>WOXC01004978.1:0-20000 GCA_011680675.1 Gymnobelideus leadbeateri
GGAGAGCCCCACAGAACAGGCGCGGGGCGCATGGAGAACCCTGTGCTCCACTGGAGAGGGCGCAGAGATGGTGAGCCCCACAGAACGGGCGGGGGCGCACGGAGAGCCCCACAGAACGGGCGGGGGCGCACGGAGAGCCCACAGAACAGGCGTGGGGCCCATGGAGAACCCTGCGCTCCACGGGAGGGGGTACACAGAGATGGAGAGCCCCACAGAACGGGCGCAGGGGCGGGGGTGGGAGCCGCGCTCCTCCCTTTACCTTCTGCAGCTCGTCCACAAACTTCTCGTGCCGCACGTTCTCCCCACCCCGGGATTTGATGAGGTTGGTCCCGATGTCTTCCCCGATCACATCCAGGGTGTACAGGTTCTTGAAGAGGTTCGTCAGCAGGTGGGAGATGTCCTGTGCGGGGGAAGGGCTCGCTGGGAGAGGGGCTCCCCCGGGCCACACCCAGCCCCCCCTCTGCCCCGGGAGCCCCCGCCCACTCTGCTGTCAGGGACGGTGGTGGGGTCCTCTGAATCCCCCAGACACTGGCCTCTCATCACCGTGGACACAGCCAGGGAGGTCAGGGGGGCTCCCAAAGGAGGGGCCGGATGGAGGAGCCACCAAGAGTGACCACGAGTGACTTGTGAGAGAATGAGGGAGGGAGGGGGCGTCTGAGCCAAACACACCAAGGGAGGGAGGACCGTGGGGTGCGCCCGTGCATAGAGAGAGGGGCGCATGGACACGGGAACGGTCAGATGGGGGGACCGGCCTGGTGAATGGACCCAAGGAACACGGGAGGAGTGGACGGAGGGGAGGAACAATGGAACAGATGGGGCAAAGGAGGGGAGGGGGAAAGGGAGGGGGAAGGGGAGGGGCAAAGGGTAGGGAAGAGGGAGGGAGGGAAGGCGGGCTGCCTGAAGGGAGGGAGAGGGGGAGGGGGAGGGGGAAGGCGGGCTGCCTGGAGGGGGCCTGGCGCCCCACCTGGCTCTGCAGGGAGGTGGGCCGCAGCCTCAGCAGGGGGGGCTCGGGCACCACCGGCTCCGGGGATTCCTCGCAGCTGCGGCTGGCCCGGGGCTGGCTCAGGTTGCTGCCGCCTCTGCGAGGGCTCAGCTCGCCGTCGGATTCGGCCTGGGGCTCGGCCTCCGGCTCCGGCTCGGGCAGCCGTCCCTCCAACAGCGCGGCCGCCACCACCCGCGCCTCCCCCGGCGGCGGCCCCAGCGGCTCCATGCTGGATTGAGCCATCAGCGGCACCGGGGACGCCGAGAAGCTCACGGTCTCCATGGTGACGACCGACGCGCCCGGGCCTCTTCTGGCCCCGCCCCTTTACTCAGTCAGCCCGCCCCGACGGCTTGCCGCCCCGCCCCTTCCTTCCTTCCGCTCCCCGGCTCCGCCCTTCTGCCCGCCCGCCCGCCTCGTCACAGCTTTTCGCCCAGTGTCGGCCCGCCCAGGCAGTCTGCGCCCCGCCCCGCTTCCGGCCTCCTCCGGCCTTGCCTCTCAGCCTGTGCCCGCCCCACTTCCGGTCCCTCCTTTTCCTCTCTGCTTCCTCGTACCAAGCTTCCGGCTCAGCCCATTCCCTCAGCCTGCTCGTGGCTCCGCCTCCGCTCTTGCCAGTCTAGCTTCTGGCCCTGCCCTCTTTCCCTCTTCTGCCCCGCCCGCCTCGGCTTCACCTTGCCCCTTCCCGCCGGCCTGCGCACGAGACCTTGGACTGGCCACCAGAGGGCGCCACGGTCCGAGGACGCTAGGGCGGGCCTAGGAGCAGGACTCCAGGGGAGCTGCGGGAGCCACAGCTTGGGGAAAAAAAAAATCTCTTTAGAGGCCGCGAGGGGGCACCAAAGTCCACAGAGCGCCGGGCCGGGGCCAGGGACACCCGAGTTCAAATGCAGCCTCAGACACTGTGTGACCCTGAGCAAGTCACTTCACCGCTGCCTACCTGAGTTTCCTCCAAAAGGGAACAGTCATAATCCCGCCCTCCCAGGGTAGTTGTGAGGGTAAAGCGCTTAGCCCAGTGCCTGGTACACAGCAGGAGCCATATAAATGCTTTCTCCTTCAAGACTCAGGGTACACCCCGCCTCTTTCGGGAGGCTGCAGGATCATTCTTTCTGTATACGCGGGGGTCCCCGGCGCGCATCCATTAGTCGCCTACTGTATGCCTCCGCCTCCAGGGAGCCCTCTTGCTGATGGGGAGAGGCAGGGCTCAGCTGCGCCAGGAGGGGCCCTTGTCCTGGGGCCAGGAAGGACGCTGCGCACAGCGAGGCTGCGGTGGGCAACCTCGGACCCCCGCTGGGCATGGCTGCGAGCCCCGGCCGGGGACCCCGCGGGGCGCAGCGATGCCCTGATCGGCCCCCCCAGGCTGGCTTCGGGGCTCAGCCGGCTGTCTGTCTGTCTGAGACCGAGCTCTGCCGGGTGGCCTGGGAAGGCGGAGGTCCGAGGCCCCGAGAGCAGCCCCTGCGAAGGCTGGCCGGGAGGAGCCGGCGGCCGGAGCCCCGGTGACCAGGGGAGCCCGGCTGGGCGGAGGAGCCTCGATCCTGGAGGCAGCGGGGTTTGCTGAGATGGGGAGGGGGAGCGCTCAGGAGGAAGAGCCTTCCATGGCGGGGGGCACAGAGACCCCCTGCCCGGCTAGCGGCACGGCTCGAGACAAGCGACCATGGGGAGATTCGAAAGCCCAAGGATGGTGAGCAGGGCCGTGACCTGCTGCTGTCCACTCCCGACAGGGCCTCAGGGGCGACGGGGGATTTTTTGTTGGACTCTACGGGTTGACAGCAGGAATGTCTTTCTTAAAGAAATTTCCCCCCAAGGGGAAGTGGGAGGTTAAAATAATGGTTTTATTAATTGGGAAGAACCAAGCCAAACTGTCGGCAAGCCCTGGGATCGCTTTCTCGATATTAGCGGCTATGGTGATGATTACGGCTTAGAGCAGCGGAGAATGCTTGGTGGCCTTTCAGAAGGTGGCTTTCCCCACGGGGATCAGTTTCCCGATCTGCACTCGGGCTCCCCGGGACATGCGCAGGAAATACAAGTTAGGGGCGTGTACAGGCAGAGGGCTCCGCAGGTGTGTCTGCCAGGTGTGCTGGAGTCCCGGTGAGTGAAACCCGCCAGGAGCACAAAGGAGATTGAAGGCTGCGCGGCAGCCGAGAGGGCGGGGACGGGCTGGATTCCGCTGGTTCGGAAAACCACGTGCAGCCCAACTCTGCTTCTGTTTTCTCCTCCAAAGAAAATGACTTTTCGGTTGAAAATGAGAGACCCGAAATACCCCGTATGTGAAAAGGGAGTGAAAAGCTCAGGCCCACACACACCGGTAGGAGAGCCTGCCCTGGCCTGGCTGAGGCCGGAATCGGGGCTGCTTTGGGGGGCCTTTGCAGCGCTTGTGAAGAGGTGGCCCAGCTGTGCCCCTGGAGAAGAGCAAAAGCCAGGGGTAGGGAGGGCAAAGTCTGGATCCCATGAGCTCCACTGCATCTCCTGACAAAGTGATTGAAAAAAAAAATCCTACTAAAGGGAGGGCCAGTAAGCATTCAGAAGGGGAAACATGGTGCAGAGAGCTAGAGAGAGGGACTTCCGCCAGGAGGGGTGACAAGGCCAGGGGTGCAGGCATGTCACAGACCGACTCTACCTAACCTTGGCAGAGTCTTCCAGGACTTTCTCTGGGACCAGCTGGGGAGGCGTGGGCTGGGCGCCAGGGCCTCTAGGTGGGACCAGAGCCAGAGGGGCGCTCAGAAAAAGGGCTCTCCTTGGATACCTTGAGGACCTGTGCTGGACCACTGTGTTCTAGCCTTTTTGTCAACCACTTGGATAATGGGAGACTGGCCTTGAAATAGGCCTAGATGTTCATTATTCAGAGCAGATGAAAAAGTTTACTGCCTGCTTCCAGTCCAGCCATGTGGTGGGTGATGGGGATCCCTGAGGCCCTGAATGACTCTGGGGATGTCTTATGGTTGGCAGAGACCTTGGAAGGGAAAATGCTCGGCAGTGGGAGATGGTGTGGGCCAACAACAGCCAGGGAGCCAGGGTCTCTAGATCACAGAGTATATGGGCCAGAGAAAGGCATAAGAAGACTGGAAAGGCAGGACCAGACAGGGACCTGTCACCAGCATGGCCATGCCTATCCATTGCTCACCATTTCAATGAGCTGGCACTGCTTCCTTTAGGAGGGCACCCTGCCTGCCTGCCTGGTGGCTTTAGGGGCTCAGAACCCCCATGCTGGTGCCTTCCCTGTGTATAGGCATGTGTGCCTGTATGTGTGAGTCTCAGACCAGACTGTGAGCCCCCATACCTGGGGGCTCTTCCTCCTGACCCTCCCAAAAGCACAGTTGAGAAGGCAGCTGCTGTTGTGTGGGCATCTCGGAGCCAGACTTGGTCTCCCTGGGCCTTGTGGGATGGGGGTGAGAGGGGAAGGGTCAATTCAGAAAATACCAGCCCCCCAGGCACCCCCTCTGTGTGGATGTCTGTCTTCCTCCCACCTCTCAAGCCCTCCTCAAAGGCAGAGGTCCAGAAGCCAGGAGAGTTGGGCTCATCCCAGAGGGGCAGCTTCTTGGCTGTGTGGGGACAGGGTTGCACACCCTGGACATGGAGTATATTTGTGCAGAAAGGCTTGTGGGCCTGTTGGGATAGAGACCTGCCAAGAGTAGAGCTTAGGACAGAGCGGTCATGGGGAGGGGGGCAGGGCTGCCAGGGGGCTGGGGGCTGGCCTCCCCAGGGGTCTCTGTGTTTGTAGGCACTCATCCAACAGAGTCAGTAATGAGAACACTTCTGGGCTCATCAGCAGAGGGGCCTGCCCACAGCCTCCTGCCCAACCCTGTCCTCAGCCATATTTAGAAGTCCTTGGCTTGGCTTGGTCAAAGAAACACTGATGATAGTGATTTACTTAACCACAAATCATAGGCACCTACTCCCTTGGGCATCAGAAGGTTGCCTGCCCCCTGCCCAATCCTTCCCCTGGACTGCCTCTGATTCCAAAGGTCAGAGGCTGAGAGCTGAGGGGGGGACCAACCCTCTGGTTTCATAGAGAAGATGAGGGGGAGCCCCCAGGGAGTAAGTGGCAGGGCAGTGATGTGAACTCCAGACCCAGGCTCCTCTCCACTGCTCCAAGCTGCTGAGTGTGGGGGGAGGGGTGGAGGCCCTGTTCATAGTCCAACTGAGAGAACAAGGGTTATTTATGGGGTCCCTTCTCCAGGCTGGCCCATGCCAGGGTGGCCTCTGAGGAGGGAGAGGGGAGAAGGGGGTGGCAGGGTTCCTGAGGACAATGGTGGTGCCCCATTTCCTTGTCAAAGTGACTACGGAGGACTGTCAGCCCCAGATGGCATGAAGACTACCTTTGGGCAAAGGCCACCCTGGGACCAAACCCCGTCTGGACGAATGAAGGGCAGAGAGTCTGCTTAGAACAGCGCTGGGAGGTCAGTCTGCGCTCCCGGACAAGGTCCCGCAGAGGGCAGAGTGCTGGGCCTGACTTCAGACACTGTGACCCTGGGCAAGTCTGCCTCTGGGGATCCTACTGGCACCTGCTTCACAGGCCTGTTGTGTGGACTGAATGAGCTCGCAGAGGCTGGAACACAGTAGGTGTTCTATCAGTGTGTGTTACTCTTACTATCACTGGGCTGGTCTGAGAGGACGTGGTACAGAGAGTGTGCACAGTGGGGCCTCAGAGAAGAGAGGACACACAGCTGCCTGCGGTGCTGTGGCCTGCCTGGGGAAAGACCCACAGGTTTGTGGGGGTCAACAGCATCAGAAGGAAATGCGGTGGGCCAGACAAAGCCTCTCTTCTCTGGGAGGGAAGGAAGCAAAGGGTGTTCGCTTAGGGCCACCCAGGGCTCTGGACATGGAAGACTGAAAGGGGCGTGTGTGTGTGTGTGTGTGTGTGTGTGTGTGTGTGTGTGTGTGTGTGATGTCTGTGTGTGTGTGAGTGTGTGTGAATGTGTGTGTGAGTGGGTGTGAGTGGGTGTGAGTGTGTGAATGTGTATGTGTGTGAATGTGTGTGAGGGTGTGAATGTGTGTGTGTGTGTGAGGGTGTGAATGTGTGTGTGTGAGGGTGAGTGTGTGTGAGGGTGTGTGATGTCTGTGTGGGTGTCGGTGTGAGTGTGTGAGGTGTGTTTCTGTGCACACACTCAGGGCTTCTGTGAAAGGCCCCCTTCCAAGTGCCTCGAAGGAAGCCTGGAGAGGAGCTGAGGAGGGTGACAGAGGTGGGGGAGGGGGGAGGGCAAGCAGTGAACACACCATCCAGGGAAAGGGTCCTAGGGAAGAAGGCTGGAGGCTGGAGGCTGGAGGCTGTGGTGGGGAGGAAGAAGAGTGTAGAAGCCTGGAAAGGTGGGGGGAGCTTGGGGCAACTTTACAAGCCACACAGACTTTGGTTTTGATCCTGGCGGTGGCAGGGAGCCGGGGAGGGGGCTCTTGAGTGGGGTGAGTCTCTCTTCATTTGGTCAGCCGTTCTCCATTCACATCCGACTCTCTGTGTCCACATTGGGGGTTTTCTTGGCAGAGACGCTGCAGTGAGTTCCCATTTCCTTCTCCTGCTCATTTTACAAATGAGGAAACTGAGGTCCCCAGCTAGTAAGTGTCTGAGACTGGATTTGAACTCGGGGAGATGAGTCTTCCTCCAGACCCGGCGCTCTGTGCCCATAGTGGCACCTAGCTGCCCCTCTCAGTTCACAGTCTGAATTTAAACAGACCTCTCAGGTTCTTTGTCCTGGGGCTGCGAAGCCCCAGATCCAGCCCAGGGCCTTCTCCTCACCTGCCTCACCTGCCTGTCCAGAATCCAGGACCTGAAACTCCCCTAGGAATTCCACTGGCCTATCCCTGCAATTCTTAGGGAGGGCCAACGTCTCCAGGCTGTGCCCACGAGGTGGCATCCTGGTCAGCACTGCTGGAGAAGAGCCAGGGGCTGGAGCCTCTGCAGGTTTCAAGGTCCTTGGGCCAAATTCCCAGTGACCTGCCCTCACCTGGGTCTGAGTGATACCGCTGCCAGCCCCAGGGGAGCCACACACAGACCAGGAGGTTCAGGGGCACCCTGGAAGGGCCATCTGTCCAGATGCTGGGAAGTTTTAGCCTTCTCATTACCAGCTTACTGAGTAACTGCTCCCTGGCCCCAACAGAGGAAGATGGAAGAGGGGAATGCGGGTAACTTTCTGGGCACGTCTACCATGTACTGTAACCCCCAGAGGACAGACTGCAATACCCCCAGTGCCCCACTCTTCCAGTTTCTCCCCTGACAATCAGAACACCCCGATGCCTTGTCCAACTGGGCTCTTTCTACATTTGGAACCTGGATTTCTGGGACTGTGCTTTGGCAGAGAAGCCAGAAGCAGCCTCACCCCTGGCCCACGAGAAGAGGGCAGACAGGGTTGGGCCATGGCCCCAGGCTCTTCTTAGCCAAGGAGGCACGGGGCAGGAGAGTCAGTGCCTAGAGCTAGTGCCCATCACCTGCCTGGATTCCTCCTATGGCCCTTCCCTTCATGAGACTCTCCTTCCTTCTTGCAACTCCACGAAGCCTGTAAGTGCTTTCTCTTCCCTTTGGGAATAACCTGAGCTTGGAAAGAGGACAAACAAATGCAGCCTCTCTAGAGGGCAGCCAGCGAGTCTCCTGGCTCTTCTTCCAGTCCCAGAGATGTGGGCTGCCACTGGGTCCCTCACTGACCTTTCACTGCTATCACTTTATCCTTCCTGCCCTGCATTGTACAAAGGAAAGTGTCATGGCCCCTAAAATTCTGCCTAGTTAGATTAATGCTGACCCAGGTGGGGAGAGGTCTGGCAGATGGGAACCCTGCCCACAGGTCAGCAAGGCTGAGGCAAGAGGGCAAGGCAGCAGCAAAACCGACACCCCCCCCCCCCAGGAACCACCAAAGGAGATGGACACAGACTTGCTGCCCATCCCCTAACACCTGGCCAGGGAAGGTCAGAGGCCCCTAAAGAGGAGAACCTTCAAGCAGAGGGAGGCATTGATTACAGAGGGGAACCTGTGGCCCAGGTGCCAGAGATAAGGCCAGGAGACAAAAGCAAGCCCTTTGACCAAAGCATTCCTTCAATTCCTTACATGCCTGGCTGGTGGGAGGAGGGCACTGCTCACGCCTGGACTTCGGGCCAGCTGTCAGGGGCTTCTGTCTCCAAGCCCCAGCTCTCATTCAAGGTATCAGATAAATTAGAAGTCACACTCTTCCTCAAAAGATTGCCTCTCCTGAGTCAAAAGCAAGTTTTGTAACCAAAAAGAGGGGGGGAGGAAGAGAGAGAGGGAGGGAGGGGGCGAGAGAGAGAGAGAGAGAGAGAGAGAGAGAGAGAGAGAGAGAGGGGAGGGGAGAGGAGAGGAGAGGGAGAGGGGGGAGGAGGAGAGAGAGAGAGAGAGGAGAGAGAGAGAGAGAGAGAGAGAGAGAGAGAGAGAGGAGAGGGGGAGGGAGGGAGGGGGAGAGAGAGAGAGAGAGAGAGAGAGAGAGAGAGAGAGAGAGAGAGATTGAAAGATTGAGATTGAGACTGAGATTGAAGTCCTGGAAAGATAGAATCCAAAATTTCTTTCCTCATTCTAAGCAGATTTTAATAAAAAGTGGTTAATATGGTCACCGTGGTTCAGCCATGAATCCAACCCCCTCATTCCATTTTTGCTTTCATTTTTTTTCAATCAACAAAAATTCTCCTTCTCCCCCTCCCAGCTCAGCCCTCCCTGCACCCTATTAAGGGGGGGAGACACAAAGCAGCAGAGTCGTCAGCCCGGGACCTTGAGGGCCTCTCTCAGGAGGGGGCCCAGGTTGTCCTGGGATTCCCTGGACGCGTCCTTCTGGGTCTGCTCACTGCACTTTCTGTCAGTTTGCACAGGTCTTCCCAGGTTCCTCTGAAGCCACCCCTCTCCTCATGTCCATTGATCGTCACAACAACCCTTCTAGGTAGATACTATGACTCTCCCCATCTTACAGATGAGGAAATTGAGGCAAACAGAGATGAAGGGACTTGCCCAAGGTCACAGCCTAGTAAACGTGTCAGTGGCGAGATTTGAACTCAGGGCTCCCCCACCTAAATATCCCACCTAGCTGATCTCTTTGCCATCTAATACAGATATTGTATTACAGGGGCAGCCGCTAGGGGCCGCTATGGTGCACAGAGCACCAGGCCTGGAGTCAGGGAGCCTCCTCTTCCTGAGTTCAAATCCTGCCTCAGACACTGACCAGCTGTGTGACCCTGACCAAGTCACTTTACCCTGTTTGCCTCAGTTTCCTCATCTGTAAAACGATCTGGAGAAGGAGATGGCCAACCCCTCCAGGACCTCTGCCAAGAAAACCCCAGGGAGTCACCAGGAATCAGACATGGCTGAAACAACCAAATGACAAGTATCACCATTGATTTATGTGCATGGGCCTCATTTTACAGATGAGGAGACTGAGCCCAGGAAAGTGAAGTGACTCGTCCAGGGTCACACAGAAGCAGGACTTGAACTCAGGTTGTCTGTCCCTGGAGCTGTTCAGTTGTGAGTTGATAGAAAATGTGAACAACCTTTTCCTTCCTCTTCATTTACAAACTTATTCTAAATTGGGAGGCAGCTTCAGAGGCTCTTCTGACACATCCTGCTGGTGTGACCCTAGACAAGTCTCTGTTTCCCCAGCGAGGCCTCTATGAGCTGCCACCAGGGTTCAGCTTGTCTGGGTGAATCTGGATGAAATCCCAGCTGACTTCTTATAGCTCCCCAACCTCCAGGTATCTTTGAGCAGCCAAGTCCCTGGGGGACTGGGGGGAAGGACCTGGGGGCAGGGATACTCCTGCCCTTGAATCCCCCCATCACACACAGGGCTTGCAGCTTAAGGAATGCTGTCAGTGGAACTGGGTAGAGCTCCTTCCTGGAGGCTGGAAAGCTCCTGAGAGAACGTGGGGAGGGTGAAGGGAAGGGGAGCCCCACAGGACATTAGGGGGCCCAGAGTCTGTGGCCAGAGTGAGACACTGACTTGGAGTTCCTTTACATGGTCCCAGAGGCACAGAGCGCTAAGGGAGTCCAGCAGTGTGGGGATAGCAGTCCTCAAAGGGGAAGGGGAAAGCCCCTCCCACGGGCCTGGGGCTCCTCCTTGAGCACCCCAACTGGCAGGCCAGGGACCCCAGCTTCCCCTCCCCCCAGCACATGGTGCTCACAACCCCTCCCCAAAGACCAGAGACAAAAGGCCCTCCTGCCACCCCCCTGATCTCTCCAAATCTTGAGATTCTGTGACTCTTCCCTGTTCCCTCTCCAGGAAAGCCAGACTCCTGAGCCAGACGTGTTTCTATTTGGCTTAAGGGGGTAGCTGGGCTGGGCTGGAGCGGAACTGAAGGGTGGCATTCCTGGGTGGTGACAGAAGTCCCTCAGTTGTGGGGAGATGTTGCTGCCCCAATGCTTCGGGAGCAGAAATGATTCCCATTGTGTAGCCTAACAGAGACTGGGCCATCCCCTAAACCAGAGTGGGGTTGCACCCCACCTTGTGACATGCAACCTGGCAAGATTCTTCCCAGATGTTCTCTGGACGCCACCATGGGAGAGAGATGGAGAGACCTCTCCAGCCGTCTTCCCTCCTTCCATCTCAAGTCAAATGTGATCATATTTGGAAAGCACTTAGCAAGCGCCCGCACATAATACATGCTGTAGAAATGCTTAAACCTTCCCTTCTGCCTGGTCCTCCCATGTCCTCTCTCCCCTTGGGATCCCTGGTGGGTGGGGCTGTGGGCTCCAGGGCCTCTATTGAAAGGGGGGGCTTGGCACAGGCTGCCCCCATCTGCTCCCAGCTCCCCTGCTTCTGGACATCTCTGCAATCCTGCCCCTGAATCGGGCACCTTCTTCCCCTCCCCTTTTCAGCTTCTTTGTGTGTGTTGTCTTTGATCCTTAGCTTATAATCTCCTGGAGGGCAGGGACTCTTTATTTCTGTTTGTATATGTGTCCACACACTTAAGTGTTTGGCACCTAGCAAGTATTTGGTAAGTGTTTCTTGATTGACTGACTGACTGATGTCTGCTGCTTCTCTCTGGTTCTTGTTCTGTATCTTGAATGTAGGTGTCCCCCCAGGTTCTGTCCTCCTCCCTCTCCTCTCCTCTCTCTCTAATCTCCTCCAATCTGGGCCTCCCACAGCCCCTCTGGAACCCTGAGCACATCTCCAGCTGGATCACCCACCTGCATGCCCCTGTGGATGCCTCAGACTCAGCATGTCCAGAGCGGGATTCGTCAGCTTCCTCCCCAGCCCCCATGCCTCCTTCCAATGCCTGTATTTTGGACATTGTCCCAACCATTCTTTTTAATTTAAAATTTCCAATTGACAAGCATTTTCTTCTCCCTTCTATTGACTGCTAACTGGAAAAGAAAAAGAAAACTCCAGTAAGAGACATATCTTGTCGAGCCACCTAAATGTCCACACTGATCATAACCAAGACTCCTGTGTGTCCACCAGTTCCCTGTCCAGAGATAGGCACCAGGCTTCTGCTTCCATGCTCTAGGCTCCTGGCTGGTCGTTACTGCAGATTCCTTCAGTCTGTACAGAACAGACTGCCACGACAGAAATCCTGCTCCTGCTCTTTTCGTTCTGAATTGGTCCCTCCAATGGAACAATCCTCAGCTTTGTTTGAAACCTGCCCCCCAGTAATGACCCTTGCACCCCATGTCTTGTCCAGCCTTTCCCCACCTGCTGGGCAGCCCTAGTTTACAGTTCTTGGTCACTACAAAAAGAGCTGCTATGTTTGTAAATGTGGGTTCTCTCCTTCCTTTGGTGACTTCTTAGAGGCACAGGCCTAGGTGTGGTATCATTAGATCAAAGGTAGGCCCAGTTTAATGCCTTTTAGGGGGCTTGTCTTGCTCCCAGCTGTCTTGAGCCCTGGGAGTCCTCATCCTGGCCTAGCACCTGTCTGCCCTCAGAATCCAAGGCCTATCACTCTGCCCCAACACCTCTGAAATCTATCTTTTCTCATGTTCTTCAGAGCTAGAGGGAGTGTTGGAAATCACACTGGGGCCATTGGTGTGAGCCTGGCAGGGGCCTGAGAGGCTGTCTTGTCCAGTCCCCTCATTGTACAGATGCCCAAAGTGTAGTTCCATGAGGGGCTGCTCTCCAGGCAGCACCAGCCAGCAGCAGGCAGCTTTGGTGTGTGAGGATGAAGGAAACAGATGAGTTAAAACCCATTGATTTATTAAATGTTTACCTGTGCTAACTACTGGAGATGCCCATAGAAGGGCAGGAAGTCAACAGCAGAGGGTGGTGTGGGCAGCAGCCATTTAGGGACAGAGGATGGATGGCCTGCCTGCATTAAGGCAAAGAAAAAGGCAGGAAAATTCTGGGAGAAGGAGGAGCCTAACTTGTTAGGAATAGAAAGCATGTGTTGTGCAGTGAGGGCTAAGAGGAAGCTAGAAGGCCAGGCCCTCCCAGGCCTGCGGAGGGGGAAGTCCAGCTGGACTCAGTGGGCCACAGAGTCATGAGAAGCCAACTCTAAGCAGAAGGAGCCCACGGGGAGCACCAGAAGGGCCCTGGCATCCACCTGGGTGGGGGGGTCAGGCTCTCTTGTGTCCTAGGCCCCTGTTGGCCACCTGCTGACACCTTCAGATGCTGAGGTCCTCTCTTAGGCTGGACTGCCAAGGCTGGATCCAGACTCTACTGCAGAGGGCACAGCTCCGATGGGCTGGCCACGTTGTCTGAATGCCAAAGCTACATTAGTCTAAAAGATTGTTTATAGAGAACTCACAGAAGGAAGGTGCTCCCACGGTGGTCAGAAGAAGCGATACAAGAACATTCTCAAGGTCTCTAGAGCCAATTGTGAGACTCAGGAGACATCGCATGGGATCGCCCAACATGGTGTGCCCGCCTCCGAGAAGGCGCTATGCCTGAGTCCGAGAAGGCGCTGTGCTCTTTGAGCAAAGCAGAATTACAGGCGCTCAAAGGAAACGTTTAAAGAATGCACCCCAATATTCCTGTGGACAGGCCCTGCCGGACCTGAGGCAGAGCCTTCTGAGCCTGACTGGTCTGACCTGCCCCAGCCGGCCATGCTGCGCCTTGACCCCAGCACAGTGAGGCCATTTTGGTCCTCCTGAGAGTGAAGGACAACAGGTACCCCACCCAGCTGAATAATAACCCATAAGCATTTATCGAGGGCCTGCGACGTTCCAGACACTGTGCTAAGCACTGACCTAGGTGTAAGACGTGACCTCTGAATTTCAGGAGGGTCTAGAGGCCAGCCAGAAGATGGAAGGGAGGCGGGCTGTTTGTATGTTGTGATCATGGGGGCAGGGAGGCAGAATCAGGGCCTGGGGGAGTGGGGGTGTTCTCTCCCTCTCCTAGGAAACCCGCAGAACAGAAACTACAATGGCACAAAGGACGGACAGGAGCCTCTCTGCAGGAGGACACATTCCCAAGGTGGAAGCCTGGGCAACACGGGCTGGCTGAGGTGCTGAAGGCATTGCCCCGCTGGGCAGCTGTCTGAACGTGAGAGGTCAGGAGAGCCAAGCTGGGGGGCTCAGGAGGGAGGGGAGTGGGGGCTGCCCAGTAATTGGGCCCGGTGGCATCAAAGCGTTTGGAGACAAGGGTAGGAGACGTGTGCATCCCTCCCTCACTACCTTCAGTGGGACAATGCAGTGAAGTGGACACAAGCTGGGCCATGCTCACTCTGCCCCACACAATGGTGACTAACAAAGCACTTGGCCCACAGTCCTGGCCCAGCCTCTACCTGGCCCCAGGAAGAAGAGCCATTGGTCTGGGCCTCAGCCTGCCCATCACTTCTCTGAAAGGCCCCGAGGAGCCTTGGGAAGTGGGGTTGACATGATCAGGGCTGTTCACAGGACAGGCTCTGGAGACTTTCTTGGCATTTGATGTCCTCCACATTCTGTCTCTAACTCACTCTTCCTGTCTTGCTGCATTTTCCTGCACACCCTGCTCTGTCCAAATTGGATGATGGGATGGTTGACGCTTGAGCTCATTCTTTCCTCTCACTGTCCCCTACGTCCTCACTCCCACTTCCCTTACCCCTGCCTATGAAAAGGCTTCCTTTCCTTCAAACTCTGGGTCACGTGCCCGCCACCTCCTCCAGGAAGCCTACCCTGATTCCTCAGCTGGCAGCAATCTCTCCCTCTGGTGCCATTGCATTTGGATCTGGGAGCCTTGGAGTCCCAGAGTCCAACCCCCTCCCTTCACAGATGGGGAAACTGAGGTCTGTGAATGATCATCAGTAGTAGCTTTTTAAACATTTCTCCCTTGTACTTAATCCCATTCAAATTTTTCTTCCAGGTGTGTGTGTGTGTGTGTGTGTGTCCCTCTAAATATCTCTGCTCCACTACTTAACACAGAGCCTAGCACACAGTAGGCACTTAATACATGCTTGTGGTTGGATCAGCTGCTCAATGGAAAGCTCCCCAAGGGCAGGAACAGCCTCTGCATCTTCTTCACCAGGTCAATGGGGTGAGCCATCACATGGTGCAGCAGGAAGGTGCAGGGTTCTTGTTCTGGCTCCACCGCTGACCCGTGACCTTGGGCAGGTCACTTCTGCTCTTTGGCCTCAGTCTCCCCATTTGTAAAATGGAGGGGTTGGATGAGATGCTGGCTCAGGCCCCTCCCACCCTGTGACTGAGGGATGCAGGTCAGAACCACTCTGACTTGGGGATGCTCTGAGGGAACCAAGGCGATCTGATAGAGGGTATGGGTGTGGATAAAGGTGCGGCTTTGGGAGGCAAGAGCATGAAGCAGCCCTGGGGGGCAGGCCATCTGACAGCAGAACCCAACTTTCATCTCCATAGTTTTCCCCAGGAGGAGGAAGGGGGAGGCCAGTTTCTGACTGAAAACTTATGGAAAAAGAGCAATGGCCTTTGAGCCTAGAGAGGAAATCTGCAGGGCAGGAAACTGGGGCCCAAAGAATCCCTCACACCTCCATATATATCCACACTGCACACACACATTCACACATACATACATGTCAATACAGACACACAGAGACACATGTACACAGACACACATGTACACAGATACACTTACACAGACATACATGTACACAGAGATGCACACGGACACACACATGTATGCACACTGACACATGCACACAAACACACATGCACCCTTAGACAGACACACGCTCCATTTCTTGCCCCACAGGAGCCCATCTGCCCCTGGCTGGAGCCATGGGTCAGGGGTCTAGAAGACAGGATTGGGCTCTGGATGTGGCTGAAGGCAGCATCACGTGTCACAGCCCTGGGGAAGCAGCCAGAGCTGTGACTCACATCCATTCCTGGGCAAAATATTTTCTCTTTGGGAGCAGCTCTGAGTCATGTGGAGCCTCCCTGGGCCCTTCCCGCCCCTGCTCCCTACCCCCACCCCAAGGACTCATGCCCCCTCTGGGATGAGAGCCTCTGCCCCTCCTCCTGCCCAGAGACCCTGGACCAGCCCTGCTGAGGACACTGTGACAGCAGAGGAGCTAGAGCCTAAGCTCTCCATGCTCCACAAGAGGGCAGAAAGATGAAGTTGGTTAGGAAATCATCGTCCGCAGAGGAGCTACCAGGCCTGGGAGTAGGAGCTATTTCCAAGGCCTGGTCCAGACAAGAGAGGCCTGGTCATTGGTCATTCATTTACTCTCCTCCCTTGTTGCCTGCCTGGTCCCTGCAACCCCTCTCCCAACTGGGCCAATATCCAGGGCATGGCTGAGTGAGAGGACCCTGGGTCCCCCTCCCCCAAGGACCCACCACGCGTTCCCCCTTTCCAGCTTGCTTGGTCAGTCACACCCTCCCTGGTGATTCAGCACGCAGGTGGCCCTGGGCAGTTTTCCTGTTCACCCTTTTAGGGATCCTCCCAGCTCCCTCCCATCAGGGCTTAACTTCTGGAAGAAGCCTCAGCACTCCCATCCCCACCCTGCTAAGCTCTGAAATACCACAGAGAAGCTGCTTACAGGTCACTCCTCACTCAGTTGGGCATTTCTCTGTAAACCAGGCCCCACGATGTTCCAGTCTAACCGGAAAGTCCAGTGGCCCCTCTCTGTCTTCGTGGTCCTGCATCCCCACGCTTCCCTCTACCCTGAAGCCTCACCTTCCTTGGCTTCCCTGAGCTGTACTTCCTCCCTCTGTCTGCTCTATATTTCTGTCTCTCTGTTTCCTCTCATCAGTGCCACCCACTGCCCAACCTCAATGATGCCCTCCATGCAGAAGGCTCCAGAGCCTACATTTCCACCTGCAAGCTCTCCCTGGGCTCCACCAGCCAGCTGCACATGCCTAACTCCTATACGTGCAGCCAGACCACCATCTCTCAACTGGCCACCTCACAAATGTCCCTGCGAGGGAACAGAATCCACTGTTTCAAACCTCCAGCGCTGGGGGAGAATGCACACAAGCACACAAACTCTCCCTCCTGCGTCTCTGAGCCTGAACACCACTAGCTGCTATATCCATAGGCCCCAGACCGCTGCACATCCCAGCCAGCCCTCCCTGGACCTCCATTACTTGCCACTTGTTGGGGTCTATTCACCACCCTCCAAACTCACTGTCTCGGGGCAGGATAATCTGCCAGGGATAGCAGATTTGGGGGGGTGTACCCGAAGCTGGTCTGGGTGAACCCACATTCGGTAACAGGGCAGCACAGTCATCCCTTGCCACCTGAGGGTGGGGCAGGGTATCCTTGGATTGACTGCTGGCATCTCTAAACCAGCTGCTCTTTTCCAAAATCCTCCTGCTTTACTCTTATCAGCTGTGCCCAGGGCACCTGCTCCTGCTCCCTCCCTGTGGGAGAGATGTGCCTGGAGATTATGGCTCTGTTCTGGCTGGTTTCTGGCACCGACCCCACAGGACGAGGAGACCTTGGAGCTGGGAGTGCAGGCAGAGCTGTGTATGCAGCCAGCCAGCTGGGCATGGACACCCCAAGAAGCCAGAATGGCTGCCCTTGAAGCCAGCAGGGTCTGACTTGGAACCAGGCTGGCGCCCCCTCCCCCTGCTCCTCCCCTGACTGAGATGTAAGGGTGGGGGAGGAGTATGAAGGTCAGGAAGATGTGTTTGTATGTTTGTGACACTTTGGAAGTGAATATCTCTGTGTAAAAGTGGCAAAGACAAAGGAAAGGTGTCAGAGGATTGCCCCAGGGGTCAACGTCCCAGAAACCTTCCAGATAGTCCCTTTCCTGGCCATTCCTCCCATATGTGGCTTGTCCCCCCAGGAGAATTCAAGCTAAGGGCAAATATTGCCTCATTTTTGTACTTGTGTCCCTAGAGCTTGGCACACAGAAGGTGCTTAATAAATGTTTTTTTATTCATTCATTCATCCACTCACCCACTCATTTCTTCATGCTCAAAACTAAACTCAACACCCTCACCCTCCTCCCTTCCTGCACCCGCTTGCTCCTGATTTTCCTATTTCTGACAATAGCACCTCCTGTGCTACCCCTAGAAACCTGGGGCTCAGAGAACTCTGGAGTGTCCGCCTTGAGATGGTCAGCTTGGAGAGCTTGGTCAGGGCAACGATGAAGCCAGAGTCAGCCTGCAAGGGGCTGAGGAAGTGGCTCTCTAGGACAGGAAAGAGACAGGCATGGCTCGGGAAATGTAGGTAACAGAGAAAATGAAGTGCAGCCTGGCCATGTGTTCAAGTGCTGAATCCTGCTAAGTGGCTGCAGCAATCACATCCGGCTGTTTGGAGCTATGTTTGCGCATTAAAATGCGCTGATTGGCTGCCTCGATGTGTCTCTGTGAACAAGCTTCAAAATGAGTTTGATCTGTTTCAAAGTAACATAAAAATGAGAAAAGTGGATTTCTGAGCCAAGTTTATTACAGAGTCATAAAGTAGTTACAGAAAACAAGCGTCACCCTGGGACATTCCGGACAATCAGGACCGCAGCCCGGAAGGACGTCTGCCCTGACAAGATGCCATGTCCTGGAAGTCCAGCTTCTGATCTCCTTAAATCGTCAGGCATGTCCCGGACATCGATCCTGGTTTGGAAGGGCCTTGCCCATGTCTGTGCCTTCAGTGTTCACATCTGCAGTATTCTTCCTTCCGTCCACTTTCCTAAGGGCTCTTTTTAACAGAAAATCAGCACAGCTGTTGGCCGGATGGTACTGAGAGCACATTAGAGCCACACACAGTGACAAGGACTCTAGGCTGGCCCTGGCGTCATGTTATAACTCAAGCTAAATCGAATTTTGCACGATTTGAACTTGCATTAATCACGACCTAGCTGTATATGAATGAAATACTTTTTTTTACAATGCTACCATAAATACATCTTCATGTTATCTTTCCAATGGCGTCCCTTCTCCCAAGGCCCTCCACTGCATCTCTGTGAGGCACTTTCCTCAGCTTGGCCCTGGAAGCCCCCAGTTCAGGCAGACAGGCCTGGTCTTCCCTGCCTCACTGCCCCACTTTCCTAAATCCTAACCCCTTTGGCCCCAGATTCTTTCTCCTTCACAGCATAACTTTCCAGAGCTAGAAGGGACCTCTGCAGTCCTCTGATTATACAAGAGTCTTTCCAAGAAGCCACTTCTGGGAAGGGGCGTGGGCCACATCCAGAGGCAGCCATTTTGACCTGGCTCTAATGGCATGAGGCAGCTAGGTAGTATAATGGGTAGTGCACTGGGCCTGGCGTCAGGAGAACCGGAGCTCAAATCTGCTCTCAGACTGGAGGTTGTGCCTCCTTGGACAAGCCACTTAACCTCTGTCTGCCGGGGTTTCCTCAGCTGCATAATAACAAAAGCACCCTCCATCCAGTGCTTCGAGGAGGAAATTAAATCATAATTGAGAAGTCCCGAGAAAAAATAACAAATAACAAAATACTTCTGGAAGAACAAAAAGAATATCAAGGGAATTAGTGGAAAAACTATGAAGGTGGCCCAGCCTACCAGATCTCAGATTATATCACACCAAACCAAATTTGTCATCAAAAACAGTCTGATCCTGGCTAAGAAACAGAGTGGGGAGCGGTGAAATAGGTCAGGTACACAAGACACAGGAGTCAATGACTTACTAACCTGTTTGATCAAGCCAGACCCCAGCTTATGGGACAAAAACTGCAGGAAAAACTGGAAAACAGTATGGTAGGAACTAGGTATAGACCAACATCTTACACCATATACCAAGATCAAAATGGGTACATGATTTAGACATAAAAGTGATGACATAAGCAAATTAGGCTCTATGGAGAAGGGAAGAATTTTTGACCAAATGAGAGATAGAGAGCATTACAAAATGTAAAATGGATAATTTTAATTATATTAAATTAAAAAGTTTTGACACAAACAAAGCTAATGTAACCAATATTAGAAGGAAAATGGAAAGCTGGGAAACAATTTTTACAGCAGTTGTCTCTGATAAAGGCCTCATTTCTCAAGTATATAGAAAACTGAGTCAAGTTTATAAGACTATAAGTCATTCCCCAACTGATAAATAAATGGTCAAAGGCAGGTTTCAGATGAAGATATTAAAGCAATCTATAGTCATATGAAAATGCTCTAAATCATTATTGATTAGAGAAATGGAAATTAAAACAGCTCTGAAGTATTATTACATATTATATTATTATATTATATATAGGTATATCAGGTTGGCTAATATGGCTGAAAATGATAAATGTTGGAGGGGATGTATGAAAACTGGAACACTAATTGTTGGTGGAGTTGTGAACTGATCCAACCATTCTGGAGAACAATTTGAAACTGGGCCCAAAGGGCTATAAAATTGTGCATACCCTTTGGCCTAACAATACCACTACTAGATTTGTATCCCAAAGACAAACTTTTAAACAAAAAAAAAGAAAAAATGGGGGCACTGAGGTGGCACAGTGAATAGAGCACTGGCCCTGGAGTCAGGAGGACCTGAGTTCAAATCTGGCCTCAGACACTTAATACTTACTAGTGACCTTGGGCAAGTCACTTAACCCCATTTACCCTTCCTTCCCCCTCTCCAAAAAAAAAAAGACAAAAATTTTATAGAGGGAAAAGGACCTATTTGCACAAAAATATTTGTAGCAGCTATTTTTGTGGTGGTAAAGAATTGTATATTGAGGGGATGCCCATCAACTAGAGAATGCCTGAACAAGTTGTAGTATATGATTGTAATGGAATATTATTGTGCTATATAAGAAATGATGAGCAGGTGCTCATTTCAGAAAA
>WOXC01004978.1:25000-339628 GCA_011680675.1 Gymnobelideus leadbeateri
GAGCAGGGTTGGAATAGAGAAGCCATGAGTGTCCCAGGCCCATCCTTTGAAGAAGGTAGGGCATAGGGGAAAGGGCTAGAGGTCCAGACCAGACTTCCCTGTGCCCACTTCTTTTCCCATCTCCTCTCAGAACCTAGGGGCTACGGGGCTGGCGGCTGACCTGGACTACTTATGTATCTGTAGGAGCAGGGGCAAGGCAGATCCCGCAACCCCAGCCCACTCCTAAAGGGCCCAGACCGCAACTAATTCCGGGCGGGGCGGCTCTGGGGGCGGGGGTGTCAGTGTCTGGGCCGAGGGGGAGGGGCTGGTGGGCCGGGGCCTGAGCCGGGGAGCCAGTGTTGAGGCTGGGGCTGGGGTTGGGCTCGGCTCCCTCCCTCCCTCCTGCCAGTCTACCCGCCTCCTCTCCTAAGACCGGCCTCCTGCCCCTTGGTGCCGAAGCCTGCTCACTGAAGCTTGGCTCGCGACGCAACTGGCACATCTGGCCCGAGCCCCAGCTGCCATGGACTCCAACGGAGATTTCCTGGCGCTGCACGGTGAGCATCCCGGCCTCCCCCAGGGTCCCCCTTCCTTCCTCCAGCCCTTTCTTGTGAGGCGGCGGCCGGGCCCCTGATTCCGCCGGGGATGTCTGGGTGTGTGTGTGTGTGTGTGTGTGTGTGTGTGTGTGTGTGTGTGTGACGGTGGGGGGCTGCGGGGGCTGGCTCCAAGTTACTGAGCTTGGGACCCTGTGTGCGCTTTTGTGTAACTCGGTGCGTAACTGTGTAATTGTGTATGTGGGAGCGTGTGTGTCGGGAGGGAGGAGTTTGTGTGTTATGTGACAAAGTTTTGTGCGCGTGGAACTTTGTGCGCGTCTGCGTGTGTGTGTGCGTGCGCGCGCGCGTGTGGTACTGCTCGCGTCTCACCGCGTTTCAGGAATTGGTTTGGTGGGATTCAGTTTGGGCTTTTGGCTGTAGACCTGGGCGGGGCAGTAGGTCTAGGAAAATACAAGTTTTAGTAAACACACACACACACACACACACACACACACACACACACACACACACACACTCTGGGTTGATAGATTTACAAGACCGGACGGCCACGTGTGTGTGACCCGCCCTAGGGGTGTGTGCCTGTGGGGCTCACCCTGCCCTTCCCCGGTCCCTCTGTTCTAATAAGAGAGTGTTTGTGTTGAGAGGGAAGGAGGTCCTCCCGCTGCCCCTCTGTCTCCGGCTTCAGGCTCTCAGCGGCTAGAGAGGGGAGGGTCATGCACGGTGGGGCGCCAGGAATGCTGAAGGCTGGGGAAGGGACAAGAAAGCGATACAGACACCCTTCGCCCCTGACCCTCCCTCCCTCTTTCAGATGGACCCCGCCCCGGGCTAGCAACGGAAGGCGGCGGAGGGACAACCTCCCCAAGCCCGGCTAAACCGGCCCACCTTGGCTAGGGCTACGGCTGAAGCTACGCCCCCAGTGGAGCCACTTTAGTCCGGACTGATGGCTGAGTTGGATCTCCTCTGCCCTGTGCTGGGGGCTGGGGCTGTTCTAAGAGTAGGGGGCTTACCCTGGGCCCCACCAGCTTCCCCTTTGGCTAGGGTATGTCCTGGCTGGGAATGTTTTTTTTTTGTTTTCTGGGGGTTTTTTTTGGTGGGGGTAGCCCTACAGTCCTTTTATCTGGAGAAGGGGCTTTGGCGTCCTCTAGTTTGAGGAGAGAGTAAGACACTTTAAATGGACCGAGGTGGTGAGGGGAGGGGGAAGGTGGCCAGTGAGAGTGCACTGTAAGATCGCTCACCAGAAGGGGAGAACCCCCGGGTTTGGAAGGGACCTTGGGGACTGTCGCCTTCAAATCCCTTTTTCCAGAAGAAGGAACTGATCCCCAAGAAGGGAAGTGACTTCACCAGAGTCCCACTACCTTTAGGAGCAGGACCCCTACCTCTTGTCCCCTGCCTTGTTCCTTTTATTTCCCCACCTCAGCCTTCCAGGTTCCTACAAAGTCTCTGTGACCAACCACTGGGCAGGGAGAAATCTAGGAACAGTTCTTGCATAAGGTGCGAGATTTGTGGTCAGGAGAAGCCAGTGAACAATTGGAAGGAAGGGTAAAAAGGACTGAAGAGAGGGAGGGGCTGGTAGGAGCAGAGCTCTGCGTCCTTTCCCATCGCCTCCCCCAGTATTTGTCCAGCAGAGACCCCAGGCCTTGGGGGGTTGCAGCATCATTCTCTTTGGGTCACTGGAGTCAGGGCCATGGGCATTTTCTTAGTGGAGTGTGAAGGAGGAATGGTAGGGATAGGGCTTTTTTTCAACACTGGCTAAAGACAGCCCACAGAAATTTGGGCTCTGCCCTGCCAGCCTGAATGACTTCTCTATGTCTCTTTCAAAGTCAAGCTTTCCCTGGAGAGGTTCAAGACCAAGGTCCAATTCCTGCCCCACCTTCTTCCCAAGCCTGGTCCCACCCTGGCTCCTTGTGGCCTCCCTGGCCTGTTTCCCTGACCCCCCCCCATCCTGGTTTCTCTCCCTCCCCCCTCCCTGCCCCCCATCCTGGCCTCTCTCCCTGCCCCCCCCCATCCTGGCCTCTCCCCCCCCCCCCGCCATCCTGGCCTCCCTCTTCCCCCCCCCACAGGGGCAGGGCCTTCATGGTCACTCCAGCAGTCGTCTTTTGGGGACTCTAGTGGTCAGACGCTGCTCAGATTTGCGCGGATCAGGGATGACGACTCGGTGTCTAGGGAGGTTTTGGTTCCAGTGATTTAAGGAAAAGAAAAAAGAGCAACATTTGACCAAGTCCGTCATCATCAAGATGAGGGGAGGGGGAGGGGGTCTTCCTTGGCTGTTGTCATTCAGCCTTGTCCAACTTTACGTCATGGGGTTTCCTTGGCAAACATGCTGGCGTGGTGTGCCATGGCCTACTTCAGTGTGTCCCCATTTTACCGATGAGGCACTGAGGCTGATGGGGTTCAGTCACTTGCCCAAGGTCACACAGTTAGGAAGTGTCTGGATTTGAACTCGGGGCTGCCCACGGCTTCCCTTGGCTGCCCCTGGCAGCTCACACTGCTCAGCCCAGGTGCCCTCCTAGACACGCTGGACACTGGCTAGAGCAGTGAAGCTGGAGGCCTCTGAGCCCTTCATTGTGCAGACGAGGAACTGAGGCCCAGGGAGGGGAAGCAGCTCCCCCAGAGGCCCAGAGACACAGCCTTACTAAGGCTCGGAACCCAGAGAAAGGAGCTGCAACCCAGAGAGAAGTGACTGGCTCAGGGTCACACAACCTGGGCACAGACCCAATACCATATACTTACTAGGTGTGTGTGTGACCCTGGACCACTGCTTTCATCTCCCTGAGCCTCAGTTTCCTCGTCTAAAGTGGGGCTAATAGAAGCTATAATGTTTCTGTGCATAGAACTGGGTGCTGACAGTCGCAGAGACCTTCAAGATACCAAAGCACTTGACCCCTGGTGTCTCATATAACCCCCGCCGCGGGCCTGGCCGATGTTCAGATTAGTGTCTGAGGCAGGACTCCAAAGCAGGGCTGGACACTGAGCTCTCCACACTAGCCACAGCACCACACTGCCTCACCTCTGCAGAGTTTTCTATCTTTGTAAAAACCATGTATCTGCCGCTATTACACAGCACATATGTCATGTGTCGCCCAGGATCTGGGAGCGTGTCTCAGCCTGGCTCATGGCATCTGAAGGGAGTGTGGAGGCTGGCAGCCCTGGGCAGCTGGGTGCAGCCTCAGGCTGTCCATGACCTCAGACAGCCCTGATCACTGCAGAATCAGAGGCTCTGAATGGGGTCGAGAACCAGGGGGTCTTCTGAGCAGGCTTCCCAGGCCCCGGGCATCCTGGGCACAGGCTTCCCCGGTCTCTGCCCTGGGCCGCTGCCCGAAGTTCCAGTGGTTAGGAGGTTTGCCTTCCGCTGCTTCCTCCCTACTCGATGACCCTGGGAGGCTGTCCAGATGACACCCTCACCCTCAGAGTGGGAGCATTTCCCCACCTGAGGTGATCATGCCTGGGTCCCTCCCTAATCCTCCAGACTAGGGAACCCTCAGACTGAAGCTCAGCCCCTTCTCTTTGTGCTGCTCACTCCCCTCTTCATCCTGCTCTGGTCAGGCCCACTCAGTTACTGCTGTCAGATTTTCTTTCTCCTTTTCCAACCCTGTCTCTATTTCCTTCCATAAAATAGCTTTTGTTGTTTTTCATTCCTTTCTGTTGTGTCTGATTCTTTGCGACCCCATCTGGAGTGTTTGCCCTTTCCTTCTCCAGCTCATTTTACAGATCAGGAAACTGAGGAAAACAGGGTGAAGTGATTTGTCCAGGGTCACACAGCCAGTGTCTGAGTCGGGATTTGCTCTCAGATCGTCCTGACTCCAAGGCCCCGTGCCCTATCCACTGCACCTAGCTGCCTCAAGCTTCACAAAATGTTTATCGACATAAAATAGCTACTTTGTGGGGGTGTTCAGGGAGGACTGGCACCTCTGGGGTGCCAGCTGCCCATCCACCTTTGGTGTCCAGGTGGCACTCAGCTCTCACTTGTGGCTCCAAGAAGCCACACCCTGGTAAAACCATCTGGGCAGATGGGCTAACGCAGGCCGAGGATAACCGACAGACCTCAAATCCTTCAGTGACTTAGGGGGTGTCTATTCCAAGCATGAAAACGGCCCCAGTGGAATGGGGAGAGGAGAACAGTGCGATCGCCTGTGAAGGCGGCTGAAGGCAGGTGCTCTGGAGACAGGCTTAGAGCTTGGTCAGACATAGGAGATGCCATGGTCATCTCGCGTCCCCAAGACATCGCCACCCTCCTGACTTTGACTTGCCACTGGACTCCAGTGACTTTGGAGAAGAGGGAAGGCTGGAGACTGGTGAAGGATGCCCACCACCACAGTTATTCTGCTTTCTGGCACTGCCCTTCCCAAGAACCTCTGGGGAATCCTTACTGACCTTAGCCTCCCATAAAATCTAAAGTCCTCAGAGTGAACCATCTGTCCTCAGGCTCTTCTCTCTCCTTCCTTTTCAGCAGGGTTGCCTAGTGGGTAGAGCCCTAGAATTGAACTCAAGAGTTCTAAGCTTCCTCAGGTACTTCCTAACTGTGTGACCCTGGGCAAGTGACCATGTCCCTCTGCCTCAATTTCCATATCTGCTAATAGGGATAATAACAGCTCCTTCCCTACTGATTCATTGTGAGGATCGAATGTGCTATCACATATCAAGCAAAGCTTAACAGAGCTGTAGAAATGTCAGCAGGCATCATTCTTTTTCCTTTTTTGATGATTGAACATTCTGAACTTAAGGAACACTAAATAAAGTGGCTAATAGAACAGTAGCAGGAGATTGCCTAGGAAGCCATGAATCGCTCATTGTACTCAGCTGTCTTTCCCTTTAAAGGACCAAGCCCACTAAAGGTGGAACTTTCAGAGCTGCCCTGCTCAGTCTGTCTCTTTGAATAGTTAAAAAGAGGGCTCATGACCTACTCTTTTTTCTTTTTCTTTTCATGGCTAGCCTTAGCTTAGCTCCCTCCTTCCAGCCTTTCCCCTGAATCATCTTTTTTCAAAAGAAAAAAAAAAATCCTTGTAACCAATATGCACAGGCACACCAGACAGATGGCTGCATCGGTCATGTCCACAAATGTCTGTCTCATTCTGTGTTCTGAGGCCATCCCCTCTCGGGCAGGAAGTGGGCAACAGGCTTCATCCTCGGCCCTCTGGAACTGAAATTGATCATTACATTGATCAGAGTTCCTAAGCCTTTCAAAGTTGCTTGTCTGTACAATAATGTTATGGTGCAGTGTTCTGGTTCTGCTCACTTCACTCTCCATCAGTTCATATAAGTCTTTGGAGGTTTCTCTGGCCCTTCCATTTCATCATTTCTTATGGTGCAATGATATTTCATGGCATTCATATACTATAATTTGTCTGTCCCCTCTGCCCACCCTCCAAATGAAGGGAATTGTCTCAAAATTCCAGTCCTCTGCTATAGTAAAAGAAACAAACAAAAAATTGTTATTCATAAATAACTAGAATACAAATACAAAATTTGATAAATGTAGGAGGCACATGCCACGTTCACAGGAGGGTAACAACATTTCCAGCTGGACTTTGTGCTGGAATCAGGATTTGAACTGGGCCTTTCAGTGAGAAGGCTTTGAGCAGGAGGTTGGACAAGGGTACCATGGGAGCAGCGTGATGGTGGGACTGGAAAGGCCTCTGGGGTCCAGTGTTGTGGTGCCATGGCTGTGAGTGGGCGTGGAGAAGAGAGGCCAAATGCTGGAGGTCCAGTGCTGGGTGTGTGAGAGAAGGGAGAGGACAAGGTGAGCCACCAAGGTCATGCAGGATTCCACTGCCCTCTTAGCTTTCCAGATTTGACATTATCAGTTGAAAGAACTGGGGATGAGGAGAAGAGAACTTGGGATGGGTCTGGGATGTAGTCCAAGGAGGGCTGTCCTGGGGAGGAGAAATGAACCTGAGCTTTGTTCAGCTTGGCCCCAGAGGGGACCACAAACAATGGGGTGAATGGGCTGATTTAGGCTTGAGGTCAGGAAAATCTGCTTAGCCATGGGAGCTGTCCCATTGCATCAGGCTGCCCCAGGAGGGAGTGAGCTTCTCATCTCTAGAAGTTACCCCATAGAGGCCGTATTTGTCATGCACACTGTAGAAAGGGCCTCCAGGCTGGCCTTGATCTCTTGGTCCTTTCCAGCCCTGAGGACTCTTAGTACTAGGACTGTGGGATCCCAGATCCTGGGCCCTCAGGGTTGGGGTAGAAAATGGAGTTACTCTGTTATGTCCATGAAAGCCTAGGCCCTTGTTTTACAGATTGAGGCCACAGCGCACAGTGGGGCAGAGGCAGAAATCTCTCATGGCCCTGAGTTGGAACTTCCCATATGCTTCCCAATGTAAGCCTGGTTTTGAGCTCCAGCCTTGGTCTTGCTTTGCCTGTCCCTGACTTGTGCCCCCCACCTTAGCAGGGACAAGCTGCAGATGTGGCCTCTAGCCTTGGCTCACCCTCCACTAGCCCTTCTCTGTGGGGTACTGAGTTAATAGCCCTCCCGGTGTGGAGACTCAGACCAACATCTCCAGCACCCCTCACCCCTGGGGAGGGAGGATAGCCCAGCCAGCCTTCTCTTGTAAGAAACTATCAACCTAAGGAGGTGCCTGGCCTGACAGTGTATGCACCGCTGCTCCCTCTCTCTCCAGCTGAAGTGCATTTCCCTATCTCTCCTCTGGGGCCAAAGCTAAGTACCCCATGCACCATTCAGCAGCGTTCTGTTTTTCCTTTCTTTGATCTAGGGTTCATTCTGCACCCTCTGCACCTTTCTATGCTTTGCTGAGTTCTCCATGGTCATCCTAGATCTAGAACTGGGGCCTCGGAGACTGCCCAGAGCACTACCCCCCATTTTCCAGATGAGGAAAGCGTGGCCCAGAGGTAGCATGACATGGCCAGGGGCTCGAGGTGGCACACAGGCACACAGTGTGTGAGCTGTTCATATTCCTTCACCCCCCTAGAGGCCACGGTTTGCTCAGCCATTTCCCAGCCGGTGGGCACACTCGTCTCTTGTCCTTTCCTTCCACAGAAAGCACTGACAGATTTTTAGTCTGTGTGCGATGTTCCTTCGGTAGCTGCTCCTCAGGCTGTGTGCCTGCTGCCAGGCTCCTTGGCCAGGGGCTTCCTTCTGACTCCCCTCTTTTTGGTGATAGCAACATGTCTCTCCTGGTCAGCCAGGTCACTTGGTCTCAGAAGCTGTATTCCTCCCTGGCCTGTGCTCTCCATACCAAGTTAGCAGGTTTTCTTTCCTAATATTCCTCCTACAACTGAGGGATCTTTTCCACCTCTGCTGCCCCACCCTCGGCTAGAGCCTGGACTGTTGCCTGGATGGCTGCAGTAACCTTCTGACTTTGTTTCCTCCTCCTTTGGTTCCTCCTGCCCAACACTGCCAGATTTACCTCCATAAAATGCTGCCTTAAATGGGCCACCTTCCTGCTCAGTGACTGTTCGTGCCTTTATTGTCTGTGGCTTGGATCCCCAGTCTCTCCCATCAGGAAAAGAAAAGAAAAAGCTGACTCCCTGATAGGTGCATGCTTGTTTAGACATCACATACATCTCCCATTATATATGTGTGCTGATAATCCTTGGCTTTGTACCTTGGTTGCCTGCTCCAGGGTCTGGCCCATAGTAGATCCTTAAGAAGTTCTTGTTGATTAATTGATAAAATATATACCTTAAATAGGAAAAAAATTTTAAGGACATAAATACTATTCTGAAATAGTTTATATATAGACACTCTCCAGGCTGGGGATATCAAGCATTTCCATAGTACTTTATGGTTTGCAAAGCACTTCACAACTAGCCTGCCTTTTGACCCTCCCCCAACCTTGGGAGGGAGGTGCTATTGTTATCCCCATCTTACAGATGAGGAATGTTTCTCTGAAACCATCCCTTTCATCATTTCTTCTGGCATGATAGCATCCCTTGGCATTCTTATATGAACACGTGTTGGCCTTTCCCCAGTGGGTGGGCACACCCTTGGTTCTTCACTGCTACAGAAAGAGTTGTGCACATGTGTCCTTTTCCACTTTTCTTTGCTCCCTTGTGGTATTAGCCTAACGCTGATAACCATTGCATCAAAGGGCTTATATCCTCTACAAGAGTTCTGGAACTTTGGGGCTATCATTCCAAATTAATTTCCAGAATGGCTGGACACATTCACAGCTTTGCCAATTGTATGTTAATTCGCCTGTTTTCCCTTAGCCCCTCCAGCATGTGCTGTTTTCATTTTTTTAATCCATTTTGCCACTCTGCCTGACATGGGGTATGGTTTTAGGGCTGTTTTAATTTGTATTTCTCTGTTAGTGATTTGGAGCATTTTAAAAACTATGGCTATTAATAGCTTGGATGTCTTTCCTTGAGAACTGCCTATCCATAGCCATTGACTATCACTGACTATCAATTGTTTAAATGGTTTTTATGGAATTAGAATCAGTTCCTTATATGTCTTGGAAATAAAATCTTGAATCTGGTTTCTGTTTAAGACCCATTGGTTGATACAGAAATTAAATAATCTTTTTAAAAATAGCATCATGGAATGGTTTGAAAGACATAGTAACTGGTCAATGCAGAGACCAACCAGAATTCTACAGGATTGATGTTAAAGAGTGCTGCCCCTCTCCTGACTGAGAGGCTCAGGGAAAGAGCTAGCAGAGAAGAGGGGGAGGGGATGAGGAGGAAGGAATTTCACTATTATGTTCTCAGTCCCAGAGAGTGGCTACAGTCTCTCTGCCTTTTGCCTCTGCACTCTGTGTCCTGAGGTTTCATGGTTTTAGCTGTAGTCATGGAGGCACGGAGGAGTAGCCTGTCCCTTCCCTCTTCCCTCGATGGTGCAGAAAGACCATTGCACCCAGGGCACAGCTCACCTTTTGCCTTTAGCAAATTTCCACTTCCCTTTCCAGCCCTCCTCCTGGGTGAAGGTAAAGAGACTGTCTTTTCAGGCACAGACAGAATCCCAAGGTCCCCTTGGACCCCAGTGCAGGGTCGGGATGCCGGATTCTTCTCTGCTGGCAGCCTTTTTCTCCAGTGACCAGCTTACACAGTTGAAAATGGAACATCCTCTGCCTTCACAGAGCTTACATTCTATCCAGGTCCCTCTGAGAGCTGATATCAGTCAAGATGCTGTCCCCAAAGTCTTCTCAACACACTTCTGGTCCCTTCACCTGATGCCTTTGCAGTCTTCTGACTCTGCTTAGGATGAAGCTTCTCCAGGAAGCCTTTGTGGACTTCTCTGCCCTAGACCAATTTCCCTTCCTTGAGTCCCCACAGCACTTGGTGTTTGAAGGACAAGCTTAGTGCCTCCATGCTGCTGTGGAGAATCTCACCCCTGGCCTCTGGTGATGGCTATATTCCCTGAATCTTCTTTGCCTTGGAGCCTGGGCTGGGGAGGAGCAGCCCAGCTCCTGATCTTCTGGGAGAAGTCCTCGGATCCTAATGCTGTAAGACTCAACCTTACATTGGCTCAGGGCTCTAGACACCAGGCAACCAGGCTGTCCTGCCCAAGTAACTTTGTGGTTACTTCCCTCTGTCCTATGAAAAGGAGTGGCTGAGGCCAAGTGCTAATGGCCTCTTCTGGCTGTAGGGGTTGCCATCCCCAAGCCCCTCCCCCCTCCTCTATGCAGAGACTCCCCCAGTTTTACAGAGGGGGACCTGAAGCTCTGAGCTGATGGCATTGCTTGGGGCACTCAGTGCTTTCAGAGCCCTGGGAATACCCAAAGATCTGATAAACTGGCATCCTGGTCCTCAAGGAGCTCCACACCCAAGAACCAGTGGGCTCCTGGACCCACCATTCACAGTGGATCATGGAAGCCCTGTGAGATAGACAAGGTTCTTTCCTCCTGAACAGGAATGAAAGAAAAGCCCTTTAAAATTATCTGTCTGTGCTCCCAGGGTCTGTTTCCTGGCACCTATCCTGTGCTAATTTAGCTATGTGTAAATCATTGCCTTTCAGTAGAAATGTTGTATCCCTAAAGCCTGGTATGGGCTAAACCTGTAATAAGCACATTGTCTGGGCACTTGTGTGCCCAATACTGGAAATATTGCTGAGGGGTCAAGGCTACTGCACTTCCCAGGATAGGCTACAGATCAAAGGAAAGGGCCCCAGGTGGGTGCCGCTGGGCATCCCGGACCTGAGTGAGGCTGGAAGCCTTTCTGTCTCCCTTGGCAGGGATAGAGGTTGGTCCTGGAGTCAGGAAGACCTGAATGAAAATCCCACCTGAAACATTCGCTGTGTGACCTTGGGCAAACTACTTAACCTCAGTTTCTTCATCAGTAAAATGGGCACAATAATGCAGCTTTCTACCAGTCATGGGAAAAAATATCATATTGGTAAAGCTCTTGTGTGCCTGGCACACAAAAGGTGCCTAATAAATGCTTGTTCCTTTCCCTGCCACACCCCCACACACACACTTAGCTTCATGCTCCTCCCAATAGGGAAGCACACACTTTCTGGCTTCACCCTGCTCTGGCTATACCTGTCATGCTTTCTCTCTGGTACTTTCTTTCACCCAGTGACACAAACATTCTGGGGTCTCCTCTTCACTGGATAGTCCTGTCCCACAAGGCCCTGGGTCACCCCCCAGAACAGGGGGACCCACTTGAGAGAGAGTCTGGGCTTGTCTTGGGAGACAGGTGGTTTCTAGAATGAGGAAGGGGGCTGCTTTGCTCTCTGCTGTGATCAGAACACTAATGGAGGATGGCATTCAATTTGCGTGGGAGCATTTTAGGAAGTCCAGGGCAAGAAGGTGGCCGGGGTCTTTAGGGAATTGGTGAAGCCATCTAGCATGGAGCCTGGCCTGAAGTGGCCCCTTAACAGCTATGTGACCAGGGAGAAGCTGCTTCCCCTCTCTGGGGGTCTCTCTTCTCAGCTGTCAAGGATAGAGTGGAACGGGTGACCTCAGGCATCACCCAGCTCTAAGGAGATGCTAAGAGTGAACATGGGTGTTTAGGCTAGAGAAGGCTGGGGTGAGTGTGTGTGCATGTGGTGTGAGTGTGTGTGTGTGTGAGTGTGTGTGTGTGTGTGTGTGTGTGTGTGTGTGCGTGCGTGCGCGCACGCCCTGGGAGGGGCTTGGTCGCTGTCCATCATCTGAAGTGCCCATTTAGGTAAGAGAGATCAGTGCCAACAGACAGAACAGGCAGTTACCTCATTGACTCCCAGTCTGATTGCTACCACAAGCCGGAGACCTCCGTGGCACCCTCCAAGAGCTGGGCTCTTTTTGCCACCTTTGCGCAGTCCTAGGACCCTGGACAGTCCAGCTGGCCCCTGGCTCCACCCCCAGCTTCCTTTCCCCGCCTCCATTAGGGTAGGCCCTGCTCCACCCAGTCAAGGCCAGGGGCCCAGCAGAGGGGGGTGGGACAGACGACAAGCCGGCCCAGGCTGCAGGTGCTAGGACCAGCCGCTCGCTTTCCGTCTGCGGGCGCACCCCCGCATCATGCAATGCCTGGGCTGGCGCCCCTCGCAGAACCGCTCCCGGGAGCTCTTCTTGCAGGAGCAGAGCTGGCAGGTGGCAGCGCTCAACTGTCAGAGGCTGGGTGAGTGGGGTCGGCCGGGGCTGGAAGGGACGGGCTGGAGCTGGGCTGGGTGGGGTGGACTGACCGACTTGAGTGCCAGGGAGCCCGGCCCCGCTCCTGGCAGAAGGTAGAATTCCTTCCGCTCACGCCCTCCAGGGTCCTCCTAGTGCTCAGACGGTGCCCGGGGTAGTGCGTCCGTCTAACTTGGGCAGCTGGCATGCTGGCGAGCGCGGGGCTGCCAAGGCGGAGAGGGACGCACCTGCAGGTCCGGGAGCCTCCCGGGGCTGTGAGCTGGAGCCCTGCCGTGGGAGGTAAGGCATTCAGGCTCCCCCTTCCCCCGCCCCCCCAAGCCCAGGACGCCCAGGTTCCTGGCCAGCTCTGCCACTTTCCAGCTGGGCGCCGCCAACAGGTCCCTTCCCGTTCCGGAGCCAACTGGCCATCTGGGACCTTAGAGATTGGATGTGGCAGGAGATAATGGATACACAGCATGGAAACATCTGTGCAGCTCTCCACATCTGGGCGGGTTTCTGATTGTGTGTGTGTGTATACATGGGATTGCCCAAATTGGCATCTATGAGTGTGTGTGTGTGTGTGTGTGTGTGTGTGTGTGTGTGTGTGTGTGATTGTGATCTCTCCAGCCCCGGAGCTCTGCAGAGCGTCTCTCCATATAAGACCTTGTGTTTGTCCCATGCACCGTCAGTACACGCGCACAGCTAGATCCATGCGTGTGTCAGAGAAGTAGCCGCAGAGGGCAGATGTGCGTATCTGGAGGGATGTGAGCAGCCTTGTAAGTGGCAGAAGGGAAGCGTTGGAGGTAGAAATAACACGTGTGTGCATTTGTGAAACTCCTTGTGTCGGCACCATTGTGCCTGCCCTTGTGTGAATCTCTCCGGCCCGGCAGGGGATTTGGGTTGGTTGGAGGGAAGAAGAGAGGATTAATCTTCAGCCTTCCCTTTGCTCACATACGAGGGCCGGCCCCCTCCTGGTCAGAGCGGCCTCAGGGAGGCTGTGTGGATGTGGATGCCTAGGTGCCTGTATGCATTATGAATGCGGCGGGACACTAGGAGTCCAGCCAGTTCCCGTGGAGGCTGCTCCCTGTGGCCGCTGCTCCGCGAGCACGCTGCCTGGCCAGATCGGATGTCTCGGCTGTGAAGTCTCTCTTTCTGGGGCTCACTATTTCCATCATTAGCTAAGGGGGAGAGAGTCCTGGCCCCAGGCTCGGGAGAGTCGGGACCTGGGAGTGTGAATTTGAGTTCTGGTTCTCCACTGGGGCACAGGCTGGCCCTCACCCAGCCATTAGAGAGCGTCCTTCCCTGGCTCCCTCCCTCAAGCTGCTTGTCAAGTGTGGGAGGCCCAGGATGAGGGTGCTGGGCTGGGGTGTTATTAGCAAGGTCAGCAACAGGGAGAGGGACAGTTAATGTCACTTCACTGCGTGGGCAGAAAGAAGAGTTCCTGCCCATCCTTTGTTGCTATTGCTGTTGTTATTTTTTGAGGAGGGAAGGCAGGGCAGTTGGGGTTAAGTGACTTGCCCAAGGTCACACAGCTAGTAAGTGTTAAGTGTCTGAGGCCAGACTTGAACGCAGGTGCTCCTGATTCCAGGGCTGGGGGGCCACTCCCTGAGTGAGGGGTGGGGGGTGCAGGCCAAGCACCCACCCAACCAGAAGGGACCTAGTCTGCTCTGGCACATGTGCAGAGGTTACTCAGGAAGATGACTGACAAACCTTAGTGTGGCTCTGCATAGCAATGAACACAGATGAAAGACTTGCCACCTGCCAGGCAACATGCTAAACACTTTCCTAGCATCTCCTCTGGTCCTCACAACAACCCTGAGAGACAGGCACCATCATTAGCCCATTTTACAGAGGAGGAAACCGAGGCAAGCAGGGGTGAGGTGGCTTTCTCAGGTTCCTACAACTAGGAAGTGTCTGAGGCTGGATTTGAACTCAGGTCTTCCTGACTCCGGCCCAGTCTCATCTATTTGGCCACCTAGCCCTTATGTAAATGCCAGCTATTAATACCACTGTCTAGCACAATCCACCCATTTTACAGCTGAGGACACTGAGGCCCAGAGAGGTCATAGTGCCCCATGGAGACCGTGGTAGAGCTGACTCCAAATCCAGAGCTCTTTCCACTGAGCCACACTGCCTCCACTGACCAGGGACACCTCTCTGGGGCAGGCAGCAGCTTTTATCAGTTGGTCAGTCAGTTGGTCATTACTGATAGTCCTTTTCCTCTGCCACAGCTCTGTTCCTTTAGGGGAGGAAGAAGAAGAGGATGGAGGTTCAGTCTAGTGGAGGAGGCTGACCCACTGGGCACAATTAGAGGACTATGGCAGGCCTAGCTGACCTCTGGGGCTCTCAGTGAAGGTTCATAGGGTTCCTAGGAATAATGGAGAAATTGAGTCTCAGAGAGGTTCTAAATTGGCCCAGGTCACACAATGAGCCTGGAAGCCAGGGATTATCCCTTTTTTCCTACCCACCCCCTCCTCTCATTGGCTTCTTCTTAGGATAAGGCTCAGAGCTGGGGAGGTGGGGGAACAAGGAGTGTTTCCAAGCCTGTAGGAGGTGGCAGTGCCCTATGGCTTGGTCTAGGTGCTTTGTGGGTCAATGCCCTCCTATTTCTAGGGCTTTGGGGTTCCCTTATCTCTCTGGAGCACAGATTAGTTCCTGGGCTGGGTGTCTGTAAGCCAATGGGGGAGGGGGAGGGTTCCCAGCTGCAGGGGAGGGGGTGGGGGCTTGCCCCAGTGCATCTGAATGATTTAGAACATGCTCAGACATCACCGGGCAGCAGCTGGGCAAACAGCTGGCAGGTGTGAACAAATAGGCTTTCTGATCTGGGGGGCCTGATCTCCCATCTGCTCCCAAGCCTGCTTGGGGTCTGGGGGTCAGGGCTCCCTTTGGTGCTTAGTGGAAGCGTTATGGAGGTCAAGAGGCTTTTCTGGGGAATTCTTGGCCAGGCCATGCTGAAGCCTTTCTGACCGGGGCTGCCCAACTGAAACAGCTCCAGAGGCTGGGGCTCAGGCCTCCAAGGCACTCAAGTCCCAAGGTCAGTGGAAACAGGTTGTCTCTCTCTGCCCTAGGATTTCCTCTGGAGGCCTGGGTGTGGGGACTGGGAATGTTTAATGAAAAGAAGGCTCAGGGCAGGTGGTTGCTGGGGCCAGACTGACTCAGGGATTCAGCCTGGGTATTCACACCTCTGAAGTAAGCAAAGGCTCCAAACAGTCAATGCCAGATTTATGATGGGGTCTCCAGAAAGCATGAGGTGACTAAATAACTAAATATAAAAATATAATTAATAACTTAATAACGGTGACTAAACTTGAGGGTGTCGTGTATGTGTTTTTCTGGAGAGCTGATTATGAAGCTCTTCCAAGCATGCCCTTGGGTCTGGGGGCACACTAGAGCCACCCAGAGAGACAGACGGAGGCTCCCAAGGCTGGCTCACAGATGTGGGGCTGGAAGGTCCCTTAGATTGGAGGCCTGATTTGACAGACAAGGAAATGGAGGCCAGGGAGGGGAGCCAGGATTCCTTTTCTGGAAGGGTAGGGTGAGACAGGTCTGAGGTCCTTTCCAGCTCTCAAAAGTCTGTGATTCTGGTCCCAGGGAGGGAGGAATCTGGACTTTTCTTTCAGCCTGAGGGAGAGATTCTTTCAGATTCCATTTAATTAGCATCCCAGAGCTAGAAGTCCAGGTGCTTGGAGATCTGCAGAATAATCACTTTTGACGGTTGGGGACTCAGGGAGGGGGCAGGACTAGGCTCCTGCCAGTCTCCATAGAGTCTCCATAGGAGTTGGTCTGGGTTGACCATGAGAATGGGAAAGTATCTCAGGCTCCCGTCTGGGCCTAGGCCACAGGCTCCTCCTCATCTCTTATCTGTCTCCGAAGAGAAGGGGATGGCTCCAGCCCTACTCTGGAGGAAGGAAAAGTTCCAGAGATAACACCCCTGTGCTGGGCTGAGATTGGAGCTGTTTCCTCCCAGAATGGCTCCTCCCTGCCTTGTAGTATGGGAAAGGAGCTGCCCCCCACCCCAGCCTCTCTCCGGCCTGGACCAGTCAGCCAGGGCCTTCTCAGCTCTGCCTTCTGGAATCCCACCCCTCCCTCTACCTTGGTTGACCTCTCCTCCTCCAGTCCTTTCTTGTGCTGGTGCTTGACCTTCCCCCTGGACCCAGCTGCTTCTCACCCTCCAGGAAGGATGAGCCCTTGAGGGAAGGAAACACTTTGTTTTTCTTGTCTTTTTTTAAAGGAAGAATATGTTCATTTCCTCTTTCTCCCACCTTGACATGAGAATGGGGAAGTGTCTCAGGCTCCCGTCTGGGCCTAGGCCACAGGGTCTGGCCCAGAGCTGGGGAACCTATGGCCTTGAAGCCACACATGGCCCTCTAAGGACCTTGAATGCAGCCTTCTGGCTGAGTCCCGATTGTGCTGAACAAATCCTTCTATTTCAAAGGGCTGCCCTTGAGGACCCCAAGGGCCACATGCAGCCCATCTGACCCAACTTGCATCACCAAGCTGGCTTCTGTTTGGAGGATAGCTCACAGAAGTAGCCCAGCCAGCTGGGAAAAACTCCCGGAAAAAGCAGGAGCACTGGAGCCAGCCTTAACCAAAGAGCAAGGTCTGCCCTCCTCTGCTGCTTGTCCAGGCGCCCCAGCCCCCTCCCTCAGGGAGCTGGGTTTAGTGTGTGACACAGTAGAAAAAGCGCTGGACTGGGAGTCAGTCTTCATTAGCTCTGGGGCTCTGGGCGGGTCCCATCATCTCTCTCTGTCTCTCTGTCTCTCTCTCTCTTTCTCTCTCTCTCAGTTTCTTCATCCATAAAATGGGGAGGTTGGGAATTGATGGCAGGCCCTAGATTCTTCCTTTGGGGGTTTAGGGGTTAAAGGAGGAGCCTTCACCATGGTGGAGCCTCACTCTTCCCGCAGGAATGGAGCCTCAGTGGAGGAATCTCTTTGAGGGCAGGGATCGGTCATATTTAAATCTTTGTGTCATTGTCTACATCTTGGTGAAATGGATTGAAGTTCCAATGACGTTTGTGATTGGAGATGACTCTCTGAGAGGGGGCTGCTGCTCCTCTGCTGCTAGTGCCCTGCCTTTGGAGAGGTGGCAGGAGCCTCCCAGGCCCCACTTTTCCCAATGATTCAGGTTGAAAGAGATGTTTGTAAAACACTTTGCAAGCCTTAGGTCTGTAAATGTGTATTAGAATCCTTTCCAAGTCAGAGGGAATAACCCCCCCCCCACACACACACATACCTGGATCCCCCTTTTTTCTGTTCCTAAAATTTACAAACTGCAAATACTAGCTTATTACCCGCTATTGAGTCTTACAATAATCCTTGGTAAGGTAGATTACCCCCACTTTACAGAGGAGGAAGCTGAGTTCAGTGATTTATCCAAGGTCATACATTGTGTAAAATCTCTGAAGTAGGAAGAAAGGGGGTGAACTATGGATGGTAGCTTAAGGGGAGGGGATGGCAGGGTCCCAGAAGTGGTTTCTTCAGAATGTTTGTAGACAATGGGAAGGAGTGATAGAGAAGGAGAGGGGTGGACTCAAGGGAAGGAGTTTGCCTTGGCAAGAAGAGCCCCCTTGGGGCGGCTAGGTGGCGCAGTGAGTAGAGCGTCAGCCCTAGAGTCAGAAGGACCTGAGTTCGGATCCAGCCTCAGACACTTAACACACACACACAAAATCCTAGCCGTGTGACCTTGGGCAAGTTACTTAACCCCAATTGCCCTCCAAAAAAAAAAAAAGAAGAGCCCCCTCTTCCTTTGAGAGACTGAAGAGAATGGAGGCCTTGCCAAGGAGAGGGAAGATGCTGTTGCTCATGGCAAACGGCCTTGGTCCCATCAGGAAGAAAGAAGGCAGTACAGTGCAGGGCCCTGGAATGAGCCCTGCAGAACCTGCCCTTGCACCCTCCTGGTCTTCTCACACCTCAGTCCCCTCCAGTCCTGTTTCATCCAGAGACCTCGGCCTCCATCTCTGGGCTCTGGGCGCATCACTCAGGCCATTCCTTGTGGCCAGGCCTGGGCCACTGTCCCTCCTCTGACTGCTGACTTCCCAGGCTTCCATCAAGATGCCTTCCCTGCCTGGTGTCAGTCTGGTGTCTTCTCTCTGTCAGTCTGGGCCTCCTTATCCTTTTTATAGCATTGGATGGATGTCTTTGCTTATTCTCTGCCCAACAAGCTCCTTGAGGGCAGGGACCATCTTCTGCCCTTTTTGTTTTTCTTTTTTTGTATCCCCAGTGCTTAGCACAGGGCCTGGCAGATAGTAGATGCTAAACAAATGTTTATGGACCAACTGATTGACAGTTCATCCACTTCTTAGAGGAGAAGTAGTGGCCTAGGGGTGCAGAATAAGGCAACCCTTTTCAAGGGTGGCCAGTGAATGTATTGGTTTTGCTTAAATATGTTTGTTATAAAGGGGGACTTTTATTGGGAGTGAGAGTCAGGAGTTAGGGTGGAGGGGTAGGGAAAGTGATTAAAAGGAAAAAGCACAAAAGAATGTGGAAGAAACGTTTGAAAATTCTATGGAAGAGAGGAAAGGGAGGCTCAGAAGGGACAGGCGTGAACCAGGCAATGCGATGCCTTGGTGGGGAATGCAGCATTGGAATTGGTGGTTGTTGTAATGTCCAATAGTGTCTATTAATTACATATGTAACTACAAATTGATAATTTGAATTCATTTACCACAGAATTTTGAAATGAGTTTGTACACAGTAGTCAGGGCTCTGTACACAAGCCTCTTTTCCTGGTCTCTTGTATAAGGATGCTCATGTGTGTTGGCCTTTGCCAAGAACATCATAAGAAAAGATTGAGGGGTGGCCAAGGCATCTGCTGAGAGGGAGGGAGGCTGGGCTGAGAGCCCATGGAGCCCCCAGAGTTACAGAAATCAGCCAGAGACTTCGAGCTAGGCACTGCCCATTGTACCCTGACCAAGGTGAATCTCAGGAGCAAATCCTGCTGCACCTGGCAGCTTAGGAGTCACATAGAGAGGGCCAAGGGGGGGACGTTGGAGGGGGGAGGGGACCTCAGGCTGAGGATTAGCCGGCAGCTATGGGGCTGGGATGCAGGATCCGGGTAGCCAGGAGCAGGGGGCAGGGCCGGCATTGGGGCTGAGGTGGGAAAGTAGTGTTCCCAGAGGGTGGTTGAAGGGCCAGGTGAGGAGTCTGTGCACTAATCCTGCCTTTGATTCCCTCCCCCCCACCCCCCAGGCCTACAAGATGATGGTGACTTGAAGTTTCTGCTGAAAGGCTCCCAGCTCCAGAAAGTCAAGTCTAGCTCATGGCGGAAAGACAGATTCTACAAGCTGCAGGAAGATTGCAAGACCATCTGGCAGGAGTCCAAGAAAATGATGCGCTCTCCAGAGTCCCAGCTCTGTGAGTTGAGATTGGCTCAACTGGGCTGGGCAGGGCAGGACAGGGCTGGGCTGGGTTGGGCTGGGTTGGGCTGGGCTAGGCAGGGCTGGCCAGGCTGACCTGGGTCTTAGAGAAGGCTTTTTCTTGGGGGCTCTATCAGATGGACCCTGCTTACTTATCTTGGGAGGGGCCTGGGCTGAGCACTAGGGGAGGTGAAGAGAGAGGAGAGGGCAGATAACTCCTGGGGAATGAAGCCTTCCCATAGCTGATGGGAAAGGGACAGCAAAAAGGAGGAAAGAAGGTAGAGGCTCCAAACCATAGGTCAGTGAGTGCTGCTTAGCTTCTGGCTCATTCTAAAGGGGACAGCACTGTGTGGGGGGCAGGGACCCCAAAAATCCCCTACCCCAAAAAATTAAAAGTCAGAGGTGTCTTGAGGAAAGAACAGGAAGTTTTATTCAGTTCCTTGTGAGAAGAGGGCATCTCTTCCACCAGTACAAACCAGCAGAATGAGGCATGTTACAGAAGACAGAACAAGAATTTATACCCTAATTCCCACTGCTGTCCCTTCTCCCATTGGCTGGGAGGTGGGCTTACAGTCTGGGCTTGAAAAAGGACAAAGAACACAAAAACAGGTCATAGCCAAGTGTACCTATCTGTATTTGGCAAATGCCAGAGTGAAGAAGGGGGAAGGGCTCTAAGAGATTCCCAAAATTCCTGAAGGCTGATTGATAGCAAAGGAAGGGGGAAGGGTCCTAGGTTGTATGATTTCTCAGGAACCCCAAGACTTGGGTCTGTCCAGTCTTACAGAAGTCTGTCTCTAGTTTTGAAATAGTCTCTCTCCCTTTTCTTCATTCTGAGGAGTCTTCACAGAGGGTGCAGAGAGAGAGTGTGCCCCACTCAGCACTGAGCAAGGGAAGCTGTGGTCACTAGGCACCAGGTCAGGTCCAGCCACCACTCAGCCCCGGTGGCTGTGCCCGCCCCACCCAGCTCCCTTCTGCCACTCTGAACTTCTCTCGGATTTTGGTTTAGATGTTGCACCCCAGTCAGGCTGTGAACTGCTGGAGGACAGGGCTTTTCCTTTGTATCCTGGTACCTGGCACTCAGCCAGACCCTGGTGAATGCTTGTGGATTGATCAAGAACTAGACTCAGCTCATTCACCTTTTTCGAGGAGATAGCCCCTTACTGCCAGGGGTCTGGATGGGGGCTTTCGGCAGAGCATTTGATGGAGTCTTACAGTCCCTAGAAAAAGGTGGCCTTGATGAAAGGGTAGTTAAGAGAATTTGGAACTGACTGAAAGGAACCCTCAAAGGTGGTTATCATGGAGCCAGCACCAGCCTGGAGAGAAGCCCTTTGTAGAGTGACTTCTGGGGTTCTGGGCTCTGGGCAGAAAACTGGAAGAGACTTGGGGAGGCCATCGAGGACAACCCCTCTTTACATAGATAAGGAAACTGAGGCTGAGAGAGGTCATTAGGTTATGGAGTTGCTGTTGGAATGGACCTGGAGGCTGGTGATCTACTGTGACTTACAGATTAGGAAACTGAGGCTCAGGGTCATAGGACAACCTTCAAGAGGTCCAAGAAATGATGGGACTTGCCCAGGTCCGAATGGCAGAGCTGGGATTCCAACCCAGGTCCTCTGAAGTCCTACTACACCCACCTGTGTTCCAAGCCCTGGGGATCTTTGTGTCCTCCTTCCTGCAAGGTTTCGCTCCGAGGGTGGAGAAGACATAGTTCTCTGGACCCACTTCCTGATCAGCCCTGCCCAGTCAGGCCCCACCCTATGTGCCAGGTGGCAGGCAGTGTGCCCTGACAGTGACAGAAAGCTGCAAGGTGCAATGTGGAGAGTCATAGAATATGGAACCCTGGGCCACAGGAGGTGTGGCTCTGAGACCAGGGCATCTGGCTTACAGCCCACACTAGACTGGGCAAAAGGACAAGAATGAAGTCTAGCAGCTAGGGACAGGGTGAGAAAGAAATGCCAGTCCCAGAGTCATGGGGCTTTGTCTCACTAAGCAGGGGTGTGAGATTAGGGCGGAGCCTGCCAGCTCTGGGCCGTTGGTCCGGAGGTAGCATTAGGGCGGAAGAAATACAGAAGACTGTCTGTCCTCTCCCTCTCGGAGTCTACCCCCATACATGGACCCAGAAGGATACTGACGGGAGTTGGGAAGGGAAAGCTGGCTTTCAACTTGTATAGGTGTGTGGGGTGGAGGGCCGCCAATCCTGGCCATCTGGCCCCTCCCAGTGGGCAGGCCCTGCTTCAGTCTCTCTCCCTTAGCCCTACCCCTACCCCCAATCTCCTTATTCCTGGGGCAGCTTCAGAGACACTATCACTTAGAGATTACCCAGGCAGGCCCAAGTTGTCCTGCAATTCCACCTTCCTTTCCCTTTCCTTCCTCACCACCAGATCAGACTCCCCTTTTCTGCCCCCTTCCCTGCCAGTTTAAAGCTCCCATGTATAGGGTCTATAGAGAGGAGAGAACAGGGAATGCCTCCGTGACTTAACCTGAGCAATGGGCTTCAGACCCCTGGCCTGGAGGCAGAGGAAGGGCGGGGCTGGATCAAGCAGGGCAGTCTCCCTGAGCCCCAAGTCATGGCGGGGTAGACAGGATTACAGGAAAAAAAATCAGAACTGCAGGGAGGCCGGCAGCCCTGAGATTTTTTTAAAGCTGAGCACACCCTTCCAAGGTTAATATATCACTCCCACGAGAGGCAAATGTTTAAAAATGGAAGGAGTCTTATGGGTGGGGGTGAGGAGTCCCCTCCTGGGACCCCCTATTGAGCCTGCACATCTGCCTGTTTTATGGTTGCTTTGCCAGACCAAGAGAGGGGTCCCTGCAAAGCTAAAAGCCCTCAGCCTAGAACCAGAAAAGACCTCAGCCATCGTAGGATCCTCAACCCAGAGCTAGAAGAGACCTCAGAGCCTATAAAGCCATGCACAAGTAGCTTTCCAGAGGATGGATGCTGAACAGCTTTCGAGGTTCTGATTCCATAGCATAGCGAACTCTCTATTTATTTAGTAACAAATCAGAACAAAACATTCACAGAAAATCAAGGTACAGCATTCACAATATTACAACTTATCACAGAAAATCGAGGTACAACAACTAATAACTCAACAACTCATCACTAAAATGGCCACATAATTTTCACCACAGTGGTCACAGTTCTGAACAGAGTACAATCATTTAGTCAGTCAATCACTTAGTAACTCAGTCATTCAATCATAAAGTATGAAAGGTCAAAGTCCTCCACCAATGGGGCACACCAAGTTACAAATCAGTCACTACTCAGTCATTAGTCACTACTCAGTACCCTCTTATGGGGTAGTGGAAAAATACACAGGCCATCCACCCCTCAGTCACAAGTAGATCACAATTTCTTCACTACTCAGTACCCATGGAGAGGTCTTTTCATCTTGACTCAGGGCAGGCTCTCAGCTTCCATCATTCTTCTTCCATGGTCCCAGCTCTTGCCTGAATCTGACCAACTGCTACCTGAGTCCAACAGCTCCCAGTTCCTTGTCTAGCTCGCTAGGCAGTTCCTACTCCTCATTGAAGCTCACAGTGTCCAGTCCATCTCCACTCCTTCACAGTCTCTGTTCCTGGGAAGACAAGGCTTAAGAAAGCCACAACAACATTTGGCACCACAGTAGTGCTTCCTCAGTCTTCGGCAGCTCCAGCTGGCCCTTGGGAGTTCTCGGCAGCTCTGTTCTCAAAATTAAAATCACTTTCTCCATGAAGTTCCAGGCCAGCAGCAGCAGCAGCCCAGCCTTCAGGTGCTCATCCCAAGAAGTTCTGACTTTCCCAGCTGGGCTTTTTCCTTATATACAGTATTGCTCCTCCCTGTTCAGCCCCTTCCTGTTACATCAGCAACAGGGGTTCATACCTTCTGTTTCTTTAACAGAGATTTAATTAGAAAGAGGTGCTAGGTACCTGGCAGCTTAGCAATACAAGGGATCTTTAAATTTCATTGCCATTACAGAGCCCATCTCATCCTACCCCTCATTTTACAGATGAGGAAACTGAGGCCCAGAGAAGCAGTCCCCCCTTTTGCCATTCATTCTCTAATTCCCCCAGTGCTGACTGACTGATTCCTGTGGGGTGCAGAGCCCTAGACTCACTCAGCTCCGGGAATTCCAAAGATCAGCCCCTGACCCTGGGGAGTTTGTCATTTGGTGGGGCAAGGGGACAATCTGGTGTGCAAGGCACCAAGAGCAGCTCACGTTTCCAGAGGGCATTTAGACGCCTGATGCTTTCCCATATATGGTCTCTTCTGATCTATGTAATGGTCCTGGGAGGTTGGTCATGGAAGTCTCCATTTCACAGATGAGGAGACTGAAGCTCAGAGATAGGCGGTGGCTTTCCCAAGACCCAATGGCAAGGACTCTAATTGTGCTTTCTGACTTTGCCCCCTCCTGCTTCTGAAACCCTGACCATTTCTGGGCCTGTCCTCTCCAGTGCCAGAGAGGCCCACCTTAGAGTCTCGGAGAGCTCCTTTCCAGCAGGCTGGGCCTCAGCTGTACCTGAACGCTAGCCCTGCCTGGCTTTGCCAGCAGGAGCTGAGCTGAGCTAAGGTGCAGAGTTGGGGTACTGACACCATCTGGTCTCTACCCCAAGCTCTTTTCCTAAAGAGGAGGGAGCACATCACAATGCATTCTGGGAGTCTAGCAAGCAAATAAGCAGGGAAGAAACCACTATCCTCCAGGGAAGGCAAAGTGGGATCAGGGGGTGCCAGTGGCCTACAGGGTGGGCCTTAGCTAGGTGAGCACAGATATAGCCTGTGTCCCAAGGAGGGTGAGCTAGATTTCTGGCCAAGAAAGGCAAGCATTACTTCATACAGCAGGGAGTTCGTATATGGGGAATGTGTGTGCACTCATTCTCAATAGGAATATACTATCATAGCATCTTTCTAGCACTTTGTACATAACAACTCATATGTACATAGATATGTTTGCTGTTGAGCCATTTCAGTCATGCTCAACTCTCCCTGACCCTGCTGGGGGTTTTCTTGGCAAAGATATGGGAGGAGTTTGCCATTTCCTTCTTCAGGTCATTTTTCAGGTGAGGAAACTGAGGCCCAGACTGGGGAAGCTAGGAGGACTTGGTAGCTCCACTCTGAACAACAGTGGATCCCTCCTGTGAAAGGCCGCGGGCCCTCTTCCTGACCTTCCTCGCCCCCATCTTTGTGTCCCAATATTCCTGGACCCCTCCTCTCTCAGTGCCCATGGGGGCACTGTTTGCCCTGGCTGAGCTTCAGAATGCCCTCTGTGATGGGGCCAGAATCTCTCTCTCAGCAGACAGAGCACTGGGAGGATTGCTGCTCTTGGTTCCCAATTCAGCGATAGGAAAAAGGGGAGATTAGCAGGAGAGAATACCTCCCCAGTCCCTTAGCTTATCATCTCCTCAGCTTCCCCTCCAGACTCGGAGACAAAGGAGCCCTTATCGCTTTGTCTGGGAAAAACGGAGGCATCTGGATACTCTCTGTGGGGGCAGGAGTGGGGGAGGGCCCAGAAAGGGGGCTGCCAACAGGACCAAGCAGGTTTTACCAGGAAGGTGTAACTTCTCCCTCCCCAGGAAATAGAAGTGCTAAACCCTGGCATTGGGTGGATAGAAGAGGGCTCTGGGGCATGTCCCCATTCCCAAAGTGGTAGGTCATTCATAGAGCCTCAGATTAAGACTCAGGCCCTGGGTTCAGATCTTCATCCTGCTTTGTAAACTGTGGGTAAACTGAGTCCCAAGCAGGGTGAACAGTATGGCCGTGGTCACTAAGTAACCCCTATGAAATGCAGGCGTTGGATAAGGTCTCTTCTGGTGCAAAGGCCCATGAGGCCTGCCATCTGTGCTGGCCCTGTAGCTGCTCTGGCACATGAACTTTGTCTCACACTATCAGAAAATGATGGAGAGATGAGGTCTGATTGACAGATTCCTCCATCCCCTGTGAAATCCCCTCTTGGGTGTTCTTTGCATTCTCACTTCCAACAGCATTGCGTTTGACCAAGGACCCTGTAAGACCCTCAAGGAAACACAAGCTGTTCCTCTGGAGGCAGGGGAGCCAGGGGACACCTGAGAGGAGGGAGGGCAGGAGAGACCCCCCCAGACATGGCAGCTGACTCCCTGAGGTCCCCTCCCCCAGTGCTCGAGCTGCCATCCCCCATCTGGAAAGGGGAAGGAGACATGCTAAGCACCTACTATGCTCCAGGCACATATTCAGAGCTTTCCAGCATCTCACTGGATCTTATATTCATATGCTACACTGAAGTCTCACATGATCGGGTCAGGCAAGAACCACAGCTGGGCCCCTCTCAGTAACACCCATCTAGGAAAAGGGGTCTACTTAGTGGGAATTTGTTACCTGCTGGTAACTTCTGAAAGCCTGAGTGTCATAGGCCTGGAGGAGGGCAGGCGCCCCAATTCTGAACCAGAAAAGGAAGTAGGGGTGTTTGCCTTTAATTGTCACCAACATTCTAGCCTGAGTCATTAAAAGGATGGTTTGTGACCATTCAGAAAAGGAAGCTGCAATTGCCCAGAGCCAGCCTGGCTTCCTCAAGAACAGGGCCAGTCCCTTGACCCCTTTCCTTGGTAGGGGGAGCACTAGATTGGCTAGAGGCAGAATCAATCACCTGGATTACAGCAAAGCCTTGACCCAAGTCTTAGGACGGAAGGGGTGGCCCTGAGGATGGTACAGGTAGGTACATTCAAAGCTAGTTCAATGACTGCTTTCAGAGACTGGTCCTTAGCTGCTCATCATCCCCTTGGAGAGTGGAGTGGCCCAAGGTGCTGGGCTTGGCCTTGTGCTGTTTCACGTTTAAATCAGTGACTGGACAATATGGACCACAAAGCTGGGAGGGCTAGCTAGCACATTGGGTGGGAGGCAGAATTCAAAGTAACCCTGATAGGTGAGACTTTTAGACCAAACTGAATGAGATAGATTTGAATAGGGATGGATATAAAGTCTTATGTTTAACCACCTTCCCAAGTACAGGATGAAAGGTGTGGCTAGTTAACAGTCTATCTGAAAATGATCTGGGGGCTTGAGTGGACCACAAGCTCAATACTCTGTGGCAGGGAGGCCCTCAAAGCTAATGGAATCTGAGGCTGCCTTCAGAGAGGCATAGGGTAGAGGGCTCAGGAGGTGAGAGTTGTGCTGTCCTCTGCCCTGCTGAGGTCCCCTCTGAGAGCACTGTAATCAGTTCTAGGAAGGACATTGGTGACATCTGGAGGGATTAAATTCAGTTAAACAAGCATTCATTAAATACTTACTATGTGTAACAGACTCAATATGGTCCAGGGGACAGAATATTGACTTGAGTCAGAAGAGCTGTATTCAAATCCCACGTTGGATGCATGACTTGTATGATCTTGGACAAGTCATTTTTCCTGCTTAAGCCAGTTTCCTCCTCTGTAAAATGAGGGGGTGGGCTTGATGGCTCAGAGAGCTAGGATCCTACCATCCTGTGATGGGGCCTCCTAGAAGGGGACGGAGGGACCATGAGGCAGAGGGCTCCAGAGCAGGAGCTGGCATCCCTTGGGGCTATCCTTGACCCAGGGACACTGGCTTCCTCATCCCCGGGAGCTCCTAGAGGGCAGGACTGACCCTGCTGGGTCAGCAGTGGTCATAGCCACTTGGCCTCTCCAGCTCTGGGGGAGACAGGCAATTAAAGGGGGGACTGTCTGTGTCTAAAGAAGAGCAGGGAGGTTGGTACCACTGTTTGGAGGACAAAATGGTAAGGGTGGAGGCAGGGCAGGGAGATTATAGGGTCTTTAAATACTAAGCAGAGGAACCTGGAGATGATAGGGAGCCATGGGGGCGTTATTGAGTAGGGGTGACATGGTCAGTCCTATGCTTGAGGAGGTCACTCTGGCAGCAAGGTGGAAGGAAGATGGACTGGAGAGGAGAGAGGCTTGTGATGGGCAGACCCACAGCTATTTCAGTGGTCCAGGCATGAAGTGATTAGGGCCTGTGTCAGGGTGGGGGCAGTAGCAGAAGAGAGAGGGTGTATATACAGAAGAGATTGAGAAGGTCAATTTGGCAGCCTTTGGTAACGGATTGCATTGGGGAGGAGTTGAGTGAGAGTCAAGGATGATGATTGGATTGAGAGCCTGGGTGACTGGAAGATGTTGGTCCTCCCCACAGCAATAGGAGTGGATTTTAGGAAGAAGGGAGAGTTTGGAGGAAAGGGAAGGAGCTCAAGACATCCAGGTTGAGATTCATAGAGAGGTGAGGGCTGGATAAGTAGGTTTGAGAAATCATCAATTCAGTGGGAGCTGAGATCACCACCTGACAGAATCAGTCCTAGATAAGCATTTATTAAGCACCTTTTGTGTGCCAGGCATCGTGCTAGGTGCTGGGTATACATCTCTGTCCTGGGGGTTACATTCTTTTAGAGGAGAGAGTCCTGCCAGTGTGCTCCAAGGACACCTGGCAGGGGGGAGGGGTGGGCATTGTCTGGGGAGGAGGGCAGCTGTGACTGCTCTAAGGTAAAGGGTTCCTTAGCTGGGAGAGATGCCTGCCCTCCATAGAAGCTGAATTCACTGATCACCTGATAGTTACTGGCAGAAACTGAGAGTGCAGACCCTGGTGACTGTGTCATTGGGCATGTCTGCGAAGCTTTTGTCTTCTTTTTTTTTTGCCTTTTGGTGGGCAATTGGGGTTAAGTAACTTGCCCAAGGTCACACAGCTAGGTTTCTGTTTGTGTGGGTTAAGTGTCTGAGGCTGGATCTGAACTCAGGTCCTTCTGACTCCAGGGCCGACTCTCTACTCACTGCGCCACCTAGCCGCTCCCCCCCGCCTCCCCCCCAGCTTTTGTCTTCTAACTAAGCCCTGGAGCTGCCTTTCTTGGAGCTAAGATAGTTACCCTCTTTATGTATGGAGAAACTGAGGCCAACTCCTGTGTCCAAACTGTGTGAACCCTAGGCTTCCTTCTACTTGACTTTTAAGGACTGGAGCCCTCCAGGACTCCCTTGGGGCCCATTGACTCCTTGCCTTAGATATAGAGTTGCACAAAGATTAGAGACAATGTATCTATTCCTAGCTCACAGGTTCTCTCTATGTCTCTGTCTCCTTTCTCTCTCCCTCCTCTCTCTCTGTCTCTGTCTCTGTCTCTCAGCTAGTTCCATGCTGTAGAGTACTCAGTGAAGTTAAGCTCACTGACTTGATTTCTGTGGGTCCACACCCTTCCTTCTGTTTCCTGTCCAGCCCCTGCTGTTCTCCTAGGCAAGGTCTGACCCCAGCGCAGGGGGCTGTCGGGGCTGTCGGGGCTGTCGGGGCTTTGTGTGCCCCCTCTCCCCTCTGCTCTGGGTTCAGCTTGCATCCCAAGGTCTATTGATGGGAGCAGGGGAGCAGCCTCTGCAAACAGAAGGCACTTTGTGTAGAAAGCCCATCTGTTTCCTCTTTGTCCTGGCTCCTGCCTCCTCTCTTCCCCACCCAGAACCTGGGGAGGATGTCGTTGTGCAGCCTTCCAAGCAGGGTTCAGACCTGATTTGGAGGCTGGGCTTTGGTCTCGCCCTCTCTGGGACATCAGGCCAGTGAGCTGAGATCCTTCTGATTGCGGTGGGCGGGGCCGAGAGGAAAAGGGCCAAGACTACTTGGGTGGGGGAGGGGAGGCTCCGTCCGAGACCCCTCTCCTGACCAGCTGCCTCTGTCCCTGTGTCTGCATCTCTCTGGTTTCTGTCATTGTTCCCCCAGATGTGGCCTCAGACCCGTCTCCCGACCAGCTGCCCCCATCCCTGTGTCTCTGCTTCTCTGTCTTTGCCCCCTACCCCGCCCCTCCTCTCAAGAACAGTAAAGGAGGAATCGGGCCATCTGGGGGCCAGTCCTGGCTTTGCCTCTAATTCACTGGACGAATTGCTCACCCTTTCTCCTCATCTGTAAAATCCCCTCCCCCTCCCAGGGCTTCGGTTTCGTCCTCTCTGAGCTAAAGGACTCTCATTGGTTGGCCCCTAAGGTCTCTCTGAACTCTGGATTTGGGGTCCCATGGTCTGGCCTGCCTGGGTTCTGGGGTCAGATGATGGGATCGTGACTGAAGAGTTCAGGTCCAAATAATGTCTGTGTCCATTCAAGGCAGCTGAATGAGTGGGTAGTGCTGGACCCCAATTCAAATCCAGCCTCAGACACTTATTAGCAGTATGACCCTGGACAAGTCACTTCACCTCTGTCTGCCTCAGTTTCCTCAACTGTAAAATGGATATCATAATAGTATCTACTTCCCAGTGCTGTGAGGATTAAATAAAATTACTTCTGTAAAGCACTTAGTAGAGGACCGTCGGCACATAGTAGGTATTTAATAAATACTTCCCTCCCTCCTGTGTGGGGCAGGCCAAGACTGGGTGAGCAGGTGAGATGATGACTGAGAAAGAACTTGGGGAAACAGAAGCTCTGAGCAGCTGGGATGAACATCTGGGGGGAGCAGCTGGGGGGGACAGCTGGGGGGAACATCTGGGGGAGCAGCTGGAGGGATGTTCATTTCTCCCCTTCCCCCCTCTGGTCTCCAGTCTCCATCGAGGACATTCAGGAGGTGAGGCCGGGCCACCAGACTGAAGGCATGGAGAAGTTTGCCCGAGATGCCCCCGAACACCGGTGTTTTTCCATCATCTTCAAGGATCAGAGAAACAACCTGGACCTCATTGCAGAGTCAGAGGCAGAAGCCCAGCACTGGGTGAATGGTCTCCGCAAAATAATGGTGCACGCAGGCTCCATGAGCCAGAAGCAAAAGCTGCAACAGTATCCTCTTGGCTGAGGGGCTGCCACCTGGGAGAAGGGGGGAGGAGACACCATGGCTACAGGCAGTATCCTCCTGTCCCCAGCCTCTTGCTGGGCACTGGGACACTACAGCCCAGGGGTTGAGAGATAAGACCCAATGGGTAGGGGCAGCCTGGGGGGCGCTGTGAGGAGGCCTAGAAATGGCAAAGGAATCATCAAGGTCCATGCCTATCTTATGCAGATCTATTCCAATGGAAGCTCTGAGAATTCAAACCCTGGGAAGACCTGAACGGTCCCCTCAGAGCACTCCCATGGGCCTTTGTAACTGCCTTCCTGCCCCCTCCTGGGAAAGCCCCAGGCTGTCTGAGCCAGTGGGATGAAAGGAGGGAGACCTCTGGAGGAGGATGGTCTGTGTCTGGATGGGCAGGATATCAGGTTAGGTCAAGAAGCAGAGCCTGGCAGTCCAGAGATCTGCCCCACCAGAGCCTCAGGCTCCATAAAAGCTGCCAGTCACAAACAGCAGGTACCACAGGCAAACTGGGGCCAGAAGCAGGCTGAGGCCAAGGCTCCCGCCTCAGCCATTTGGGTCCAACTGTGCTGAAGGGGGCTTTATCTACAAATAGGGACACAAGGGCACAAACAGCCACCTCTGACAGCCTGGCTGTGCAGTGGGAGCTGATAGGAGAAAGGTTCAGGTGTTTCAGTGGACCTCAGAGCTGACCTACAGCACATGCTAGTTCAGAGGGACGTCAGCTGCCTGGTCCAACTGAGGCTCATGTAACTGACAAGTCCAGTCCAACCTGGCTCTCTGCTATGCCAGCCTTTCCTCAGAGACCTCCAGGCAGAGCTCCCGTCTCTTCCTTAGGGCAGCCAGTTCTAATCAGGGAGAATTCTCCTTGTTAGGAAATCTTTCCAGACATTAACCCTGAGTCTGTGTGTCCTTCCTTCCATACATAACTTTCTCCTGCCTCTGTCCCTGGGGACCAAATCAGAAGTGTTTATTGGTTCTTCCAAGTGAAGTGTTCCCTTTGAACACTTGAATACAGCTTGGGTCTTATATACTTATCTACCCAGCTCCCTCACACTGTCCTTACATACAAACCTAGGGCCCATCCCATTCCTGGTCACCCTCCTCTGGCCACTTATCTCCTCTTTAGCCATGATGTCTACACCCAACATTGCTCTAGATATGATGAGACCAGAGCACAATGTCCAGGAATTATCACTTGCAGCCTCCCATACAAGATTCCTTTGAGCTACCTCATTCCACTGCCAACTCATGTTTGACTTGTAGCCCACTAAGACCCCTAGATCTTTTTTTTTCAGACTGCCTGCTGTCTTAACCAGGTTTCCTTTCTTCTTGTATAATTGACTGTTTGAACCCATGTATAAGACTTTACATTTATTCTTATAGAACTTCATCTCATTAGATTCAGTTCAATGCTTTAGACTGGCAAGACCTCTTTGGATCCTCATTCTGTCATCCGTGGGATGGCTTTCTCTCTCTATTGTGTGTCATGAGCAGAATTAATGAGTAAACATTCCTGCCTTTATCTGGGTCATTGATAAAAAACGTGAAAGTGCCGAGGTCTAGCATAGAGCCCTGTGGCACTCTGCTTGAGACATCCTTCCCAGCTGATGTCAAGGCAATAACGACTGTTATTGCCATTCGGCCAGTTGTGATTCTAACTGTATTATTGCCTTGACAACAACTCTCCATCTAGGCATTGAGGTGGTGCAGTGGACAGCACACTGGTTCTAGAGTGAGGAAGACTTGAGTTCAAATCCAACCTGGGCCACTAGCTAGCTGTGTGACCTTGGCACATCAACCTCTTTCTGCCTCAGTTTGCCCAAGGGTAAAATGGGGTTAACTTCCTAGCTTGTTGTGAGGATCAAAGGAAGCCATTGTGAAGTGTGTCGCATGGTGCCAGGCATCTAGTAGGTGCTATATAAATGTGCGTTGTTGCTATCTTCTTCACAACAAGAATCATAAAACCTTTTTGCAAAACTGAGGTAAACCAGAGCTTTCTCCTTCATCTCCCAGTTTAGTTTCCGTGGCAAGACCTGGCCTTGCTGCAGCTGCGCTGGCCCTTTGGAATCACTGCTTCCTTTTCCTGGCTTTTTAATGATTCCTTCCAGGACATTAGATGAGGATGTTCCCAGGAGCCAAAGGGAGCCTCTCTGCCTTACAGCTTGTGGGTTCTCTTCTCTTCCCTTTTGGGAAATGGCCATTTGCAAGGCCTCTTGTCTGGGTGCTCCAAGCTTCTCCTCTGCCCCCACTCCTCACCCCTCTCTGTCTGTTTCTGTCTCTCTGTCTCTCTCTTTCTCCCTTCCTCCCCTCCTTTTTCTCTCTCTCATCTTCTCCCCTCTCTTCATGTCTTCTTTTCATCTCTCTGTCTGTCTCTGTCACACACACACACACACACACACACACACACACACACACGCTCATTCTTCCTGGGTCCCAGGGCACATGGAAGGTAAGAGAGTTGGTGACAGATTCAGATATGTCAAGGTAGGAAGGCTCTTGGGGGTCTGATGAGGGGTCAAAGTCCCCAAGAAGCTGCGGAGTTTCCTTAGGGCCCCATGGGCTGGGTTGTTGAGCCAGGAGTCAACCCCAGATTGTTGGATGCAGCGTTCATTGCCATCTCTCCCACTCTCCTTACATCTGGCCACAGCTGGATTCATTCATGTCTTCGGAAGGCAGATAAGAACAAAGACAACAAGATGAGCTTCAAGGAGCTAAAAAACTTCCTGAAGGAAGTGAACATCCAGATGGATGACAGTTACGCTCGGAAGATCTTTAAGGTGGGATGGCAGCACTTCCCGGCAGTCTGGGGGCTTTGCCATCCCAGGGAGGGAGCCAGAGGGAACCTCAGCTAGAGCTCTGAGCCTCCTTCCCCCACACTCAGCCTGAGCCAGTAAGAAACACAATATTCATCCCCCAGAGTTTATAAAGCACCCACTATGTGCTGGACCCTGGGCATACCGAGACAAGGAAACAATAACAAAATCACCTCTTGCCCTTGAGGAGTTGGGATCACAGCAGGGAGAGCCTGTATACCTGATGCAGGTCCATAAGTACCATGCCTAATACAAATATAGAAGAATAAAAAGTTATTTTTATTAGCACCAGGTCAGTCCCAGGTAGCACTTGGGATGAGGGGCTGGAGCTCTGGCTTAGGGCCTGGGGTCCTGGTGGTCTGAGCTCTCATCCAGCTTGGCACATCTTCACCATCCCCAGAAACCATATGCTGGGGGGTGGGCTACAGGAGAGAGGCTCTATACTGAGCTGGGTGGGGCAGCCTGAGTCATGTGTCCCATGCCCCCCCACCCCATTCATGGGGGTTCTGAGCCAGGTCTAACCCTTGCAGGAATGTGACAAATCCCGGACAGAATCTTTAGAGGATGATGAGATCGAGATATTTTACCGATTGCTAACCCAGCGGGAGGAGATCGATCGACTCTTTGAGGCCATCTCAGGCTCCCAGGAGACCCTGTCTGTGGACAGACTGGTGACTTTCTTACAGCAGGAGCAGAAGGAGGAGGAAGCCGGGCCCCAGCTGGCCCTGTCCCTCATTCAGAGATATGAGCCCAGTGAGGCCGGTGAGCATGGTGGGGACTAGGGGCCAGAGGCAGGGTCTGTCCTCCAGGGGAACCATGGAGCCCACAGTGACCTCACCTCATGATTATCCTTGGCCAGGCTGATCTCAAAGACCTCCCCTCCTATTGTGGATGTAGGAGGGAGATGGCTTCTTTTTTTTTTTTTTGGAGGGCAGTTGGGGTTAAGTAACTTGCCCAAGGTCACAGGGCTAGGTTTTTGTCTGTGTGCGTTAAACGTCTGAGGCCGGATACGAACCCAGGTCCTTCTGACTCCAGGGCCCAGGTCCTTCTGACTCCAGGGCCGGCGCTCTACTCACTGCGCCACCTCGCCGCCCCTAGGAGATGGCTTCTTTAAGACCGCCCCAGCAGCGAGGCCAGAGCTGGGCATGCCTGATTGCTCTGTGGGGCTGGGGTGGGGGGGGTCTGTCCTCCTGCAGCCAAGGAGCAGAAGCAGATGACCAAGGACGGCTTCCTCATGTACCTGCTATCTGCTGATGGGAGCGCCTTCAGCCTGGCCCATCGGGAAGTTTACCAGGACATGAGCCAGCCACTCAGCTACTACCTCATCTCCTCCTCCCATAACACCTACCTGATGGAGGACCAGCTCACCGGACCAAGCAGCACAGAGGCCTACATCCGGTACGAGGCTGGGGAGGGAGTTGCTCTTGGAGCCAGTGTCAGAAGCAGGGAAGCAACAGTCCCCAACCCTCTGCTTCAAACGTCCCCAGGGCATTGTCCAAAGGCTGTCGGTGTGTGGAGCTGGACTGTTGGGACGGCCCCAACATGGAGCCAGTGATCTACCATGGCTATACCTTCACCTCCAAGGTCCTCTTCTGTGATGTCATCAGAGCCATCAAGAATTATGCCTTTAAGGTGAGAGGAGGGAGGGAGGGAGGAGGAAGAGAAGGGGCAGTGAGAGGAGGGAGGGAGGGAGGAGGAAGAGAAGGGGCAGTGCCTTCCGGAGTCTTTGCTGAGCCAGCCCCTGCTGCATGAGGACATCATGGTCCGGGGCTGGCTTCCATGCATGGCTCTGTCCCCCAGGTGTCCCCGTACCCAGTCATCATCTCCTTGGAGAATCACTGCAGCTTGGAACAGCAAAGAGTCATGGCCCACCATCTCCGCACAATCCTGGGGGATTTACTGCTCGACAGACCGATGGATGACATAGTGACAAACTTCCCTTCCCCTGAGGTGAGCTTGGGGGCAGGGCAAAGAGGAAGGAAAAGGGGGAGGGGTATGGGAGAAGGGGAGAAAGAAGAGGAGGGAGAGGAGAGGGAGGGAGAGGAGAGGAAGAGGAGGGAGAGGAGGAGGAAGAGGAGGGGGAAGAAGAGGGGGAAGGGTATAGGAGAGGGGGAGAAGGAAGAGGAGGGAGAGGAGGGGGAGAAAGAGAAGGAGGAGGAAGAAGAAGAGGAGGGAGAGGGGGAGGAAGAGGAGGGAGAGGGGGAGGAGAAAGAAGAGAAGGAGGAGGAGGGAGAGATAAGGAAAAAGATGGAGAGGGGGAGGAAGAGGAGGAGAATAAGGGAGAGGGGGAGGAGGAGGAAGAGAGGAGAAAAAGGAGGAGGAGGAGGAGGAGAACCCTCCTGACGTGCTTCTTTCACATTTCTCTCATGACAAGCTGATGCAGCAGAAAGGGCTATTATTTATCCTCATTTTACACACAAGGAAACTGAGTCTTTAGGGACATTAAGTGACTGACCCAAGCCAGTAAATGGCAGTGTCAGAAGTCATACCAGTGTCTCCTCTGACTCAAAGCCCAGGACTTTGTCTATTACCCTTCTCCCTGGAAATTGTTCTGCCTCTGGGGTTGGGAACAGGATTCTCGGGCAGACATGCCAGTTGACTTGGCATAGCTCTGAGCCCCCTGGCCATGACAAAAGGGAGGAGACAACATGTGGTGAAGCTTCAGGGACTCCAGATGTGAGTGAGCCAGGCTGCCTTCTTTGTTCAGTGGCCCCACAGGGTCAAAATCCTCATTAGAGCTCCCGAGGCTGTTGGTTGGCTTTAAGGTTTACGAAGTGTTTTGCACACAGTAGGGCAGGTGATCCTCCCAATAACGCTGTGAGGCAGATACTATTGTGATCCCTATTTTACAGAGTAAGACTGAAGCTCAGAGAGGAGTGAGTGCCCCAGGGTCACTGAGCTAGGAAATATCTGAAGTGGGATTCGAACCCGGGTCTCACTGCCTCTGCACCTGCAGCGAGGAGACATGCCCCACACAGGCTGAGCAATGGGGGTATGAGGTGTAAGCTGTGCCATGCTATGGGTGGCTTATTTTTGGACTCTTCAGACGGCAGGGGACCCTGGATGGTCACCTCATCCTCCCTGTCCCCAAGCCTTGGGATAACTGTAGCACCTGGAAGGATAGGAAGTGGGCGGGGATGGTCTGACCTCGCCAGTATGATGGGTGCAACCTTGGGCAAAGCCTGAGCCGCCATATTTCATCCCCAGCAACTAAAGAAGAAGATCTTGGTGAAGGGAAAGAAGCTGGGGGGTCTGCTGGCCAGCCTGGGGGGCTCGGAGGTTGCCGATGTCTCAGATGAGGATGAAGCAGCTGAGATGGAGGATGACGCTGTGAAGATGAAAGTGAAGGAGAAACTGGCTGTAGGCAGCCCCCTGGGGCGGTTCTGGCCGTCTGCTGTCTGTCCCCATGCTCCTGCTTGCGAGCTGTGACTGCTTGTAGGAAGGAGAGCTGGGAACAGCGCGCGCGCGTGTGTGTGTGTGTGTGTGTGTGTGTGTGTGTGTGTACATGCCTGTGAGGTCATTGTGAAGGGCAACCTCTCTCATCATCCCCTTGTTTCCTGGGCACTGTGCCACTCTCAGCTGCTCCCATTCTGTTCCCCCTATCTCGTGTGACTGTTTCTGTCCGTCCCTTTCTCCTACAGTGTCTCTTGGTCCAGGTGTGTGGCCCCCTTTGTTTTCAGTCTAGGTGCTTCTCCTATGCCTGATTCTCTCCCAGTCCCTGAATCCCTCTACCTCTCTGTGTGTCTTGGACGTTTTCCACTTCTCTGCTTTTCCCTCTTTCTCTTGATCTCTCTCTTCTGCCTCGGTCTGTGCATGTGCCCATGTGTCCATCTGTCTCTCCTTCCACCTCCATGTTTCCCTCAGGCTCTGGGTCTCCTCATCCTTTCTGAGTCTCCCTCACGCTTCTCCCCTGGCAGAATGACAAGCTCAAGTTGGCCAAGGAGCTGTCCGACTTGGTCATTTACTGCAAGAGCGTTCACTTCCAAGGCTTCCAGCACCCCGCCTTCTATGAGATGTCCTCTTTCACGGAGAACCGCGCTCTCAAACTGGCCCAGGAATCTGGTACTTGGCCACGCACCGGCATCCCACCGCGAAACATCCTTGAGTCCCTCATGCCTTCATGCTTGATGGGGACTGTGGGTTGGAGAACCGCAAAGCAGGAACTTTCAAAACTGTGTCTAAGCCTTCCTTGCCTCCCCCCAAAGAAAGGGATTCCTGCAGGCAGAGCTCCTTCCCAGGACCCACTGCTTTGTGCTCCTTGGGATGCAGGCTGGCTAGTTCTGGGGGATAATGATGGATGGAGGAGGCTGTCAGGCTCATGGCTGACCTTGTGGGGGCTGTGCTAGGTCTGAGTGAGATCTGGTTTTCTGCAGGTTACTAGAGCAGCCATTGTCCACTGTGTATTGTGGGTGGCCTCTGAGCTTTCCTACAGGGCTCTGTGGGCCCTTTGCTTGGCAGGATTCAGAGATTGCCTAATTCTGGTGAGAAGGAGAAGAAAGTGCACTGGAATGTGAGTTAGACCCTCCCCCAGAGGATCCCTTCTTCCATCTAGTAGATAGATGGTTGTGAACAAATCAAGTTGAACAAGTCAACACAAGTTAGAAACACTTCAGGCTCCATAAATGCTAGCTATCATCATCACTCCATTATGCCACTTCTCTGGGCCTCAGTTTCCTCGCCTGCAAAATGGGTATCTTAATACCTGGAGTCCCTTTTGCAGATTATCACAAGGCTCAAAAGAGCTGGTGTGTGTAGAGTACTTTTAAACCTTTTCGAGGCTCTCTAGAAATGTCTCCTACAACTGAAGTCCGATAGACTTCCTTGCAGAGGAGGGAATTGCCCCTTCACAATACCTTGCGGTCTAGGGCAGTGGAACTTGGCTGTGATTTACAGGGAATGTCTGATTTCACAGACTCCCAGACTTCTAGCCAGAAGGCAGAGGCAGCCAGTCCAGTCCCCACTCACTGTCCAGAGGAGGACCTCAGGGCCAGCAAGGGGTCCCACAAAGATAAGTGCCAGTGCCCCCTCCAGAGGACAGGCTCATGGCTGAGCCCATGAAGGTCTTCTACTTCTCCTTGTGAATTCAGCCTGCCTCAGACTTAGGGGACCCGGCTAGGTCTTGCCACATGGGGTGGGGAGAGGGAGTGAGGGGGGTGGGAGCAGGCAGAGATGGCAGCTTGGGCCTCGGGGACCACCAGGAATAAGCCACCGTTCGACTGGTGGAAAGGTGACCATCAGCCAGGCCCAGGGACTAGGCAGAGAGCAAGGGGTCTGGAAGGCTGGTGATCACAAGAGAGGTGTGTGTCTGGTGGGGCTGGAGGCACCTCCTGCTGCAGCCTCTGGCTGGCCTGCATTACTGGTGTGGAAGCAGCAAGGCCCCATCTCTCTGGGAGGGCCAAAGGTGCCTATGGGATGGGTGTGAGGAGGGGTCTTTGCTCCAAACCAGGAAACAGCTTCATCCGCCATAACGTCAAGCATCTGAGCAGAGTCTACCCTGCTGGCTGGAGAACCGACTCTTCCAATTACAGCCCCGTAGACTTGTGGAACGTTGGCTGCCAGATTGGTGAGGGGGGGCGCCAACCGGGAGCCCAGGGCACGGGGGAGCTGACTCAGAGGAACCTGAGGGCATGGGGGCCACAAGGGCCCAGAAACATCGCCCTCTCCCCGAACACAGGGCCTGAAGTCTAGGCCACTCTGTCTCCTCCAAGTGGGGGTCTGGAGCGGGGAATGAACACTTGTATTCCATTAGCTCATGTTAGAGCACTCAGAGTGGGGGGAGGTGCAGAGGCCAAAGCAGATAGGCCTGCCCTCAAGGCGGTTACCTTCTCCTGGAGGACAGGGCCAACACAGACACACCGCACTAAGGGAAGTCTGCCCCGGTCCCTAGGGAGGCAGGAGCTGAGCCCACCCCTGAGGAGCTGGTCATCCTTCCTCTTTCCCAGAGGGACAAAAGGGGAGGTACTGAGAGGCAGATCTCATGAGAGCTGCTGGCATTTAGGGAGCTGACCTTGTAGCACTGGGCAGGCACCCACACCTGTACCACAGCCCCGGGAGGCAGGAGTTATTATTTCCCCCTTTTTGCAGATGAGGAAACTGAGGGCAGCAGGATAAGCAGTTGGGCAGGTGGGATCTGGGCACAAGCCCACACCCTTCACCTCTGGGTGCCCCCCAAGCTCCCTCCCATCTCTTCCCCTCAGGATCCCCTTGAAGCCCAGAGCCTGTGGTCAGCTGAGAGGCCGTTGTGTCCCAGAGCCTGAGGCCTGGGCCCAGCTCTGATACTTTCTTGTTCTGTGACCTTGGGCAGCTCCGTTCCCACTCTGGGCCTGACCTTCCTCTGTTAAGCCATGGGGTCAGACCAAGTGAGATCCAAGGTCCTTCCAGCTCTGGGAGTTAGGGAATCTATCCCGAGGCATCTGGGCACCTTCCTCATGGTAGCCTTTGCCTCTCCCTCTTCTAGTGGCCTTGAATTTCCAGACACCAGGGATGGAGATGGACATATACCAAGGCCGTTTCCAGGACAATGGGTTCTCTGGCTATGTTCTGAAGCCCACCTTCCTTCGGGACCCCACATCCAAGTTCAACCCCCGGGCTGTGGCTGAGGGGCCATGGTGGAACCGGAAGAAACTTCGAGTCCGGGTAGGAGGGACGTGTGAGGAGCTCAGCCTAGGGGCTGCCCTGCTTAGCCCTGCCCCGTCCTCCCAAGGGGCTTCGCCCCCAGCACAGGCCCCTTGGCCTTGGCCTTTCTCCCCCTACTTCTGGCCTGACTACACAGGCATCTCTGGAGAGGCTCTGGCCATGCTTCCTGCCCCTCCATGCTCTGGGTGCCTGTGGCCCCTTTTCCCATCATCCCCAAGGGGTCTTGGTCTGGTATCTCTGACCCTCCTTTCTCATCTAGGTCATCTCTGGGCAGCAGCTGCCCAAAGTGAATAAGAACAAAAACTCACTTGTGGACCCCAAGGTGACTGTGGAGATTCATGGGGTTGCCCAGGATAATGCCAGCTTGCAGACCGCCGTTGTGAGCAACAATGGTGAGTGCCAGCTTGGGCAGGGGTGGGGAGGGCTGGTTGAGGTGGTAGCAGCCACAAGGCCTGTGCTAGGGCATCTTTGGGACCTGGAACTGGGTGGGCTGGTACCCTAGGACTTTGCTAACAAAAAAAAAACAAATGAAGAGAGGCCAGGAGGAAGGAAGGGAAAGTCCTCATGGGGATCTACCCTCTCAAGCCTCCTCTGGGGTAGTGGGCACACAGCTTGTGGCACCATGGGTTTAGAAGCACACCAGTAAGCTGGAGAGCATCCAGGGGAGGGCCAGGTAATGGCCTGGTGGTCATGCTGTGCCCTCCTGAAGTGAAGAAGCTGGCTGCACTTGGGTGGGAGAGGAGGAGACTCCAAGGGCACAGGAGGGCCAGACTCAACTGCTCATTTGGTCTGGCTGTGGCTCCCTCTGTCCAGGATGTGGGTCCTGCCTGGCCCCTGAGGGCTGAGCTGGGCAGTGAGGAAGGCTGCAGAGGGGCCGGGCCAGGGAAGCTGGAAACCCCATATTGAAGCTGGTTTGGGAAAAGACAGGAGGGAACTGGAAAGTGTTTGGAAGAGGGGGGCCAGGCAATGTCATAGCTAAAGACTCTGTGTGTGTGTGTGTGTGTGTGTGTGTATGGTGTGGTGTGTGTATGGTGTGTGTGTGTGTGTGCATGGTGTGTGTGTGTGTGTGTGTGTGCATGGTGTGTGTGTGTGTGTATGGTGTGGTGTGTGCATGGTGTGTGTGTGTGTGTGTGCGCGCGCATGTGTGTGGTGTGTGTGCATGGTGTGTGTGTATGGTGTGTGTGTGTGTGTATGGTGTGTGTGTGTGGTATGTGTGTGTGTATGGTGTGTGTGTGTGCGCATGTGTGTGGTGTGTGTGTGTGTATGTATGGTGTGTGTGTGTGTGTATGGTGTGTGTGTGTGTATGGTGTGTGTGTGTGGTGTATGTGTGTGCGCACAGGAGCAAATGCCAGTGCCATAGGGATCTGGGCATGGGTCCTTCTACTTTCACTCTCTGCTTGCTTTTTAAACAGTCTGAGGCTCCATGTTCCCATCCACAAAATGGGATGACGTTTATTTTTCAGACAAGGTCCCTGCCCTTGAGCAGGTTACTGTGCGATCACTGTGCAGTAATCTTGGGGTGAAGGGATGAGGCCTTAAAACTTCCCCTCTCGAGCCAAACCCCGAGACTCCCATTTTGGTAACATTTCATTGAGACCCCATGAGAAGTGCTATGGCTGGCAACGTTCCCTCTACTAATAGGGAAACTGAGGCTCAGAAAGGTCAATGGCTCAGGCCACACATTGCAGATGTGGGGGGGCAGGGCAGAGCGACCCCTTCTCTCCCCTTCCCTATGTCCCCCTCATCCCGCGCCCTCCCGTGGTCCTCTGCAGGCTTCAACCCGAGGTGGGACAAAGAGTTCCAGTTCCAGGTGCATGTCCCTGAGCTTGCCCTGGTCAGGTTTGTGGTGGAAGATTATGACGCATCTTCCAAGAATGACTTCGTGGGCCAATGTACCATCCCTTTCTTCAGCCTCAAGAAAGGTGAGGGCTGCAGCAGCTCGGTGGCATGCAGGAGGACAGGAGTTCAAATCCAGCCTCAGACACTTGATACTTATTAGCCTTGTGACCTTGGGCAAGTCACTTAACCCCAACTGCCTTGCCTTCCCCCCTCAAAAAAAAAAAGGTGAGGGCCTGGAGCCTCAGAGGCCCCAGGCCCAAGTATTCAAAGTCACAAGGACTGGCAGGCCCCCCTCTACTTCTAAGCCTTCACCCCCAGATTGCTGCCCCCTCCCTACCTCTCCCTGTTTCACTAATTCCATTGTGAACCTGGGCAGTTTCTATTCAACCATCCACACTCACACAGGCCAAAAGACCAGGGGCAGAACTGAGAGGTACTTTAGATGCCATTCACACCAACCCTCTGGACAATTTTGTGATTGGAGAAACTGAGGCAGGCCAGGGAGGGGAAGGGACTTGCCCAAGGTCATGTAGGCAGTACATGGAAGGATTTGAACCTGCTACCCATGACTCAATTCAGCCTTTATTAATCACCTACTAAGTTCCTGTAACTTTGCTCTAGGTACAAGGAGCCCATAATTTAATGGGGGCAGACAGCAGGCAAATGTGTGGAGACAAGTCATACAGGGGATGAACAGGAGAGAGTCAGGAGCAGGAAAGCATGCCAGAATGAATGGGGGAAGGGCGAGCTTTAGGCAGGAGGTCCCTCACACTGTGGCTTTGGGGCCTGGGCTGGGCTAATGTTCCTTCCTTCCCTCCTTCCTTTCCTCCCTCCCTCCTTCCTCCTTTCCTCCCTCCCTCCCTCCTTCCTTTCTTCCTTCCTTCCTTTGTTCCTTCCTTCCCTCCCTCCCTCCTTCCTTCATTTCTTCCTTTTCTCCCTCCCTCCTTCCTTCCTTCTTCTCTCCTCTTCTCCCTCCCTCCTTCCTTTCCTCCCTCCCTCCCTCCTTCCTTCCTTCTTTCCTTCCTTCCTTCCTTCCTTTGTTCCTTCCTTCCCTCCCTCCCTCCTTCCTTCATTCCTTCCTTTTCTCCCTCCCTCCTTCCTTCCTTCTTCTCTCCTCTTCTCCCTCCCTCCTTCCTTTCCTCCCTCCCTCCTTCCTTCCTTCCTTTCCTCCCTCCCTCCTTCCTTCCTTTGTTCCTTCCTTCCCTCCCTCCCTCCCTCCTTCCTTCCTCCCTCCTTCCTTTCCTCCCTCCCTTCTTCCATCCTCCCTTCCTTCCTCCATTCCTTCCTTCCTTTCCTCCCTCCCTCCTTCCTTCTTTCCTCCTCCCTCCTTCCTTCCTCCCTTCCTCCCTCCCTCCTTCCTTCCTTTCCTCCCTCCCTCCTTCCTTCTTCTCTCTTCTCCCTCCTTCCTTCTTCCTCCTTTTCCCTCCTGTCTTCTACCTCTCACTTTCTCTGTCTCTCTCTCTCCCCTTTTCTTTCACTCTGTGTCTGCCTCTCTGTTCTCTTTATCTGGGTAACTGTGTCTTTCTCTCTGTGCCCTGATTCTCTCCAGGTTACCGACACATCCACCTTCTGTCCAAGAATGGGGACCAGTATCCTTCAGCCACGCTGTTTGTGAAGATTAACACTGACGACTAGGGGAGGGGGAAGGGAAGCCTGGACAGCCTCCCTTCCCCGGGGGTGACCAGAGGCTGTGATTTGCAAAGAACCAGCCACCCTTTGCCCACTTGGGGCCCTGCCAGATCTTCCAGCAACGGGGCCCTGGGCCATCTTGGGACCAGTGAGAAGGGAAAGGTGGAGGCTGGAAGAAGAAAATGTGCCTCACTAGGTCTCGACAATGATTGGAAGGGCCCTGGCTGTGGGAACTAGACCTTGGAGATCCCTATCAGCCTTCCCAGTGGGTCTCACTGCTGCTGACTTCCACAGCCTGGGTGACGTCCCCTCCTCCCACTGCTGAGCTAAAGCAGCCAGGACACCGATGGCTCAAAGGACCTGGGACCACAGGGTCCTTTGTGTCCCAGACAGACCCCTGTGTGCCCTTGCTCAGATGAACTACCTGACTTCTCCCAGAAGGCATCGGGATCTGCCTCCAGTCACCCTGGCAGTGCCTCATGGCCTGGAGGTGGGGGGGAGGCAGGAAGAGCCAGACCTAGGATGTCCCCTGGGCTCTGGGTCTGAGCTCTGTCTCGGTGAATTCCAGTAGGACCAAGTTACACTACAGCTGTTCCTGGGCTTTTAATAAAGTTAGAATGACCACATGCTCAATCCAGCAGAGGCTCTCCCCCTTGCTTCCATCAGGCAGCTTCCTCCAGTCAGAATGGGCCTCTGGGAATCTCTTCCCTGGTGCCCCGGGCCTCCCTTGGAGGCCCTCTTGGCTGGGGGTGGCCCCTGGAAATTCATGGGATGGGACATGGGGTCTCTAGTCTTTTCCCTACCATTGACTCCACGTGGCCGAGGAAAAGGAGAGAGCCTGGATAACTGAGATCCACCGGTAATCCAAACCCTGCCATTAGTCTCCCAAGCCCCAGCTGTGCCTGAGACAGCTCGCTCTGCTGGGAGAGCCTGGGGGGAAAAGAAGTACAGCTTGGAGGACTCCCTGCAAAAACCAGAGGAATGAGTGTCCCCCCGGCAGCACCCTCAAAGGAGGACCCCACACTCCACGTGTCCAGTCACCTCCAAGTTCTCTCAAAAGCCAAGCCATCATCAAACATTGTAGGGAGTTGGAAAGAGCCCCAGGCCTCAAAGGGGAGGGGGTCCTTGCTCTGTCCCCCAGTGTCCATGGCTTACTTCACCAGAGCCCTCTGGGGACCGAATTAGAGGATCCTCAAGACAGGGGCTGTGCATAACGGTATGCCCATTTCTCAGATGAGGACCCTGAAGTCCAGAGAGGTGGAGTAGGTCCCTGAGGCTTCCCCAGCTAGCCAGTGTCTGAGATGGGATTCAGGCCCAGCTCACCCTGACTTGGAGCTCTGCTTGCTAGCTGCATTACCACCCTGCCCCTTCCATGTCTGATCTTCCAGGATTTAACTTAAGTCTCCGCTCCCCTACCCCTTAGGGAGCCCAGCCTGCCCTCTACCCCATCCCCACCCTCTCATGGTGGCAGTGAAAAACTGGGCAGGAGAGTGTTGACCTGCTCTGATTCCCGCCCCCCCCCCCCCCATTGGGGTTTGTGACTTGTGAGGCTGGCAGTCTGGCCTGTGCTGCTCCCCTCCCTCCCGCTGACCCACCGAGCCCCATACCCAATCTCCTCATTCAGGTTAACAGAGGTGGTAGCAAGCCTTTATTGTCAGAGTCCGGGGCATGGGGAGTGGGCAGCACAGCTCGTTTGGTCTTGCCCTCTGCAGAGGGCAACCCCAGGGCAAGACTGACCACCCTCACCTTGGGCTCCAGACTCCAGGAAGGAGCAGAGTCTCCGTGGGCTCCCAATCTGCTGGGACAGGAAGTTTTGGAGGAGTGGGAGGGGGTGGGGCATCTGGCCACAGAGAATAGGGAGCACAGGAAGGCGGGGGAGTGCTCCGGATGCCCCTCAAAACAAGCCCCTCTGCTTTTTCTCACTCTGCTGCTTCCACTTGGCCATGCGGTAGAACTCGTCCTTGGACTTGCCAAAGATGTCTTGGAAGTCAGCATCTGAAAGATAGTACTGGGGGAGGGGCAAGAAGGGTGTGGAGGGCGCGGGTTGGTGGCACTGACTGGATGTTCTGGGGGCAGTTCTGCAGGCTCTGTCCAGCCCTCAGCTGGCCACTGGCCACGTTCCCAGAGCACAGGCCTGACCACTTCACCACAGGCCGGTGGCCAGAGGCCCATTGACTTTGTCAGTCCCTTTAGGAGCTATTGTCCACCTGGCAATGAGTTGTGCCACCTCCCACCTCCTTGCCTTTGCCCAGGCCGCGCACCACGCCTAGAGCCTCAACCTTTCTGCCCCTTCCCCATGCCCCCACCTCTTTCCTGGACGGGTCCAGCCCTTGGGGTAGATCCTCCACAGCTTTGTTGATCAAGCGCTCCCGGGGGATAGGCATGGTAGGCACAGCAGCTGCTGCCACGGGGCACTTGGGGACCAGGGACACATCGCCGCTGTTATAGTTGCTATTGCTGCTGTAGTAGCTGCTGCTGGGGCTGCTGGAGCTGGAGCTGGGGTTGCTGCTTAGGGAGGCAGGGGCCGAGGCAGGGGGGGTGCCCTCCTCTGGGGTGCCAGGCTGCCACTGGAGCAGGCTGATGTTGTTCAGCTCCTGTGCCCCAGGAGAAGAGAAGCTGAGCCACTGGGGGCATGTGAGGAAGGGCCGGGGCTGGGCGCAGGGCATTCAGCTGGGTCTGGGTGGGACTCCTGGCATGGCCACACCTGGAGGCTGGAGCTGCTCCTGTGTGGTTTCCCATCCCATCTCCATCCCTGCCTCTGCCACACACTCTCCAGGCAAGTGTGTCTTGGACCAAATCCTGCCCCACTCTCCTGTGCCCCTCAATTTCCTCACCTGTCAAATGCTGACAAATTCTTCCCACCCTGCCAGCCTCCCGGGGCTAGCTACTGTGAGACCAGGGACAGGGAAGGTCCAGGAGTGCCCTTTCCCTTCACTCCCTGGAGATTCCCTGGTACCTCTCTCAAATGAGGGGAAACATGCCCAGCCTGAGCCTGGGGAAGGTACCAGGGGCAGATGCCAGACCCTCAGCTGGCTCCCCGGCCTCAGTTTGCCAGGTGGGGAGTTGGCCTGCTCTGAGGCCAGCAAACTGGTCAGCTTGGGGAGAGTCACCGAGTCTGTGCTTGGTCATGGAACCCATCCAGACCAGGTCACTCACCATGGTCATCTCAGAGATGGCCGACATATCACCAAGGCTGTTCTTCAGCTCCTCGTAGGATCTGCCATTCTGAAGAGGGGAGGGAGCTGTTAGGACTGAGGCAGGGATGGAGATGGGATGGGAAACCAATGGGGTCAGGGACAGGCAGGGAGAAAAGCAAAGGGGATAGAAAGAGGGGGAAGGGTGGGCCTGGAGAAGAGGAAGAGGCTGGGACAGAAATGGGGGGAGGGGGCTGGGGACAGAGATGGGGGAGGGGCTGACTGTGCCTCACATTCCATTTGTAGGGGTCCCAAGCACTGAACCAGCCAGTGAAGGTGGGGGGCTCATGGCCCTGCTTGACCACAATAATGGGGATGGCTGGGTCCCTGCCCGCTGGGTGGCTCTTCAGGTACGCTCGGGCCATAGCCACTGACTCCTTCTTCTCGTATGTGTTGGAGTCCTTCCCAATCCACAAGAACACCTAAGATGGAAGAAGACAGCCCTGCTGCTCCCCTGGACTCCCGGGCTCTAACACTGGTGAGGGGTGCGGGCACCAGCCATGTTGGAGGCCAAGCTCAGACTGGAGTTAGTGGCACCCTTAGGGCTCACCTGAGAATGTTCCCCATCCAAGGCTGGGCTCTTGGCCAAGAAAACAGAAGCACAGAAAGGACTGATTCTGCTTTTTCTCCCTCATATCTCCAAGATATTATAGTCCCAGCCACCCCTGGCAGCAATTCTGCACAGACCTTTCTCCTCTCCCCCAAAAGCAAAGCCAAACAGAGCCCCAAGTCTGTGTCATCACCCTCCTGGACGGCCTCAGGTCTCCGGGCTTCTCCCAGCCAGCTCCCAACCCCGGGCAGCCACTTGCCCCCGGCCTTGCCACGGCTCTGGAGCCCACGTCCTGTTCACTCTGACACTCCTGCCCAGAGGTTCCGAACACAGGTTCCTGGGCTGCACCTCCAGCCAGCACTGCTCAGACCACCGCCTCCACCTGGGCAGTCAGCCTCACTCTTCAGCTCTAGCTCTCAGAACAAGACTGGAGTCTTCACTGGGAAGTTTCTGGGAAGGATGAGCCAGCCCACTGCCTTATGGCTCCCCTCACTAAGCAGCAACTTCCTGGGCCAGTGCACGCCTCCCTCACTGCCACTGTCCCTTGGGCTGGGTCAGTGCCCTGAGGGAGACATTGCCCACTTTGGCTTTTCTATCCTCAGAGCTGAGCATTTCATTCATTTAGTGCTTCTGACACTATTCTTACATGGCTGGGTCAGCCTTCCACACCCCAGCCCAGGCTTCCATCAGCTGGCAGCATTTCAGATGTAGGCAGATTGGGTGGGTGGGTGGGGGAGTCCCTACAACAAGCTCATTCACTATGTTCCCCTGTGTATATGCCCTCCCCACTGATGGTGTGGGGGGGGGGGCGTGTGGATGTGCCTAGGTGCTGATCTTTCCATAATGCCACACTACTTTTAATGAGAGGAGAAGGGAAGGGAGGGAAGGAAGGGGGAGGGAGAGGAGAGGAGGGAAGGAAGAGGGGAGGGGAGGGCAGAAAATAGGAAGGGAAAAGAGGGGAGGGTGGGGAGGGGAGAGAAGGGGAGAGGAGGAGATGAGGGAAGGGGAAGGGAGGGGAGAGGAGGGGAGAGGGAAGGAAGGAAGGAGGGGGCAGGAAAGGAAGGGAAAGAGGAAGGGGAGGAGGGAGAGGAGGAGAGGAGGGAAGGAAGAGAGGAGGATGGGGGGGAGGGGAGAGGAGAGGAGGAGAGGAGGGAAGGGAGGGGATGGGGAGGGGAGAGAAGGGGAGGGGAGGAGATGAGAGAAGGAAGAGGGGAGCAATGGGTAGGGGAGGGGGGAGAAGGGGAGGGGAGGAGATGAGAGAAGGAAGAGGGAGCAATGGGGAGGGGAGGGGAGAGAAGGGGAGAGGAGGAGAGGAGGGAAGGAAGAGAGGAGAGGATGGGGAGGGGAGAGGAGGAGAGGAGGGAAGGAAGAGAGGAGGGGAGGGGAGGGCAGGGGCGGGCATTCTGAGGCATCACCTCTTCCCAGGTGTCCAGTAACATGATGTCATCCTCCTCCAGGTCGTCCTGACCGAAGAACACAATCTCCGTCAAGAAGAATCGGCCGCATTGCTCAGAGCACTGGAATAGGCGGGGCTGGCAGCAGGAGGCCTTCTCCAGGAGCCTGGGGGGCCCAGAGCCCGAGTCAGTGGGGGAGGAGGGAGGAACCATGGAGACACGCCCCTAAGCGTGGCTCTGCTGGCCTCGCCCCCATCCTCACTTCCTCCTGCTAATTCTATGCCCGACCCTTTTCTTCCAAACTCAGCTCCAAACTTGCCCCTCCAGGAAGCCCTCCTGGGTTAACCCTGGCTTGCTTCAAGCCAGCCTCTACTCTAGGTCCCCTTTGGCCTTCACTGCAGGCCTCCCTTGGTCTCCCCAAGAGATGCGACCCAGCAAAGATCGTTATATATGCCATAGAGGAAATCTCATTGGGTCACGGGCTGCCACTGGAAGGTGAGCTAGGAGCTCTAAGGGGTCCTAGGGGAGTGGGCCCAGCCTCATCTCTGGGAAGGCAGATGCTCCCTGCAAAAGGGGCCAGACCTGAGGACCCTTTGCAATCCTGCTTCTTTCAGATGGAAAGGAATCACTCCTTCCCTTTAGTCTGAGCATGGGGGCTGGGCAAGCGGGGCACTGGCCAGGGCAGTTGCTCTCCCCTTTGCCAGTCTCCTCTCTGCTCACTCTATCAACTCTCTGAACAGAAGGCCAGAAGGAGAAGCCATAGGGCGCCCCCCTCCCCCTTCCCCCAGCCCTCAGTTCATAGAGGGAGGCATGGAGACCCAAACAGTGAAGTGACCATAGCTGGATCAACATTTCTGTGTTCCTTCCCTCAGGGCCATCATCCTTCTAAACAACAGACCTGGCTGGTCACTCCCCTGTCCAACTCTCATGAATGGCTCCCACTGCTCTCAGGTTCAGCAGCCTGGAATTCAAGGCCTCAGTCTCCCCATTCCTATAGCCCTTCAGCTCCCACCTTGTTTCTGGGCCCTTCCTGAGGCCAGGTCTCTCCCCCAGCCTTCTCTGCTCTCTCTGGCCAGCCCAACCTGGGGGCTGCCACTGAAGAGACCCCTTTGTGCTTGCTCGTCCCTTCCCTAATTGCTTTCTTCCATGAGGATGGGGGCCGTGCTGCTTCACTGTCTCACCTACTGGCTAGCCCAGCACTAGGCTGAGACTCGGAATGTTGACTGAATGGGAGGCTGGGTGGGGGACTCCTGCCACTGCTTGTCCTACTTCCTCTTCTCCCTCTTCCCTCCCACCTAGGCTGGGGGAGCCGAGGTGGCAATTTGAGCTGGTCTTTAAGGATGACAGAGTCGATGTGATTGGCTGGCTCAGGCCACATCCAGAGACCCAGACCTGGAGATCAGGAGACCTGGGCTCCATTCCAGGCTTCGTGTGTGAGCTCCAGGCAAGGGGCTGAACTTTTCTGGGCTCTGTTTCCTCATCTGTAACAGGGTCTAATACCACTGATTCTGTCACTGTACAAGACTAGTGTCAATCAAACAAGGGATTGGCTAGGAAAGCCCTTGTGGGGGGTCCCTGAGAAGGACTTTGAGCCGGGAATTCTGGGATGCTGGGCTCTCCTCTCCCTCTTCCCACTCCCACTTTCTTCTACCTCTTATCACTGGCATATGGGGCTCGGCCCCCCAGTGCCTCCCAGAAGCTGGGGGGCTCCTGCCCCTCCAACACCGTCTGCTTGTCCTTCTGAGAGATGATGTCGGCCACAAGGCGAGCCATCTCTCTCTCATCTCCGCTGCAGCCCTGGAAGGGACCAAGAGGGAGCCACCTGCTTCTGTCCCCAGCTCTGGGTCGCTGGAGTAGCCCCACTCCACCCTGCCACGTCTTACACCCCTACAGCCTTCTCAGCCCACAAGGAGCTCAACATTGGAGTGCAGTGGAGCTAGGAATATATTCACACCCTGGGGCTGAGGTTCAGATTGGGGGAAGGAAAAGGAAGGGAGGAGAAGGGAAAGGAGGGGAGCAGAGGGGAGCAGAGGGGAGAGCAGGGAGAGGGAGAGAGAAGGGAACCCAAGAGCAGCTGGAGAGAGATGCCATCAAGGAAGAGAAGGGAGGGAATGAATGTGTCCTTGGCTTTGCCAACTGCCCTGAAAGTGGGTAGGGGAGGTCACCCAGGGCTGAGGCAGGGAAGTCACTGGGCCTGGGAAGCCCACCTGAGAAAGAAGCAGATGTGGAACTGGACAGGACTGGACTTGTGTCTGCACTGCCTAGCCAAATCCAGGGGGAATGGCCAGAATTCAGCCATCCAGGTCAGGATGGGCCCTTAGCCTGCTCCATTCCCCCCGGCCCCTGCCCCCCAGCCCATTCCAAGGCTGCAGGAGGGCTCACCTACCTTTCCACACCAGAGGTAGCAGATTTGTCTGGTGGCGAGCAGGAAAACATCATTGGAATTGAGGGAAGAGGCTCGGGCCAGCACTTCAGTGGTCTTGGTGTTATATTCATCTGTGCCCCTCACCTGGAAGAGTCGGACGGCTGGCTCAGGGTCCACTTGGCCATCCCGGCTAGTGCCATCCTGGAAAACAATGACCAATGCCTCCATCAGCCCCAGCCTCTGGAGCATCTCCAGACAGCCATCCAAATTCCACTTGAAGACCTCTGATGCAGCCAGGAAAAGCTTCCTAACTAGGAGAGCTGTCCCAGAGTCAGTGGAATAGGTTGCCCCAAGAGGTGGCGAACTCCCCATGCTGCAAGCAGAGGCCATGCCCAATGAGCATCCACTGGTCAAGGGGATTCTTGCTTGGGGTTGGATTGGGTTATGTGGCCACCTCAGAGTCTAGGATGCTGTGATCTGATCATTGGCCAGCCTACTGACCTCCTGCTAAGGAAGAGCAAGAGCCTTGCCTCCCTCCCTTCTCAGACTGGGAGCTCCCTGGGAAGAAAGAAGGCACTGGGTGCAGCCATCCTCTTCTCTCTTCTGACCTCAGGGCCCTGTGCTATCCTGGCTACTCTCCTCTGGATACTGGCCAGTTCCTCCATGGTCTTCCCAAAGGTCCCCTTGCCCCACACATCACTCGACAGGGCACTCCCAGGAGGTGTGTAGCCCCTCTGCCCTCACCTGGAACACAACAAGCCGCCCCTTGAACATGGCCAGGAAGTGCCGAGGCTCCTTGCCCATGGTCACCCGCACCTGCACAGGTTCCTCCTGATAAGTGTGCTCTAGCTCAATGGCACCGAGAGCAGAAGCTGTGACCTCATCTACTGATGCATGTCGTCCCTATAGAAAGAGAGGAGCGAGGGTGGCCTGGTTCCTGGTCCCGAGAAGAGGAGGCTGGGCAAGAAGAGGGGGGTCACAGTGGGCCGAGGGCAGGGAGGAGGCAGGCTGGGAAGAGAGGAATTAGGGTAAACTGGTACCCAGACCCGGGGGGGGGAGGAGGTGCCAGCCTAGGCTGGTGGGCTTGGGGAGGCCTGCCATGTGACCTAGGGCTGCTAGACTTCAGTAACAGCCTCCCCTAGGAGCCTTCTCCTTCCCCTCTTTTTTGGTTTGCTCATGTCCTAAACATTCAAGCCCTACCAGTCCAGTGACTGTGACCTCTTAGAAGCTGCTTGTCCTCTCCCCAGCTGCCTCCTCACCCTGGCACTCAAGAGGCCCCTCCTCAGCCTCTTCTCCCCTTCCTCTCTGCCAGTATGTGGACCATCTGCTTCAGCCAGGCTGATCTGTCCACTGTCCCCTGCCACGTGCCACATTCAGCCCCACTTCCACGCCCATGCTCAGTCTAGTTCCCCTGCCTGCAGTGCCCTTTTTGGGCTAGCTTCCCCTCCCATCCTGTAAGACCCAGCTCTGCCACAGAAGCCTCCCTGGTCCTTCAAGACAGCCCCTTTCTCTGCCCTTTCCTGCTTAGAAGGAATATTGCTCCCACAGCCCCTGACCCAGATGGTTCCCTAATTTTAATGCCAATAAGTACTCCCCTCTCCATTGCTCTTTAAGGCTGCCAAAGCACTTTTCTCATTGGCCTTCAAAGGGAGTAGCAAAGAGGTAATGTAACTTGCTCAAGGTCATATATCTAGGTGCAGTCTGAGTTGGGATTTGAACTCAGATCTGACTCTAAGACCAGCATGCTTTTCACTGTCTCAAACACAGTGGGATGAGCATTGTATCTCCAGTTTGTATGTCCAGCTGACTCTGGGCAAGTCTCTTAACCTGTCTGAGCCTGTGCTTCCTCATCTATGAAATGGGGATAAGAAGGTGGGGCACCTGCCTCCTCTGGTTCTCCTGAGGACCAAATGAAGTTCCACGTGGGAGAGGCTTCTGCGGACTTCAGTCATGCCCACACATACGCCCATGCACACATACACACACATGCATGCACATACCACACATATACTTACATACACCCAGGAGCACACATACCCATACACACACACATACACCCCCATACACACAAATACACTCACATCCATACTTACACACACACACACACAAGCACACACGCCCATGCACACATGCACACACATGCATGCACACACCACACATATACACATATACTCACATACACACAGGAGCACACATACCTACACACATACACACCTATACATACAGACACACACATATACATGCAAACACAATACACCCATAGACACCCCCATACACTCACATACACACAAATACACACACTTATACATATACATACACACACACATCATAGGCCAGGAAGGTTTTTTTGATTCTCTGACCACAGCTTCTCCTTTCCCTTCTCCTGGGCCCAGGCCAGGACCCCGAGAACCCCAGGACACCCTTGCTCTCTTGGTTTTCCCACCATCAGGGAGCTCTGACCTGCAGCCCTAGCTCCCGACCTCCTGGGCTCTGGCACAGCTGGCACGAGGGGGAGGGTCCAGGGATGGTGCCTGCTGTCCAGTCTCACCTGCCACATATAGATGATGTACTGGGCCCGCCCAGACTTCTGATAAGTGTAGAGGACCAGATAGCAGTCGCCCCCATAGAACTGCCCATACTTCTTGGGATCAACAGGCTTCTTGTGCAAGTCCTCGATCCGCCACACCTGGGGAGCCCAGAGATGGGGGTGCAAGGAGGGGCAAGACAGCCAACAGTCCTGATGGCCCTTCCCCAGCCTCCCCTCCTACCTCCCAGACCCAGGCACCAGAGGCAGGGACAACTCTTCTAGCTTCTTCCATGGCCCTGAGATGGAGAAGCCTCCCTCCCAGATGACCTCTAATCCTTGCCTGTCCCCAGGGAAGGAAGGAGACTCCAGACTGGCCGCCTCCCCTGACTTTCCCTCTGTCCTTGCTCTTCCTGCCCTTGGGGCATGTGGGGGATTGTGCCTGACTCCAGTCTTGCCGCTGTCCTCTCCCATTCTGCCCCCTCCCTGCCCCACTTCTCCAGTTTCCTCTTCTCTGTGACCTAGCTTCCTAATAAGTTTCCCAAGTTCTAAAAGGGGACAGAGAGCCAGAGGCCTCCCTTGGTAAAATAAGAATCAGCTGTATGACTTTGGGCCCCAGGAGCTCCCCCCAGCCCTTCTCGAGGCCCCTCCCAAGCCAGGTCTGGGCTCCAGTTCTTTGGAGACAACTTTGGACCCACCTTTGAGCCAAACAGCTGTCCCAGGAGAGAGGCTAATCTTCAGTAAGGTATTAATGACTAACAAGAGCCTGCTGGCATTCCCCCTTCCCCAGGCGAGTTAGCATTCAAAGGAGGGAAAAGCCTTCACTCCAGGAACATGGGACCAGCTGGTAGGTAGCCTGTTCAGTGGGGAACCTCTGGACATTCCAGGATAAAGAACCATTAACAAACCAGGAACAGTGTAACAGGATTTCAAAGGGCAGCAATAAGGGAAATTAATGATATGAAGGTTAAGGAGAATCTAACAGAAAATTTGAAAAGTTCAACAGAAGCAAAGCACATTCAGAGGGGGTGGGAAACAATCGAAATAAGGCAGAAAGACCATTTCCAAAAATAATTCAACCAAAAAGAGGATTGGAAATGATGTAGATCCCAAGTGATAGACCTAGAGATACAAGGTCAAGATACAGCAGCCTCAAGATTACTGACATCCTGGAAAAGTTAGAGAGAAAAATCCAAGCACTGAATTCCAGAAAATCATCCAAGAAACATTTAAGAATGACTGAAAACAAGTGGCAACCTAGGAACAGAGAGAATCCGTGAAACTCAATCCTGAAGAACTTAGAGCTGAGTCTCCTGGACACAGCAGTCAGGTAGAAACACTGCAGCAACAGAAAAAAATAATTCACCAGCTGCAAGAAGGCTGCAAGAAATACCATGCCAAGGGATGCCATCAGAGTTAGTTAGCCGCTAACGAACATGTATTAAGCACCTACTCTATGTGCTGGCTCTGTGCTAAGCCTCCCTCCCTTCAGAGAGCCCACCATCAAATGCGGGAATTGCCAAAGACAGACTCAAGAGGAGCAGAGCATTTGGACTAATTGGAATCTGGTGCACAAAATTATGAAGCAAGAGCCTGAAATCCAGAATTATCAAGAGGAAGCATCTTCCCAGAGAGACACATGCATTTCCAAAGGACTTTTGAAAACCAGCCAGGCTAAGCCCAAACAAGAAGGACTTGAAACAATTCACACTTTTCTGATCAGATGAAGCACTAGCCAAAAGCATTGGAGACTCTTCCCAGCATAGAACTGACTAAATCACTTAATGTTTCAGACTAAAAAAAGAGAAAAAAAAGGGGTGGAAAAGAGAAAGAGTGATCCCCAAGCCCTTATCTTTGCTCAAGGAGCTATCCAGAAAAGATTTGGTCAGGGCTTCCTTCATAAGGACCATGTGCAGGTATTTTTGATGGGGTGCAAGATCACATTTCTCCCTGGCTTCAGAACACTATCCCTGACAGTTTTCTCCCCAGTCCAGGGATACTAGGCCTCACAATAACTTATGAGTGGACCTCAGTAAGACAAACTCCCTTTCCCCATCACAATAGTAAACTGACCTCTGAGGAAATTCTCTTGTGAAAACAGGACACCATGAGAAACCCTTCCCCTGGTTTCCAGTAGTGAATGACCAGTGACTGAGGTTATAAGTTATCACCTAATCAACATATTTGCCAGATAATCCACTCCTTTTCCTATATCAGCTTTAGCATCATTCCCATTAAGCTGCAAGATCCCTAAGGAGCTCTGCCCACCATACTGGTGTAGCAATAAACCTTTGCCACCTTGACTTGGAGAAAGCTTGAGTCTGTGAATTCTTTCCAGATGACCCTGTCCAGCGCTATGGTCTTTGGGGGTCCCTGGACCTCTCAAACTGCATGAGTTTGGTGAAATTTATATGAATAACTAGTGATTAGAACCCATCAGCACAGAGCCCACTTCTAGAGTACTTCCAGGCATGTAAAGCACTTTATAAATGTTAGCTACAGATTCTCACAGTAAGAGAGATGGCATTCCATATTGGTAAATTAAACAATAATTTAAGAAAGGGTGGTGGGAAAAAGACCAAATGAACCATTGTATCGAAACACATTAATAAACTGAACTCCTTGATAAAAAAGAAAATTAGTCAAGGAGTGAACAAACAGGAACCACATTTGATGCAGAAAGGTTGATGCTCAGCTTGAAAAGTTTGTTTAAACGTTATGATATTGCTGTTATCCACAGCAAGCTGAGGCATCAATTCTGGGCAAAGTCTAATTTTAATAAAAAAGCACTGAGAGAGATAAACAGAATTTTTAAAAATGAGAGTCTATCCATTTAAAATTTATGAGCACCTAAGAGCAGCAGAACCGGCAGCTCCAAGGATCTGAAGAGGAGGTAAGAGAGAAGAATGTCAGTAGGATAGGTTAACACCTCACTATCAGACCATGATAAATTCAACCAAAAGATAAGGCTAAGAGGCTCCTTGTTCAAGTCACAATGTCCTTAGAACCTCCTAACAACTCTGGGCTGAGAGCTGCCCTTTTGTTTTAGGGACAAGCACCATCACTCCCATTTTACAGTGTGGAGCCCAGACTGGAGAGGTTCATTCCTGGTTGCTGGGCAGCTGAGGATCACAGGAGAGATCTTTACCCAAAGCCATCCTAACTGGACATTAATTCTCTTCTACTAGACCATGCAGAGAGACAGAGACAGAGAGGCAGAGGGAAAGAGACACAAAGAGAGTATAGAACTGAATTCAATTCATTTCACTTCAACAGACACCTATTAGACACTTACTGGGTACAAGGCACTGGGTTTGGCAGTGGGAATACAAAGGCAAAGACCCTTTTGTTCCCAGAACTCCCACCTAGATGCCATGTCCAGACTCAGTTTTTAGCCATATCTCTATTTGTTGCAGTTTTTGTATCCCTAGAACCTGGCATGTAGGAAGTGTGTTTCTTTTTTTTTTCTACATTCATTCATTCATGGTCATATAGAGAGAATTCAATGGGAAAATGATACCCCTTTTCCCCTCAAGGACACAAGGAAGATACATATGAAAACTGAGGGTTGCCAGGCCACTTAGCTGGATTTAGGGATTCTAATCCAAGAAAGTGAATCAGTAATGGATCTCAGTCAATCAAAGGGGTAAGAGGACATTATTTATTTTCTTAAAAGTTCCCAGCTGATTAAAGCAAAGATAAGGGTAATACAAGCACTCTTTATCAGACTCTCTGGACTGCAGCCAGAACTGGCTGGAGGGCAATGGGGCAATCTAAGTTAATGAGAAGGGGAAGGAATTGAATTGACTCCAACCTTTCAAAACTTTGCTGAGGAATGAAGTGCATCCCAACAGAAAAAAGGAAGAAGGAAAATATCCAAAACCCAAATATCCAAATTAACATGTCTGAAAATGAAAAAGACCCCAAATTTATAAATAAAATGAGGAATATTTTTCCAGTGATGGTAGTATGGAAGATTTTTCCCACCAACATTCCACACTGGGCTGCCTGCATCAAGCCATCAGAACCTTGGGCTCCACTGCAGGTTCTGATAAGCCAGTCTTCACCTAACTTGCCTGGAGCCAGGCTTCCATGCCACAGCCCTACACTCTGCACACCACGCTCACCTTCTATTTCCCAGCATGCCTGGTGTTCCTTGAGGTCAGTGACTATCTTCCTTTCTGTTTTCATTTATATTCCCTATGTTTACTTAACAAATGCTCTATCTGTCTGTCAACCTACTTATCTATTTATTTACCTATCTATCTGTCTGCCATTCTATCTATTCATCTATCTATCTAAATAGATAAATAAATAGCAACTCCAGTTTTTAAAGGTTTAAGCTCAAATGAACAAAGTTTGAAAAAAAAAACAAAGCAAGAACACAACCAAGGCAAAAGAAACTACAAGAACAATCCCACCCCTACACACCACTCAGTCAACAGCAGAGAGCTGTGAATCTAAGGAATAGTTACTAATAAAAGTAACCCAGTGAGGACTAGAGACTGACCAGAAGGAAGCCACTGTCTGAAGGAGAATTCCAGCAGCTGCCTGACCCAAAACAAGACAGAGCCAAAGACAGAATCCAAAGGGGATTCTGCTCCTGCTCTGAAAGCCAAGCCAGCCCTGGACTGTGCAGGCTAGTTCTCAACAGAGATGGGGCCCAGGCTGCCCATTTTCTTCCAGGAGGAGAAGATGGTTTTGACACCACAAATGACAAGGCTCAGACTGAATGAGAAAATCATAGACAAATATCATTAAATCATTTTGTCCAGACTCAGGATTTTCTCAGTGTCATGAAGTTCCCCAATAGGGAACCTCCCTGTGCCACTGTAGGTGGTCACTGGCTCTGCCAGGAGTGGCCTTACAGTCAGTATTTGTCTTCCTGACCGAGGCCAGCCCTCCATCTGTGCCACCAAAACAGCAATAAAAGAACTAAAAAATCAAATGCAGCAACACACAACCCATTCCTTCTGATGAAGGACTAAGTCAGAAAGTCTCCAAGTTCTTATTAAGCACCTACTGTATGCCAGGCACCATGCTAATACATGCTAGGAACACAAAAAGGTCAAACATTCCTTGTCCTCAGGGAGCCCATATTTTAATGAGAGAGACAACATGAGATTATTTGGGCACCTACAGGATAGACACACTGGCAGTCAGGCAGCTGTGTGTGACCTTGGTCCCTTACCCTCCCCTGCCTCAATTTCTTCAACTATAAAATGAGGATAATATGAGCTCCTACCTGCCTGGATTGTTGTAAGGATTAAAAGAGTTAATAACCTTAAAGCCCTGTGTAATTGCTGGGGAGCGTTGTTTGTATTAATTGTAAATAGAGGGCAATCTCAGAGGGAAGAGGAGAAGAACTGAGAGCAGACAGTTCAGTCAGTCAGAACCAAGAGAAAAGTAAAGTTGAGGGGATTGTGGAAAGAATGTCAACCTCAGGCCAAATGTCAGCTCTGCTGCTTATTGCCTATTGACCTTGGATAAGTCATTCACTTCTCTGGGCCTGTTTCCTTGTCCATAAAATGGGAGGGATTAGACTTGGGATCCCCTGGGGATCAATTCTAGTTCTGTCTATGATCATATCACTAGAAGCAGAGAAGGCCAATCATTGCTGTAACCCCCCCCTCCCCCCACCAATATATGAATTGAAGGAAGTTTCCTTAACATGACTTTTAAAAGTATATATTTGATGTATATAAATATATATATTTGAAGCTACGTGCTAATATTACACACAAGGCAGAAACATCCAAGATATTCCCAGTAAACCCACAGGGAGGAGCCGAGGGTCAACAAGAGCAAGCCAGGAGGGAAAAGGAACCGAGTCTTGCAATGGAGATGGATTTGACAAATGCTTATAGGAACCAGCGGAGCACCAGCACTCTGGCTCCTCCCCATTTATATCACACAATCTCAGCCGGACCCTCGATGCTGCCAGGCAATCCTGCTGCAGCTCCCTTATCGGCTCCCCCCTCCATATCTTCCCTCTCCTATTTCATTGAGAAAACTTATGTCAATTGTCCAGAGTGCCCCTTCGCCCCCCTCACTTGCCCCCATCTCCCCCTTCATTCCTGCCTCCTATGAAGAGGTGGCCTTTTCCTTGCCAAAGCATACTGTCTACACCCACAAGGGTCCCCCTCCATCCGTCTCCTCTAGCAGATACCCCACCTGTCTCTCACTTAGCTTTCATTTCTCCCTGTCCTCTGGTTGCTTCCCCGCTGCCTCTAAATAACCCCATGCCTCCATCCCCAGAAGACCCTCATTGGACTCACCCACCCCTGCTGACTTCATCCCACATCTTGCCTCCCTTTTGTGGCTACACTCCTGCAGAAGGCCACTTACCATTGGTGACCCCCTTCCCTCTTACCCTCTTCCCAACTGTGTCCTGGCTTCCCCCTCAGGATTCTCCAGAACCTCTCTCTGAAGTTAGCAAAATTCTCTTAAATGCCAGGCATCGTGGCCTTTTTGTAATCCTCCTTCTCCTGGACCCCCTGCAGCCTTTGACAGAACTGATCACTTCTCCTCCTTGATACCCTTGTCTCGAGGTTTTCTGTCTCTCTTTCTCCCTTTCTCTCTCTCTCTCTCTCTCTCTCTCTCTCTCTCTCTCTCTCTCTCTCTCTCTCTCTCCCTCTGTCTCTCTCTCTCCCTTTCTCTCTCTCCCCTGGTTCTCCTTCCACCTCTCTGACTGCTCCTTCTCAATCTTCTTTGCTGGACCTTCCTCCAGATTACTCCCAATTATGGTGGGTGTCTCACAGGACTCCTTCTCTGCTCCCTCTCTCCCATGTTGCTGGGTGGTCTCATCAGCTCCTATGGGTTCCATTCTCATCTCCATGCTGATGATTCTCAAGTCTCCCCATCTAGCCCTAGCCTCTTGGCCTCCATCCCTCCCCTTCCCAGGTACACACAGACACACTGGAAACCCAAGGGCTTTTAGCTCGGGAGGCCTCAGCTCATTTCCCTGTTTGGTTTTCTGTCTCACCTCCCCTAACATCTTGAGAGCAGAGATGGCCCTTGACTTCCAAACACCTCAGAGCCAGGAATGTGGGCTCAGCCCTGATGCCAGCAGCTGGCCCTGCCTGCCCAGGGTCTCTGGCCTCTCTCTCCAACCTCCTGCTCCAGCCCTGATGTCTCAGTGTCCCCTTGAGTGGGGGTTGGCTCCCCGCCCAGCCCTGTGATCCCTTGGGCCTTGGTCCAGGCCCCTCTCCTTGCTCAGGGCAGGTGCCATGCTGGTTCCCGAAGCCAACACCCCCCCCCCCCGCCACCGTGTGGGGGTAGTGACAGCTGACCGCCTGGAAGCGGTCCTCCCTGTGGGGAAGAGCTGCTTTGGGTGTGCTCTCCTCACCTTGGGGTGGGGGAGGCTGGCTCCCAAGGACCCCTACCCCCTCTTTCCGCTCACCTCCACCTTCCCTGAGCCATCATCCACCATCCTCTGCTCCGCAGCCAGCTCTGGCCGGCCATGCAGGTGGGTCACGTCAAGCTTCACGGGCTCTACTTTGGCTAGGGACGGAGGCCAAGGAAGGTGGTTCTCAGTCTAGGACACTGTCCCTCCCAGCCCCGGGCCCTCTCTGCCCCAGCCCTGGCCAGCCTCCCTTACCAGTCTTGCCCAGGCTGTGAGCCCAGCCCGGCCCTTCTGTCTGGTCCTTCTCTGTCCACTGCTGAAACAGCTGCTTGAACGTGGCAGACTCGAAGCCGTCATTGACCACCTCCACATTGGTGGTGGCTGGGTAGCCCTTGGCCTGGATGAAGCCCTGGGGGGGAGGGGGAGCAGGAAGGATGTGCAAAAATGTGGGAGGTGGGGCCTAAGGGGGAGGGACCCAGTCCTCATCCCTGCGGCACCAACTGGGCCCTGGCCTCAGACTGGCACCTTCCCAGGCATCCCGCCTCTCACTGCAGGCTGCAGGATCAACAAGGCCCACATCCTGACCCACATCTGCTCCTCCCACAACGGCCTTCCAAATACCCAGTTCCTTCTCTCTGAAGGGCCAGGTATTCACCCCAGCATCCCTCTGGTCAGAGCAGGGTCGCTCCTACACTGGAGGAGGCATCTTCTACACTGGAGAGGGGATCTTCTACACTGGAGGGGGGCGGCTCCTACACTGGAGGGGGGTGGCTCCTACACGGGGGGGGGGGCATCTTCTACACTGGAAGGGACATCTTCTACACTGGGGGGGGGTGTCTCCTACACTGGAAAGGGTATCTTCTACACTGGAGGGAGGTTGCTTCTATACTGGAGGGAATGGCTCCTACACTGGAGGGGGCATCTTCTACACTGGAGAGCACCTTCCCCAAGTGGGGGATGTGTCCCCTACATCTGCCCAGGGATTCCCAGAGAAAGCCCCTTTGGGTCCTCACCACTGCCCGGCTAAAGGCTGCCTTCTTCTCTTCCTTGCTGGAGTCCCGGCCCCGCCACACATAGATCCTGAAGCCGCCTTGGTCCAGAATGTGACAGGCCTAGGAGAAGAATGACCAGGAAGGGTCATGCTTCAGGGCTGCCCCACAATGCTGGGAGCTAAGCCTGGTCAGGGTATGAAGGTCCATTTTATAGATGAGACTGATGCCTGGGAAGCTGGAGGATGGGTGTCCAGTTTGGATAATGGTGCCATGGAGATGAGCTGGGGGTGGGGGAGTGGGAGGCATGTGGCCCTGGGAACCGGACCCACCCTGGAAGTCCCCCTTGGGCTGGAGCACCTACTGCCAGGCCTGCCTTCCCACACCAAGCCTCAGGGGATCTCCTCCTCAGGCTCAGGGCTCACCTCATGCTGTAAGAGGTCCTGGGTCAGTGGCCGGGTGGCAATCTCCTGGACCACCAAGTCTTCATCCTTTTCATAAAGACTGGTGGAAACAGGCCTGAGTGAGCGTTCCCCTCCCCTTCCTCCCTTCTCTCATCAGGATGGGCCTGGCTCTGTTCCTGTGGCTCCTACCCCCCCACCAAGATCCTTATCTTCTGGGAGAAGCTGACTTTCACAGAAAGAATCTGGGTTGTGGGGCCCAGAGCCTCCCCCAAAGCATAGCCTCCCTTTTCAAAGGGGGCTAGCCCACCTCAAGCATTCCTTTCAGCTCCAATATCCTGCAAGTAAATGAGATCTGCTCCTGGTCCTGCCTTTTTTTCACTGGGAGAAGGCTAGAGGTGGGCTCCTTGGGGCCTCCCTTCCTTCCCAGAGAGCCACCATGAGTGACCAAAGGGGCTCTGGGGAGGGAATGCCTTGAAGGAGAGAAGCAGTGTTTGGGGCCTGCAACAAGGCCTTCCTTGCCTGGGGCCTCAGCTCCCTTGTCCAGACTATATGACACCCAACTCCAGAGCCTGTGATCATGCCACAAGAGCAGTAGCGCCTCCCGGGGCAGCCACTCACTGGTACAGCCGCAGGTTAGCCTTCTGGAACTCATCAACCTTCTCCTCAGGGACAGAGTCCTGCAGTGAGGCCACCCGCGGCCCCAGCACTGTCTCCATGATCTGCAGCAGGTCTGAGGAGCTATGGTCTTCATCCACCACCCCAATCTGGGCACGGCCGCCCCGCTCCCCATCTCGGATGCTCCGAGCCAAGGCCAGTCCCTGCAGGATCACAGACCAGGGCAGGCTTGCAGAGCTGCTACCTGCCACCTGCCCCAGAAGGCCCATGGCCCCCCACCATCTTCCATCTATGTTAGGGTGCCACTTCCCAAACCTTCCTGCTTCAGCTCTGGACTCCTCAGAGGCAGGAGCAGGGCCAGGCAAGGGCCAGATGTCCCTACTTAGAACACACTTGGGGCCCTGGCCTATCTCTGCAGAACTAGCTCACCCTGCCCCTGGATGTCTGCATCCAGGTGATGTGAGGTTGCCAGGGGCACAGCAGGCAGATGTGGGAGGAAAGGAGCCCTCAAGGATCAGTCTAGAGAGGAGGGGCAGCGAAGGAACCAGGGGGGGGCTTCTCTGGTGCCCTGGCAAGCTCTCAGTGAGGCTCGCCCACGCACCACCTGCCCAGGCAAGGAGGGACAAGCCAAATCCCACTTCCCTGGCCAGTCCTTGAATCTGTGCCTCTAAGCAGACCCCAAGCTCCCTGAGGGCCTCCTTCTCCTCCTCCAGCTGCCCTCCCAGGGTGCCAAGCACAGGGCTGGGTCCCCAGCCTGGGACACTGACCCGGGATTTCTCAGACAAGTTGGCTTCAGGACCATTCCACTGAATCAGCACCTTCCCCAGGTCCAGGAGGAAGACATCTCCTTTGTTGAAGCTGTCCCAGGACAGGTCCACCTGCAGGGGAGGAGCAGGGGAAGGAGGAGGAGGTGTAAGAACAAAGCATCCCTCCTGCCCTCCCCACCAAACTAGGTCCCACCTCCTCCAGGAAGTCCACCAGCCTCTCACCCCCAACCTTTGGATGGTCCCACTGGCTAGGAGAACATTCACTCTACTGTCTCCACTGTGTCCAGGGGAGGTATCGTAGCTGTGGGCTGGTGACTGGCTCACTCTCACTGTGTTCAGATGTCTGTGTGTGGTTGTGGCTAACTACAGGGGGCTGTGTGGGATGGTGACACTGTCTCAGGGTGTATCTGTGTGATTGTGTGAAGGTGTTTGTGTGTGGGACGTTTGTCTGGTTGTACATTAGTGTGGATGATTGTGTCGTGAGCAGGGGTCTACGGGACTGTGTGACTGTGGGTATATGAAGTGTGTGTATGTGCATGGTATAGGGAGTGGGCTTCCAAGTGAGGAGAATCTCCTCCCTTATACACACACTGGATGCCCATAAGGTGTCTCCTTTGGCCCCTGTACATGGAGTCCCTCCCAGTGTGGGCCCCATAATGTTAATGGGCTCTAAGATCTTCCCCTCCCGACCATCAATAGGCCTCAGGTGGAGCCCATTAAGGGAAGCTTGCTTAGGGGAGGCTTGGTGTGGGAAGGCCTTCACACATTTTGTTAATGTCTGATTAGGCCCAGAGTCAGGCAGTGCCCTCTGGCTCTGAAGAAGGGTACATATACACTCTGAGGTTAGCATTTTGCTTTGGGGCTCGCTCATTGGAAGACAGTTCCTGTGATTTGACCAGATGTTAAGGGGCCCCCAGCCTTGAAAAGCCCAGATGTTGGTGCTTCTCTCTCTGGTAACTCTGCATGTATTGCCTTGGTCACATAGTTGGATCTGTCTGTTGGTTTGTGCTAATTTCTCAGACAGAAGCCCTGTTGGCCTTTATTTCTCTGCTTGTTATTTCCTCTATTTTCTTTGTTTGGATTTTCTCTGAAGTCCAGGGGGCTGATTTCCCCCCTGAACTTCTGAATGTAATTTTAAAAATTTCTGACTCCTTGAACAACTATCTTTCTTAGTAAAGCAGGTCTAGGAAGCTGTGCTAGCAGGCCCTCTGGGGATGCCAGTGTGCCAATCAGCCCCATTCCTGCCTTGCCCCCCAAGTGATGGATGCTGGCCTCTACTCCACTGTGTGTGTGTGTGTGTGTGTGTGTGTGTGTGTGTGTGTGTGTGTGTGTGTGTGTGTGTGGTGGGGGAACCTGGTAAGGAGCGCCAAGTGACCAAGGAGGCTTTGGTCCACAACTCTGTCCCCTCCATCTGCCCACCCTCTTCCTGCTTGGCTAATTTGGGTCAGGCTGGTCACAGCTGGGAAGGCCCTCCCACATCCCCCAGTAGCATCAGCAGGGCAGAGAGCAGGTATTATTAAACCAGTTTTGCAGGTAAAGAAGCTGAGATTTGGCCAGGGGAGGGCCTTGTCAGCAGCAGAGCTGGGACCTCTGGGCTGCTGCTCTTTTTCAGATACAATCAAGTTCAAGGGAGCAGAATTGGGTCCAGGTCCTGCTCCCATCTCCTGCCCTCCTTACCTGGATGGCTCAGCCCAGCATGCCCTGGGGGGCTGGGCCCAGGGTTCCCTGCTACCCCAGGGGCTGCAGGGGCCTCCTCACCTCTGTGGCTGACACAGGCTTCTTTCCCTTGATGTGCAGAAGTCTCTGAATGTTGTACATGTTGGTCTCCACATGCTTGAAGCCAGATGCCAGACCCCCCTTCTTGTAACTGGGTTAGGGAGGAAGGGAGTGGGTGAGGTCCCACCAGCCACCAGTGGGTCACTTGATTAGGGTGCAGCAGTGGGTAGGGAGAGGGCCATTCACTCCAGCACCATCTGCTCAATGCCCTCAAGGGCCAGGGAGTGGCCCCCAGGGGCAATCCTGCCCCTGTCCTGGCTGTGGGCCCTGGACAAGCCACTTCTGAAGCCCCTGGGCCTTAGCTTCCTTCTCTGTGCACGGGAGATCACAGCAACATCTATAGCCCAGAATCGTTGTGGAGCCTGATGAGGGCCAGCGACCAAGAGGGTGCCTACCAGTGACCCCAGCCCGGGGCTTCACTCACATGATTCCATTCTTGAAATAGCTTTTGAAGACATCAGATTCGTAGCCCTGGACCTCACGGTGCTGCACAGGGACATCCCCCAGGATACTATCCAGCTGGGCCACAAAGGCCGCAGCTGCCCCCTGCTCGTCCACTGCCGAGTCCTTGCCTATCCAGTAATGGATGTCGATGGAGAGGCCTTTGCTGTTCTTGTTCTGGGACATGGAGGAGTGCAAGCTGGGAGCCAGGCCCACAGGGGGACGCCCTTCCTTCATCCCTCTTCCTCATTCCCAGCTCAGCCAGAGCCAGGGGCTCAGGTCCAGGGCAGGGGCTGAGGCTGCTTCCTAGCCCTCTGCTCATCTGGGACCATCCAGTTGCCCTAGAATTTGGGGACTCCTTCCCTGAATAGAATGGGGTACAGAAAAGCCTATGCTAGCCCGTCCCCAACTCCTCTAAGGACCCTACACCCTGAGCTGATCAGCCCCTGTCCCCAGAGGGCCAGCCTCCTCGCCCGCCCCACAGGCAATGAAAGGTCACAGAAATATGCCCATTCTTTGGAGGACGCTGCAGGCTCCTCGGCCCAGAGACTTAGACCTGGGAGATTCCTGGGAGGTCATTTGACAGAGGCCCGTCAGATGTCTGGGACAGATCCTTCTGCCTCCAAGTCCAGCATTTTGCCCTGTTCCCTGTCCCTGCCCCCATGGGCCTCAGTTTCCTCATCTTTAAAATGAGGGCTAGATGACCTCCCAGGCCCCCATTCAGGTGCCAGCCGAGGTCCCAAAGAGGCCTCTCCAGCCCAGTCTCTTCTACGCAGCTGCTAGTGTAGCTCTGACCACAGACTGTGCAGCTCCATAGCTCAAGCACCCTTGCTGCCTCCCTGTTGCCAGGTTTCCAGCTTGTATGATGCACATTGCTCCTCTTTGGGCGTCTACACTCCAGTCAAACCGACCCCATTCCTGTTCCCAAACATGACATTTCAGCTCCAACTCTTGGCCTTCCAAAGACTGGCCCCTGCTGCCAGCCTCATCCCTGCCTCCCACAAGGCTGGGCCCCCTCCTGCAGGAAGCCTTTCCTGGTCCCTGCCCACCCTGGGAGGACCTGAGGGGTCTTGGGCTCCATGCTGGAAGGGACCATAGAGGCCAGCAAGTCTCCTTGTCCATGGCAGAGGGGGAAACTGAGGACAGAGTACTGTTAGCGCTCTCCCTCTCTCTCTCTGCGTCTCTGTCTCTCCATGTCTCTCTTTGTCTCTCTCTGTTCTCTGTTTCTGTCTATCTCTCTCTTTCTGTCTCTGTGTCTCTGTCTCTCTTTGTCTCTCTCTGTCTCTCTGTCTCTCTGTTCTCTGTTTCTGTCTCTCTGTGTCTCTGTCTCTCTCTTTGTCTCTGTCTCTGTCTCTCTGTTCTCTGTTTCTGTCTGTCTGTCTCTCTGTGTCTCTGTCTTTTTCTGTTTCTCTCTGTCTCTCTGTTTTCTGTTTCTGTCTATCTCTCTCTTTCTGTCTCTGTGTCTCTGTCTCTCTTTGTCTCTCTCTGTCTCTCTGTCTCTCTGTTCTCTGTTTCTGTCTGTCTCTCTGTGTCTCTGTCTCTCTCTTTGTCTTTCTCTGTCTCTGTCTTTTTCTGTTTCTCTCTGTCTCTCTGTTTTCTGTTTCTGTCTGTCTCTCTGTGTCTCTGTCTCTCTCTTTGTCTTTCTCTGTCTCTGTCTTTTTCTGTTTCTCTCTGTCTCTCTGTTCTCTGTTTCTGTCTGTCTGTCTCTCTGTGTCTCTGTCTCTCTCTTTGTCTTTCTCTGTCTCTGTCTTTTTCTGTTTCTCTCTGTCTCTCTGTTTTCTGTTTCTGTCTGTCTCTCTCTTCTCTCTAGTATTTACTTATCTTGGTATGGGCACATAGTAGGCACTTAATAAATGCCTGTTGGATTGGATTGGATTTGTGCCCAGAGACAGTCCGGGCAGGCTTTGTGGAGGAGGTGGTGTTAGAGCTGGGCCTTGAGTGGGCTGCCTTTTAAGAGGATGAATGCAGAACAGGGGCCATTCCAGAGTGGGAAGGGCACCAACTGGAGTGAAGGCTGGGCCTTGGATGCCAGGCCAAGCAGCCTGGATCCCACTGGGGAGGTCGTGGGGAACAATTCCCAGCTCTGAGCAGGGTGGAGCCAAGGCCAAAGGGTGCCTAAGGGAGACAGTGCTGAGTGCTGTGTGGAGGAGGGCTGGGGGGCAAAGAGGAGAGGCAGGCAGCCCTGCCTTGGGAGGGCAGTGGGGCTGCAGGGGAGGCAGGTGACTTGGGAGATGAGCTGGAGAAGAGGAAGTGAGGGAGACAGAAGAGGAAAAAAGAACCCTCGAGATTGGAACTCGGACCACAGGCTGAGAGCCAGAAGGGGTGGCAGAGGGCATCATGTTACCAATGCAGTCTGAGGCCCAGGGAGGCTGAGGGATTTGTCCAAGGTCACATAGGCATAGGTAGTGGGATTCGAACTCAGGTCCTCTGACTCTAAAATCAGCCCTCATGGTGCCCCAGACAGGAGTGACATCTCCAGGTTTGGGTGAAAGAATGGGAAAAGGGACTCAGACTTGGGTGGTTCAAGGCAGCAACGGGCCACCTGCTTGTGGTGGGGAGAGGGGAGAGCCTGGACTCTGGCTGCCTCTCCCCTAGTGCCCAGGCCCAGCTCCAGAGGACACAGGCAGCTGGGAGCCGGGCTCCAGAACCACTCACGTGCAGGATGATGTAGCAGTCACCCTCAAAGAAACTCCTGTAGGCCTTCTTGGGGATCCGGACCATCTTCATCTTCTAGAGAAAGCAGTGACTCTGGTGTGGACTGCACCTCGCCCACCCCAGCCTGGGCCCTCCGTGCCTCCCCTCCCCAGCCCCTGCCTCAGTCTGGCGCTCTCACCTCAATGGCCCAGATCTGCAGACCCTGCACTTTGTCGATGGAGGAGAGGCTGCTGTCTAGTTCCATCCTGGGTTTGGGCTGAAAGCACAAGAAGTGAAGGTGGGGCAGTGTGGCAGGCATGGGAGATCTGGAGCCCAGATAGGGAGTAGAAGGGATGTGCCAGTCCCTTGGTCCCTTTGAGTGGGGCAGGAAGATGACAGGGCTGACCCCCAGGGACCCGCCTTCTGGGCCCATTAGCGAGGCCCCTGAGCCCATGTGCCAGCAGGCTGAATTCCCTCTCTGCTGCCAGGCTCTCTAGACAGCCTAGGTCTGGAGAGCAGAAGGCCTCCACTGCATGCTGGATGAAGAAAGGAATAGAACGGACAATTGGTGAAAGGAAGTAGAGAGTAGCCAATGTCATGAACTCCCCAGACCCTGGACGGGCCTGCCAAATGACCCCCAGGGATCCAGGGCCCTCTGAAGGGGCAGATGGGTCCCACCAAGCATAGCTCGACACCCGGAGCAAGCCCAGGCCCCAAGCAGCCTGGCCAGGGCAGACTGGGGAAGGCCAGGAGGGCACACCTGGGCCTTTGCAGCCACAACAGTCCCTGAAGAGCAAAGTGGGGGTTCTTCAGGATCCTTGGCTGTGCCAAAGAGGGCAGTGGGGTGAGGGGCTCAACAAGGCCTTGACCTTCCACCATGGGGCTGGCCTCCCCCGCCAGCCCCAGCTCAGGGCAGGTTCAGACCACTGGTTGGCTCTGGTCCCCAGTCCTCTTGTCCCACAGCTGAGAAGAGGCTAATCACTGGGAGAACCCAAAGCCACCACACTTTCCTTACTCTCCCTGTTGGGCCTTGCCCTCCATGGAATCCTGGGGCAGCCTAAGGGTGCCAGGCCAGCCACTATCTGGGAGAGCTCATCTTTGTGGGGCAGAGATCCTTGGAGAAGGCGCCAAGACCCCTAGAGAAGCCCTCCTCTGCAGCACTGATGAGCCAGAGCCTCCCTCCCGCAATCTTGCCATGCCGCCTCAGCAGGGGACCTCATGGCCCAAGGAGCCCCAGGCTCACATCCTGTCCCTGCTTCCTGCTAGCTGTGTGACCTTTCAAAGCTGGGCTGCCTCCCTGGGCCTCAGTTTCCTCTCTTGCAAAATGAAGATGAATCATGGCCTCTCCCCTCCCCACCCCCCACTGGATTCAAGGCTCTAAAGAGCTGAACGTGTGCCAGTCTAGGAAGGCCAACCACCAGTCACAGTCAGAGAGCTACCCCCTGCCTGCCCCTCCCATTTCTGCTCCTGCTGACTCCGTGAACCAGCCTGCTTCCAGGGTCCCTGTTCTCTTAGCCTCTCAAGGTTCCCTATTGAGAATGCCAGCCATGTCTGGGATATACACAGAAAGAGAGGGGGTAGTCTGCAGGAGGGGGTGGAAGAGGGCCTGGGCAGGAGGGAGAGAGAGAGTCAGGGTCATGGGCAGCCCTGCAGCCTCTGCTCACCCCAGGTCCTGTAGCTGGGGGTCAGATTCTGAGGGAATCCCCGAGGCCTCCAAGAAGAAAGGAAGATAGGACTGAGTCTGGGGCTGGGGTGGGGCATGGAATCCAATGGCATGGGGGGGGTCTGTGTACTCCTGAGGGGAACACGCATGGTGGGAGAGAAGGGCACACCCACCCAGAGCCTCCTTCCCCTCCCATAGGACCCGGAAGCTGAGAGGAGGCGATTTGGGGACAGAGGGGAAAATGAGGCCCTGACAGCAAAATTAGATGGGGGGCTTGGTGGCTTGAGGTTGGGAACCAGGGGGCTGGGAGGAGGGGGCACCTGTAGACTACTGAGGAAGGGAAGGGGCAGGGAGGGTGGAGGGGAAGACCACGAGGTCAGTTTTGGACATGTCTATACCATATCCAGTGGGAGATGCCTGAGAGGCAGCTGGGGATGTGAGCCCAGAGATGGGCAGAGAGGTTGGGGCAGGCTGGGCAGGGCTGAAAATCAACAGCATAGAAATGGTCAGTGTAACTATGGGAGCAGGTGAGCCACCGAGGGAAATGGGGTAGAGGGAGAAGAGATGTGGGCCAGAGCAGAGCCCTGGGGGGCACCCCTGGTCAGCGGGGCCCAGAGCGAGGGTCAGCAAAGGAGGCTGGGAAGAAGCAGCAGAAAGAAGTGTCAGGAGAGCCAAGAGAGGAGAGAGGGGCAAGGGGAAGAGCGAGACGGACAGCCCGCAGCAGTCAGATAATGGGTCTGAGAAGAGGCTGTGAGATCTGGCCATTGAGAGGGGGTCAGCAAGTGTACACAGGACACTTTCAGCTGGAAACACGAGAAGCCAGTGGAGGCCCCCATGTAGATGGCCTTGGCAGGGGGCCTGGCCACAAGAGGGAGGAGGGATGGGGATGACAGACAGTGGGGACAGCTGGGGGAGCCCAGGCATGTGTGTAGGCAGAGGGAAGGAGCCAGCCGGACAGAGAGGGACAGCCAGCTGGCCGGTTGGATGGCAAGGGAAGGCAAAAAGACAGCACTGCCTCTTGGAGCATCCTCCAGGGCAGACCCTCCTCCCACCTCCAGAACCCTGCCTGCCCACACAGGCCTTCCTCCTCCTGCTTCCTCCAGCCCTTCCTGGGCAGCCCCCAGGGGCTCTCCCAGCATGGAGGGGTTGGCCACCGAGGTGAGGTCTTCTCCTTCTCCCTGGACCTAATATGCCAACCTGTGGCCAGATGGTGATCTGGGGGAGGGCAGCAGCTGCAGAGACCCCGGGGGTCCCAGCTCCCAGTGCTGGTCTAAATCCCAGATGAGTGTGCTCAGGGACCAGTCGGGCCATGTTACAGGTGAGCAGCTCTGAACTGGGCCAGTCTTCTGACTTGGGAGTCAGCAGAGGGCTGGCAGAGGCCTGTCTTGGGCCATCTGGCCGCAGGGCCTCCCAGCCTGGGGAGATGGAGACAATGATGCTGAGCTATCTCCTTCACACTCCCCAGTGAGAAGGGAGGACAGGTATGTGAGCAGCTGCCCCACAACACAGACAAAAAGCAGGCCCCTTCCCCTGCCTGGGCCTCAGTTTCCTCCTCTATAAAATGAGGGAGTTGAGCTAGATGACTTTTAAGCTCTTCCCAGCCTCAGACCCATGAAATAGAGGGAGGGGGAGGGGGAAGAGGAGGGCTGGCCACTTGTACCAATGAGTACTGAGCGAGGGCCTGATTGTGTGTGGCGCTCAGTGTGGCCAGCAGTCCTCTTTGTGGAAACAGATTGAGGAACGATGGGACAAACTGTGCCTGAGCTGCTGCCAGACACCCGGATTGGCTGGCGCTTTCTGCCCCCCCACCGCCCGGGGCCACAATGGGATGGGCAGAGTCTTGGGGAGGTCCACTGGAGGCCAGGCTTCCTTGGGTCCCGCTCCCACTCAGCCCCGCCTCCACTGAGTGCCATGGGGGACCAGGACCCGAGCGGCACAAGCCCACTCCAGCTGGGTGGAACCTCATGGAAATGGGTTTTCCCTTTCTGTGCAGCCTGTCTCTATTGTCCACCCATTGCTTCTGGTTTCACCTCCTAGGGCCAAGCAGAAAAAACCTAATCTTCCACTAGACAACGGCCCCATACTTGTAGACAGCTCTCCTGGCCCTCCCCCCGCCCAGGCTAAGTAGCCCTAGAGAAAGTGGACAGGACAGTGAGGGGCTCAAGAGCTAGCCCCCCACCTTCAATCCCTCTCCAGTCTCCACCATATCCAAGGGCCTCTGGCCTTGACCTGGCTGGAGACTGGGTGTCCGATGAAGGTCCAGACTGAGAAAGGGAGGGATCACCATGGCAAAACCAAAGTAATTTCTGGATAATGAGTCTGGGTAAATAAGCCAGAGGAGCCTGAGACTCCAACACAAGGAAATTTATGTGATTTTACACACATCCCTGAGATTGGTGGCATAATATTATTGGGCAGGGTTGGCATACAGCAAGTGTTTAATAAATGTTCCCTTTCTGTGCCTGTCTCTTTGTCTCTCTGTCTCTCTATTCTCTGTCTCTCTGTGCCTGTCTCTTTGTCTCTCTCTGTCTCTGTTTCTCTATTCTCTCCGTGTCTCCTTGTCTCTCTGTCTGTCTCTGCATTTCTGTGTTCTCTTTGTCTCTGTGTCTCACACACAAGAAGAGGGAAAGGGAGGGATGGAACAAGCACCAGTTGCTGTGTACTGGGCACCGTGCCCAGCACTTTACAAATGCTATCTCATTTGGAAATGACAAAGTGGAACAAGGAATAACTTCCTGACTCGCCTTAATGACCATTGTATCCTTTGAAAGTTAAATAACCAAAGAAAAATTCTCTCCTGGCCCTGATTCTCACTAACAGGGAAGAACTGCGGGGTTTTGGGGTGAAATGATGGGAGCATTACAGGAAAGGGACCTCCCACTTGGGGAGTTTTTTCCAGAGGAGACAAAAGTTAGGCCTGGCCTGACACACATCATTCATATCCTGCCCTGTAGCCATGAGTGTCCCCAAGGCTCTGTCCTGGGCTCTTAGCCTTTCCCACTAGATTACACTGCCTGATGACCTCATCAACTCCCAAGGGTCCAATGATGATCTCGATGCAAATAACTCCCAGAGTTAAATATCCAACTTCTTCTCCAACTCCCCGATTGACATTTTGAACAGGATGTCTCATGGGCATCTGAAACTTGGGAAACCCCAGCCAGAAATAATTCTCCTTCCCCATTCTGAATGGCCCTCTTTCTGTCAGGGCCCTACCATCCTTGCAGTGTCCTCAGGAGAGAACCTTGGGGTCTTCCTTAATACCTCATTCTCTTACCCCCCATATCCATTAGCTGCAAAATCCAGGGATTTCTACCTGCTCCACATTTCTCACACCTCCCTTTCTCTTCGGGGACAAGGCCACCACCCCAGTCTATGCCCCTTGTCTGGACATAGCCACATCCCACTACTGGTTCTCTCTGCCCACCCCGACCCAGGGAACTCACCAATCAAGCTAGGTTACAAAAAGATATTGATTAGAAGGAAGCAAGAGCCAGGAATGGAGGGTGGATTGCAGAATTTGAGAGTTGGCCAGGACCTCAGCGGCCCTCTAGGGCAACCCAGCCTCCATGCAGAAATCCCCACCTCGGCCTCTGCCTGGGGACCTCCCATGAGCCATAACCACAACCTTCAGGGCCAGCTCATTGTACTTGCAATGAATGAAGATGGGAGTCCAAGAGTAAAAGGAGCCAAATGACAGCGTAAGCTAAAGCTGTGAAGGAAAGCCAAGGCTAAACTAAAGGGATGTGTGCGAGTGTGTGCACGTGTGTGTCAAAAGGGTACTGAGGGAAAGCTGAGCTCAGAGGAGGGATGAGGCCATTTGTTCAGCATGGAGGAGACAGTGACAACTGACAAGTGGGAAAGGAAAGTGGCTCCATTCCCCTCGAGCTCTGCCCACTCTCTTATGGACGTTGGCCTTGGAAATGAAAATGACAGAATAAGGGTTGGGGAGCCAATGATGTCCGACACCAGCTGCCACTGATGAGTTTAAGTCTCCTGGTCCAAAGAAATTCCATCCTTGGCTCCTCAAAGAGCTGGCAGGAGGGCTGGCTGAACTCCTTGGGTCAATGACCTGTGACGGGGCCAGGAGAGCAGAAGTCCTACAGCCCGGAGGAGAGCACAGGCTTTCCCAGCTATTGAAAAGGGAAGGGGATGAAGTTGGTTAAGTCCAGGCCCATGAGATTGGCCAAGATTCCAGGATGTTAAATTAAAGGACTGAATGCTGAACATCTAGAAAAGACAGTCAGGACCTCCCAGAGCCCACGGGTCTTCATCAAGAACCAGCAAAAGCAGATAATGTCCTTCTCTGGACAGTTACCGTGCTGGCAGGTCAAGGGAACACTGTGGCCATAACTCACCTAGATTTTGGCCAAGCATTTCTTCAAGTCTTTCATGTTATGACTGTGAAGCATGAAAGAGAGACCAGCTCCTGACCACACTGCCATTGGGTAAAACTGGCTCTAAGGGGAAGCGTCAATGGTTCACCTCGGAAGGTCTCTAGTGGAGGGCCCCAGGGATCTGTGCTGGGCCCTGGGCTGTGTCATGTTTCCATGGATAATTTGGATAAAGAAAGAGATCACATGATTATCAAATTGGGGAGTGATAGGGAGCCAGAGCAACGGTGCCGAGGATAAGTGTTCAGAGTTCTTTACAGTAAGTAGAATATTGGGCCAAATTGAGTTAGCTCATAGGCAGCTAGGTGGTTCCACAGCATATAAAGTACAGAAGACCTGAGTTCAAATTCAGCCTCAGATTTGTATTAGCTGTGTGACCCTGGGCATTGTTTCCCTTCCGGGAATGAAAACCCCCTGAGGGCAGGGGATGTTTTTGTTTTTCTCTCTCTTCTGAGACATTCCTTCTACTTCTGTGGGCCATCTTTCCAAAGAGCTGTGACTTGCTGTTTGGAGCCAGAACAGGGAGTATGCCGAGGAGGGAGTGTGAAATATGCCTGGAAGAAGACTGGCTGGCCTTGAGTGCCAGGAAGAGAAGGAAGGTGTACTCTACCCTAGAGACAAGGGAGAGCCATAGAGGGCCCTTGAGCAGCAACATGGCATGGTCAGCTCTGTGCCTTAAGAAGATAGTGATTGTGGTCTAGAGATAAGGAGGGACACCGGAGACAGGAAGCCAAATTAGGAGGCCATGGTAGCCGTCCCTGAAGCACAGGGGTGCTGTGGTGGTGTGGTAGCGTCCCGAGGGACTGACTACAAAGAGGCACTGGGGAGAGAGACCCTGCAGACCTAGCAACTAACTGGAGCTGGGGGAGGAGAAACACGGGAGGGGAAAAGAAAAGGCAGGTGGGTGCTGGGGGCTCAGGGCTGGCTGCTCCTCTTGGGGAATGTGCAGGGGGCAGCTTAGCATATGCTGAGTTTGAAGTGGCCCAAGGACAACCAGGTGGTTGCATCTGAGAAATCTGGGGACCAGGAAAGGAGGTTGATTTGGGAAGGGTCTGTGCAGAGGGTCCTAGAAAGGCTTTGTTGTCCGTGTGTCCCCCAGTGGCTTGCCCACAGGAGGCTGGAACTGAGCAGAACTGAAACCAGGGGTCTGGCTGCGACCGCAAGTGCCACAGTAAAGAGACATGGGAGGAGGGCCCTAGAATAGTCACCCTTAGGGGCCTGGAGGAAGCCAGGTAACCAGTAAGGAGGGCCAGGAAGGCGGCCAGGAAGGCAGGAGCATCAGGGAAGCAGAGGGGAAGCTCTGCGGAAGGTAGTAGGAGCATGAGCCTGGAGAAGAGCTCCCCTTAGGCCACTGGGGCTGTCCCCTTCCAGGGCCTGAAGCACTGTCATGGGGCTTTTACGCAGAGCCCACCTCAATGGGTGAAAACTGCAGAGACCAATTATGGTATAATGCAAAGGAAAGCTTCCGACCAGCAGAGCTGCCCCAGAGCAGAACCTGTTGTGGGGGGAGTAGAGGCCCCCCACCAAACTGAAGCTGCCTCCCCCTGGATTCCTGCCCCCGTCCAACAATCGGCCCCACTCACAGCTTCTTCCCAGCAGGCAGGAAGGACTGCGGTCCCTGTGTGCCAGAGCCCTGAGGATCCCAGCCCTCTGAGGGCTTCAGACCCCAGGAGTCTCTCTCTCAGAGGGGCTCCAAAAGCAGACACACCTTCTGTAGATGGGAAGTCTGTGTCTGCATGCCTGACACCTGGCGGAGCTGTCAGGAGCCCTTCCATTTTCTAGCATCTCCCCCCCCCACAAGCCACCCCCCTTCCCCAGCCCAGGAATTCTCTCCTTTACAGTGATTCTGCCCACCCAGGCTGCCCATGACTTGGGAGCCTGTAAATGTTCTGTTAAGCAGATGCTGCCAAAGGTCCAGCAGCCCTGCCTGCCTCATGGCTGAGAGTTCCCAGGCCCAGGGGTTCAGAGCCTTGATGGGCACATGCTCCCTTCATCCCCAAACAAATCCACAGACGTGGAGAGTCACAAGGTCTGATGCAGCACCTGCATACATGGATAGCTCCCTCTTCTCTTTGCTGGGGTGGGGGGCCATGGGTGTGGAATGTGGCATACACTCCCATACAGGCAAGGAGACTTGGTTCTATTGAATGTCTTTTTCCCTACCCTTTTAGACTTTTCATGACAAGTGTGGCTCACTAGGTGGGGGAAGGGAGAAGGATGTATCCAGAAATGAAGGAGATGGAAGGATACAAAAAAGAGTTTAAAAAAGAAAGAACATGTGCATATTCAAAGACATATTGTTCAAAGTCCCTTCTCCCAGAATCCCACTGCTCAGGGACTGCCCATTGGAGGTTTCCTCCCCAGACCTGGCTCGGGACAAAGGGACAAATACAGTTGAGCTGTCAAGTGTATCAACAGACTCAGAGTAACAAGTCCTCGGAAAGGATCTACTCTGGCAGAACAGGGAGAGTGAGAGGCAGCAAGAAACGAAAGAGGTGAGGAGCGCCCAGGTGGGTCCTCGGGGAGACCTCATTTTGGGAGGGACAAATGGAAGCAGTGGCCTTTGATATCCCAGAAATGGAAGGAGCTGATGCAGATGTATCAGAGTGAGAGTCATTCCTCAACAGAGAGAAGCCCAAGCTTTCCATGGTGCTCAAAGCCGATAAGAATGAGAACAATTAAAACGAAAGGAGCCACAAGATTCTGCCTCACACTCGAGATCGGCCGAGATAAAAGCTGAAGATGCCCGTGTGTGGAGGCGCTGTTGGCGGGCCTACAAATTGTCCCAGCCATTCCAGAAGTCACTGAACTCTGCCTTTTGACCTAGAGATGCCAGTCCTAGATATAAACCCAAAAGAGATCCAAGAAAGAAGAAAAAGACAAAATATTTATAGTCATTCTCTTTGTCAGTCACAAACATTAAAAACCTACTGTGTGCCAGTACTATGTGCTAAGCACTAAGAAAGGTGAAAAACAGATCCTGCCCTCAAGGAGCTCCCAGTCTGACGGGGGAGACAACAGGCAAGTACCTATGTGATACACAGACTATGTACAGGACACATTGGAGAGTTAGCAGGAGGAAGACACTGGAATAGAGAGGAATGGGGAAGGATTTCTGCAGAAGATGGGATTTTAATTGGGGTGTAAAGGAAGCCAAGGAGATGAGGAGAGGGGGCAGAGGAGGCAAAGTGTTTCAGGCATAGGGAGCAGCCAGAGAAAATGCCCCAAACGGAGAGGTGGAAAATCTTGTTCATGGATCAGGGCACGGGATATGAGTGTGTGAGGAAGGGGTAGAAGGGGCTAGGTTCTGAAGGGCTTCGAATGCCAAACAGACCCGGTCAGACATGAGTTTTAGAAAGGTTACCGGTAGCTGTGAATGGCATGGAATCTCCTTCTTCCATAAGAAATGATGAACGGGAAGATTTCAGAGAAACCTGGGAAGACTGCTATGAACTGATACAGAGTCAAGTGAACAGAACTGAGAGAACAATGGCTGCAGTCACAGCCCTGTTATAAAGAGAACGCCTCTGAAAGGCTTGAGAGCTCTGCTCAGTGACCAGCCCTAAGTCCAGAGGAGGTGAAGCATGCCCCACCCACCCCTGCACATGGAGAAGCAGTGACCTCACAGCTCCTCTGTTTTCAGCAGCCAATCCCAGGATGTGTTTTGCTGGATTATAGACACCGTTAGGAATTTTGTTTTTCAGTTACAGGGGAAGGAGGTAGTAATCAGTTGCCAAAAAGGAAGACTGCTGAATCCACAGTAATTCCACAGAGGGACAGAGAAATAAGCAGGACAGCCTGGAAGTTACATGTCATCTAACTGCTTCTCCTTAGGAGGAATTCCGGATCTCATAGACGATCCTCTTCCTCTGGTCTACTTTACATATGAAATGTTCCTTTTTCTTGATGCCTGCCACATTCAGAATCTTTTAAAATGTAACAAGAAATGCCCAGGAAATCCAGGCAAGGCAGCCCAGAGGCAGAGGAGCTGGCATCAAGGCACAGGCCCTCCTTCCTGTCTGCCTGAATGGCCTTGGCCTTTCTCCCCCTCCCCCGTGCAACGGCACAGACCCAATGGGTGGCTCTCTGTTGGCCCATCATTTTGCTTGCCATCCTTTCTGGGCAGAGTCCCACACTCCTCAGCCTGATCTTTCCTGCCCTGCATGATCTGGTAACAATCTACCTCTCCAGGCTCAATTTCCAGGCCTTCCTCCATGTTTTCCCATCGTGGCTCCCAGCCACCCTCCCACACATTCTCCTGTGTCAATGCCACAGTTCAGACAAATCCCTTCCCCAGCACTTGCTGACCCAGCTCACATGGAATGCCCCCTCCTTCAGGAAGACTTCCTGGATTCCCCTGCTGATGGTGCCCCCTTCCCACCCCTTCCCCAACATGGCCCTTTGTTCTTGCTGTGATGATTGCAATTCACTAAACTGGTGCAGTCCCCTTCATGAGGGCCAGGACTCTGTCTAACCTAATCTTTGGACCTCCCCCAAGGCCCCACAACCCAGAGCTGACCACTCAGTTAATGTTTGTGGAAATACAGCCAGAAGGGGGGAAGCCAGGGCTGTGGGGAGGAGGGCGAACATTCCAGGCACTGGGCCCCAGGGAAAGGCAAGTGGAGTCAGCCACTGCCCTTCTGCACCCTGTAAAGGGAGGAGAAAGTAAGAGGTAAAGCACCCTGGCATGTGGGGAGCAGGGAAGGCTTCCTGGAGGTGGCTTTGGAAGGAACTTAAGGATTGTAAGAATCAAGGTGAGGAATGGGGGCAAGCCTGTGAACTATGCCAAGGTACAGGAGGAGGAGATGGAGTCCTGAGTTGGAGAAGTGCCCAAAAGGCCATTCCAGGTGGGCTGGCCCTCTGTTGATTCTCCCTGTGGATCTGTACCAGATCTCCTCCATTAGCCTGAGCTCCTCAGGGAAAGACCTGCTTTCTGCTTCCCTTTGTACCCCCAGGTCTTAGCACAGAGCTTGGCACATTGGAGGGACATAATTACTGTTATGTCTGTATATATACTGTAATGACTAAGTGATGTAGCATGTTGGAAGGGGAGGCTACCGGAGTCAGACTACAAAGGACATTCCAGAATGAAGTGTAGGGGTGGCTAGGTGGCACAGTGAATAGAGCACTAGCCCTGGATTTAGGAGGACCTGAGTTCAAATCTTGTATTAGACCCTTAACACACACACACACACACACACACACACACACACACACACACAAAACTAGCCTTGTGACCTTGGGCAAGTCGCTTAACCCCAATTGCCCTCCAAAAAGCAAAAAAAAAAAAAAAAGAATGAAGTGTAGGTGGCCAGAAGGAGACTGGTGGCCCCAAGAGAAAGGAAGTGGGATGAGTTCTGGTTAGGGCAGATGGAGTCTGAGCTGTATACAGGGCTCCAAGACAGAGACATGTGCCAAACAGTAGGAGACTTGGCATTGAAGCTCCTGCCAGGCTCCCCTGCCCTGGGGCGGGCACCTTCATCCTTCCCCAGGCTCCCCTGCCCTGGGGCGGGCACCTTCATCCTTCCCCAGGCTCCCCTGCCCTGGGGCAGGCACCTTCATCCTTCCCCAGGCTCCCCTGCCCTGGGGCGGGCACCTTCATCCTTCCCCAGGCTCCCCTGCCCTGGGGCGGGCACCTTCATCCTTCCCCAGGCTCCCCTGCCCTGGGGCTGGCACCTTCATCCTTCCCCAGGCTCCCCTGCCCTGGGGCGGGCACCTTCATCCTTCCCCAGGCTCCCCTGCCCTGGGGCGGGCACTCATCCTTTCCCCAGGCTCCCCTGCCCTGGGGCGGGCACCTTCATCCTTCCCCAGGCTCCTCCTGCCCTGGGGCGGGCTTCATCCTCCCAGGCTCCTGCCCTGGGGCGGGCACCTTCATCCTTCCCCCAGGCTCCTGCCCTGCGGTGGGACGCTCATCCTTCCCCAGGCCCCCCTGCCCTGGGGCGGAACTTCATCCTCCCAGGCTCCCCTGCTGGGGCGGACTTTCCTTCCCCAGGCTCCCCTGCCCTGGGGCGGGCACCTTCATCCTTCCCCAGGCTCCCCTGCCCTGGGGCCGGGCACCTTATGCTCCCCAGCCTCCCGCCCTGGGGCGGGCACCTTCATCCTTCCCCAGGCTCCCCTGCCCTGGGGCGGGCACCTTCATCCTTCCCCAGGCTCCCCTGCCCTGGGGCGGGCACCTTCATCCTTCTCCAGGCTCCCCTGCCCTGGGGCGGGCACCTTCATCCTTCCCCAGGCTCCCCTGCCCTGGGGCGGGCACCTTCATCCTTCCCCAGGCTCCCCTGCCCTGGGGTGGGCACCTTCATCCTTCTCCACCTCCTTAGTTTGCCACCTATAAGGAATCTTTTAAAGCCCCTCCTCAGACTCTGGGTTCTCTCCTTTCCAGACTAATCTCCAATAGCTGCCAAAGGGATTTTCCTAAAGCACAGGTCTGACTCGGTCGCTAGCTCAGGAAGCTCCCATGGTTCTCCAGATAAAGTACAGACCCTTCGGCTTGGCATTCAAAGCCCTCCAGCTCTCCAGCCAGCAGCAGCCTCTCTATTACCTTGCCCCATTCACAGCTCAGCTCAGGCCTTGCCTGGCACCCCCAGGTGGTGGGTTTCTTCCCACTCTTCCAGCCCCTTCTATTTCATATACATTTTATCTTATTTATGCGAGAGGAGGGAGAGGGGAGTTGGATGGAGGGAGACCAGGGAAGTGCAGTCACTGGAAAAGGGAAGGACTTCAGAGGCAGGGACTGACATTCATTTCTTTTATATGTATATTTTGCTTTCTGGAGGGCAGTTGGGGTTAAGTGACTTGTCCAAGGTCACATGGCTAGTTTTTGTGTTGACTCCAGGGCCGGTGCTCTATTCACTGCGCCACCTAGCGGCCCCTGACATTCATTTCTGCCCCAACTGAGCACCTACTGAGGGCCTGACTGGGTGCTGGTTGAATTGAATTAAATTAGGAGAGAGATTAGGACTGTATTTGTGCATGTGGAGCCATGTGCATGGAGAAGGACCCAGGGAGAACGTGGAGAGACCAAGGAAGGGGGTCTACGCCCGAGTGCAAGGATTTGAAAAGGGAAGGAGTGAAGCCCGTAATAAAGGCAGCTCTTTTTTAGGAGTTTGGCTGTGAAAGGAATGCGGGAGGGTAGAGTCACAGAATCTCAAAGCTGCACGTACACATCTACCAAGGAGTCCCCATGCAGACATCTGAAGTTAGGGACCAGCCAGCCTCTGCACCAAGGAGAGCAGGGGGTGCCAGGGGCAAGGGCAAGGATACACACGAGCACACACGCTGGGGTAAAGACATCTGGTCATATTGGGAGGAAACCAGGATGGCTCAGTAAGTAAGGAATGATGGAAGATGTGAGAGGTGTGGCCAAGAGCCCAAGCAAGGCTGCCCTTGGTCTACCTCCTTCTCAAAGCCCAGAGTAAAAGAGGAAGGGACCAAGAAAGACCGGGAGGGCTCCTGGGGTCCACTCAGACCAGTAGGTAAAGTACTTGATGAGCCCGATGAAGCTGGAGGAGAGAAAGGAGGCTTATGGGACAGACTGGCAGTTCTGGGCTGGTCAGTGCCAAACCAGCCTTGGTTTGAGGACCTTGGGTTAAGATAAGACACACTGCTGTTTGTAGTGGCCCCTTCCCCCTTGGGTAAAGAGTTTTCCCTTCTATCAAGCCCAAATATCAGTCTTTGCAACCAGGAGACAAAGCCAGCTCTGCAAAAAGGCCAGAGTGGCTCTGCACCCACCCACCCTGAGCAGACAGCCAGTCTCTCCTGACAGAGGTAGGTTTGGTAGGGGAGCAGAAATGAACTGCTTGCCTGGGGGTCTGTCTGCCTGCCTGCCTCTCTTCCCTCTACTTCTCACCCCTCTTCTATTTCCTCACCTGCCATCTCCCTCCAGCCCCTATTTTCTATCTCATATGCCCACCTCCCATTCCGGCTCCCTCTCCCATGCCTGGCTGCTCAGTCTCTAGGCTGGGGAAGCTCTCTCAGGTGAATCCCAGCCTAGGCCGGCCAGAGTCAGGAAAGGACTGCCCACCCAGACTGGGGCGTTGCAGCCCCGCTGTCTAGGGACAGTGGGGAGAGACCGAGTGCAGCGGGACTGGAGGGATGTTGGGGCACTTTAGGAAGTGCAGTGGGAGTTACCCAGAGCTCAGGTGGGCTTCGGGGAGGGCAGGGGAATGGGCCACGCCCCTTTCCAGCCATTTCCCATGAAGGAAAAGGGGAGTCAGCTTTTCCTCGCCTTGCCCAAACCTTCAGCCACTCCCGACACCCCCCTCACTTCCATCCCCTGATTCCCCTCTGGTCAAGAGTCCCCCTTCTTCCTCCTCTGCGCGTGCCGACTCCCCCCACCCCCACCCCCCCAGGAAGTTTTCTAAGACTTGAGGAGTAGGCCGGTGACTTCCTCCTCCTCCCTCTCCCGCCTCCAGTCCCCCTCTCCTGCACCCCCTAAAGCACCTGGGGTGTGGTGAAGGAGGAGACGGGGTCAGGAGAGGAACTTCCAAAGCGCTCACAAACTGGCTGTCCCCACTGCCTGAGCGTAGTCGGGAGGTTCAGTGGGCTGACCCTACTCCAGTTTCTCCCCCGCTCCCCTCTAGCCCCCTGGAACGTTCACGGGCCGGGAGGGAAGAGAGGCCCGCTCACCTGCTGGAGGAGCAGGGGCCGGAGAGGGGAAGGATGCCTCCACGCTCGGGCCCTCGAGAGCCGCAGACGAGGATGCAAAGGTTACTTCGCAAGCCCGGCCCGCCCCGGGCCCCTTCGGCTCCTCCACCAGGTCCCCGGGTTCCTGCTATTTCTCTGCCCCGCGGCTCCTGTCGGGCGCACTCCTCGGGTGCCGGCCTCTACCTGCCTCCTGCCCAGTTAATGTTTCACACACCTCCCTTTCTCCCTTCAGGGAGCCCCAGGCCAGGGACGGACCCATAGGGGACGGGGCGGGAGTGGGGGGCGGCCAAGCAGGTCCCAGGCAGTCGGGGCACAGCCCCTGAAGCGGTAACACCTTCCAGGCTCCGGGGCGGTTGCCATCTCCGCCCCCCAAGAGCCCTAGCCTTCTCCTACCCTTGGCTCGTGAGAACCAGCATTCCTGACCACAGCCCACAAGGGCCAAAATGGGGAGGGAAGGAGGGAGGTGGTCTGGGGCTCTGATCCTCACCTCCCTCCCCAGGGACCTGCCAGTGGCTCCATCCCCACCTAGGACCTACCTTGGAGCGCCTCACCTGTCTTGACTGAGGCCAGCAGCGCCTGAGGTCTGCACTGGGAAGGGCTAGGCTGGGCGTCTGGCCCCCTCCCCCCTGCCGGGCTGGCCCTCTTGGCCCTCCCTCCCTCCCTCCCTCTCTCCTCCTCCTCCTCCTCCTCACTTCTTCCTCCTCCTCCTCCATTCAGCTGCTCCTGCCTGCAGCAGAGCCCTGGGCACTACCCGGGCTGCAGGGTAGCCAATCCGCAGTGCCTTCACTCTGGTGGCACACCCAGGAACTTACGGCAACACCCACACACAGAGTTTCTGAGCCAGTGCCCCCTGGGTACCCATCCCATGTCCCTTCTTTGTAACAGACCTATCCATGCAGGAAACTCGGGACTCTGACCTTAGCTAAGGGCCGTGGCCGTGCCATTTCCCAGTGGGTAACTAGGGTTGACAATTTGAGCGGCTGTGAAAAGGTCATGGCACATGTGGCCATGGACCCTGACCAAGGAAGGCTGATGCCATCCTCCAACTTGGGCTCAAGACTGAACCCTAACTTGACCATCCTTGAGTCCTACCCTCACCCATAGACTGACTACCCGAACAGGGACTACCCTCACCCTAGCCTGACCACTAGACAGCCTGGCCTGCCACATCAGCTCTCTTATCTACCACCAAGTGACCTGGGGCACCAATGACATCCCCAAAGAGGCATGGGCAGCTCACAGGCTGAGTCAGGGTCAGGCTGCATCAGATGGCTTGGAAGTAGCATGTCTGGATGGGGAAGCACAGGACAGGCAAGACAGGTAAGAAGTCTGGATGGGGGTGATGGCCTGAAGCCTGAGGCTACCTTCTTCTGCACCTGATGCCTGAGCCCTCCCCCTCTGCACCTGGGCTGAGCCAGGGAGCCCCGATGCCCACCATTGGTTTGGAGGGGCGTCCAGGGCTGAACCTTGGGCCATAGCTCCAGGTATGCAGAAGGTACTGGCACAGGGAAAACAGCTGGATTTGATGAAGATTTGGGTCCACTCAATCCCAGGACTGCTGTTGGCCCCACATGCCTCTACAGACGTAATCAAATCTGCTCTGGCTCTAGTAGGGAGGCCACACCTGCAATCAATGGAGAGCTGGGCCTGGGGTCAGAAAGACTCCTAGCCAGCTGTATGAGCCCTTGGGACCTCACCTCTGCCTGCCTCAGTTTCCTCAATGGTAAAATGGGGGCGATAACAGCACCTACCTCATACCTGAGAGGGTTGTAAGGGTCAGATGAGGTCATATTTGTAAAGCCCAGTGCCTAGCACATAGTAGGCACTTAATAAATGCTTATTGCCTCCTTCCCCCAGCTCTATATCTACGAATTAAAAATCCCCATATGGAGGGGCAGGTAGAGTTTTATCACTTTTTGTTGCTTGTTTTGTTTCTAACAAACACTTATCTGTGTTCCTGCAGGAGCCTCCCTCCCCACCTGGCCATGTAAGCCGCTTGAGGGCAGAGGCCAGAGGCACTTTCTGTTTGTATCCTGATACACAGACACACGGACACACACACAGACACACAGATACAGACACGTGGACACAGACACACATACAGACACAGACACACAAACACAGACACACATACACACGGACAGACACACACACATAGACATAGACACACAGACACAGACACACGGACACAGACAGACACAGACACACACAAACACAGACACACATACACACGGACACAGACACAGACACACAGACATACAGACACACACATAGACACAGACACAGGGACACAGACACAGACACTTGGAAGGGGACATGAAACCAACTCCATGGTTCTTGGGGTGACAAAGATAAAAACAGGGAGAGAAAACTTTTCCCCAAGGACCCCCAAGCTGGAATCTGGTGAGTGCAAGGAGAAGAATCAAACTCAGGTCGCTGGGGTCCTCACCAGCACATTTCAGGACATCTTGGGTTTTGGTGGCTGATTCTGTCTGAGCCACAGACAGGACTAGCAGGATAGGGGCTCAGGGCCAGGCGGGCATCTCGGCCAAACCTGCCAGTCACAGACATCTGCCTGCTCACACTCCCCTGCAGAAGCAGGTGTGCACTCTCCTCAGGCAGAACTGGGGGAAGCTCAGTCAGTGCCAGTGTGGCTGTTTCTGTCTGGGTCACCCAGATGTAATAAGCACGAGGTGGTGCCAGGACTGGAAGGAGTTGTGGCCCTACTCCCAGCTCTGCTACTGGCTGGCCAGATGACCTTGAGAAAGTCTCTTCCTTTTCAGGGCTGCCATTTCCTCCTCTCTAAAGAGAGGGCTTTGAGTCAGTTGGTATCTGAGGCCCAGATTCCAGCATCAGGGTCCTAGGGCTCAGGGAAGATGGCACAAACAGGTAGGAGAGGCATGAATGAGTGGGCACTGCCATGTGGAGGTGGTATGACCAGTCATTGGTGTGTGCTCCAAAGTTGCTGACCCCAGACCAGTGGAGGCTGGCTTCAGCCCAGATCACCACAGACTGCTCCACATTTCTCCTGGGAGGGAGAAACCAGACCCCGGGTCCAGCCTCCCCCCAAGAGAGGGCTCCCCCACTTGCTGCCCTGCCCTCCCCTTCAGGCATGAACCCAACAGTGCTTGGGGATTGTGGGGATTCAGCCCTGCTTCCCCCAATACCACGAGGTCCTTGGGGCACCTGGGCCAAGACCAACCTGGTCAGAGGAGTCTCATCATCGGCCACCTCTCCCCCTTGGGAGTGAAGTTGGACCCCAGGATGGAAATGAGCATTTATTAAGCACCCACTGTGTACCAGGCACTGAGCTAAGCACTTTACAAGTATCTCATTTGTTCATCACAACCCTGGAAGTGAGTGCCATCATTATCCCCATTTTACAGTTGGGGAAAATGAGACAAAGAGAGGGGAAGTGAGCTACCCAGAGTCACACAGCTATTAAGAGTCCAGATTTGAGCTTGGGTCTTCCTGAGTCCAGACCCAGGACTCCAGCCACTGCTTCAAGGGCAAGGCACCAATGTGGCTGGTGTGGCGCCTGAGGAATGGGTCCAGACTCTGGGTCATCTTCCATCACCATCACCAACAACATGGGAGTTGGGGCCAGACTAGTTCTCAGGGTCCCAGGCGGTTCCCTCACCCTGGGAAAGGCTCCTGTGACCCTGAGGCCTGTGAGGAGGACTAGGGGTGGCTCAGCCACTAGCAATCTCCCGGCCTGGCCATTCTGTTCCCTTCCCTCCAGCTTATCTCTGAGTCATGGTCTCCCAGCTCCCAGCTCTTGGTAAATATTAACAAAGGCCTCTGTGTGACCAGGGAGGGGGGAAGGGATCCTAGTTTCAGAATATCTGAGCCCCCTGCTCCACATCGAGCCCCCGCCCCCAGCTGAGGCCGGGCAGGGGACAGAAGATCTGGTGCACTTCCCACAAAGGGGAGGGCTCTGTGGTGTGATGGCGTCAGGGATCGTGGGAACCCAAGGAGCTGGCCCTGTACTGCCCCCTTCCTCCTCCTCCTCCTCCTCAGCCATCCTAACAATGGGCACCAGGCAGAGGGTGGCTGTGGAGAAAACCTGTTCTGCAACAGTTACCACTCAGAGCTCAGGGCCCCAGGCCAGCCTGCCCCCTCCCACTGCTCTCCCCAGCTCCATCCTCCTTCAGTCCTGGGAGCCCCTTTCCTTCCCACTCAGGGGAAGCCCCTCCTGGCCTCATCTCTGACCCTTCTCCCTGATAATGCCAACAGACAACTTCTTTCTAGCGATTACTACATGTCAAGCACCTGCCTACACATGGGCTGCCCCCATTTTGCAGATGAGGAAGCCGCTAGGCCTCCTGGCTGCCACCCTGTGACTCCTCTATCCTCTCATATTTGGCCTTCATTTCTCTCCCTTGTTTCTGCATCCATTCTGCCCTCTACTCTCTTGTGCCCTTATCCTCACCCTGTCCCTTCCATCCTCAGCCTTCTCCAGTCTTTCACACTTGAGCTCATTCTCCCCACTTCTTTGTGCTTTCTTCCTCCATCACTTTGACCCATCTTCCCACTACCCTAGGCAAGTCACTGAATGAATGAGTGAATGAATGAATGAAGTGGGTGAGGCAAGTTCAGGGCCAGTCACCCATAGTGAGGCATTTCCGAGGCACAGTGTCTGGTCACTGGGTCTCCAAAGCATCCTCCTCCCAGAATCCTTCTGGTTCAGAAGGGTCTTCACTCCCTTGCAAGAAACAATGGAGAAGGGCAGGGCGCCAACAGGCCCCATCTACACTGTGGTAAGCACGAGGGCTGCACCCCACCCCCACTGAAGACCCGACCTGCTCCCTGCCCCCTCCCATCTGTTGGCTAGAGCCTCTTCTGCCAATCTGAAATTCTGGAGATTGCCATTGTTCATCTCCGGGCTGCAGTTCACAAAGTCCTAGTAAGACAATGTCCTTGTAAAGATTCATTCATTCATTCCTGCAGAGTGCTGGGGAGGGTGGGGCCCCACTCTTCATTCCTCATCTCAGGCCCAAAGTGACCCCAACTCTCAAAGGTGGGGCCAAGGAAATAAAAGCTTGGTGTGGGAGAGGGTAAGGGAGGGCACTGGACTCTTGCCAGTAGTTTGGCCTCCAAGGGCTGGCTTTCTTTAGCCACAGAAAGTCCTGACACTGGCTCTTGAAATGTGGAAGGGCTGCAGGTGAGGAAGAAAGAGGGTGAGGAGCCTTTCTCCCAGGCACCACCACTCCCCCCCAACCCCCAGCAGGCATGGGTGGAATGCCCACAGGAGACTCTTGGGGCTCTCAGACCAGAGGCTCTGCCATTTCTCTGCCTCCACCAAGGCCCAGGTCAGTTAGAGCCACACATGGACCCTTCCCACCTATGGCAGATCCAGTATCCTGGGTGCCTCCTGAGGCAACAGGGGGCTGTCCTGGACTCCTTCTGTCTCAATGCCAGCTTGGAGGGAGGCCAGGCCAAGGAGGGAAATGTGGAAGACAAGAGACTCTAGGAGAGGTAGCACCAAGAGGGGCAGGACTCGATCAATCAGTCAACCCATGAGCATCTGTCAAGAGTCTACTGTGTGCTGGACATTGTGCCAGATTCAAATACAAAAAGGGAAGCAGTTCCTGCCCTCAAAGAGCTTCCAGTCTACTGGGGGGATGCCTGACAGCTCGAAGTCCTTCAGAAGATAAGCTCCTTGCTAGCAGACAGTTTCATTCATTGAATTTGTATCATCAGCACCTAGCACAGCGCCAGACACATAAGAGGAAGGTGAGGAAGGAGAGTATTCCAGACATGGGGGAAAGCCTGGGCAAAGGTGCAGAGGACCAGAGGGGGAAGGGCAGCCAGTAAGTCACTTGGGAAGCCTGGCCTTCATCTCCGTCTGAGGCCAGGATGTTCAGCATCTTCACTGAAACGTGGCTTTCGGAACCTGGATCCAATAGACTGTACAGCCACTGAGCAGAAAGCCATCACTTCTGGAGGCCACTAGATGACAGGTGGTTGAAGCAGGATGTGGGCAAGGCCCCTCCCCTCTCTGGGGTGAGCAGAGAAGTTCTTCAGTCATCAGGCATTTCTTACCAATCTGTGAACTTTGACTTCCCTTGAACAGTGAGGTTTCTCAGCCAAATGGTCTCCATGTTTATTAAAGAAAGGTCTTGACAATGAGCACAGGCACCCCGTGCTTGGCCCTCCTCCTGAGCTGAAGTCAGAGCTGCTTAGCAGACTGGAGGTTTCCTTCTCTGATGAGAGATGCATTGTTGTTGTCAATTGTTTCCCATCTCCAGATTTCTGACATGTTCCGGCTCAGGTTCACCCCTCAACTCCGGGATGCTTTTCTCGGCCCAGCAGGGGGCACCGTACACTGAGAAACACCTCTCCAAACTCAGTCAAGCAAGGCAGCTGCTCCCTGCTGGGGCACAGCTGTGACTGCCAGGTGACTGAGCAGTTGCCACAAGCCCATTTATATTCTCATCTCGCTTCAGAGGTAAAAGTCCTCGAAGACACGTTCTGAAGGTCTGCAGGGCTTACATTTTCTCAATGTGCATCTGAAATGGGTAGCGCTTCTCTCTGAACACATGATGCAGCGGACGCCTCACCCTTCTTAGCGACATCATTTTAGCCACATTCTGGGCCAGTAAAATCTGCTTCCTCCAAGCTCGTACAAAACCTTGGCAGGGGCTGTCTCCCGGGTGGGGGATGCTCTCTCCTCATCCCTGGCTACCTCCTAGACTCAGATCAGCCCCCAGGGCTTTCCCTCAGAGACCCCTCTCACTTATACTGCACTTTGTTGACTGAATGCTGTCTTACTCATTAGGATGGGAGTTCCATGAGGCAGCGCCAGGGCTTTGGGCTTGGGTTTTTATTGCTGCCCTTCTTTGTATTCTCAGCCCAGTTCCTGGCACAAAGAATAAACACTGGACCAATGCTCATTGACGTGCATTGATGTGACCGACGGGTCCTCTGGCTGAGGTTCTAACATGATCCTTCCCACCTTTTAATGCTACAGTCTCCACAGTCCCATTTATTGGTCCATCTTGATGGAGATCCAATGTTCTCTTTGGGGCAGGCCCTCATCCCTCTTGCCTGGACTATTGCACTAACCTTCCCACTGCTCCCCCCACCTTAAGTCTCTTTGCTCCCACCCACCCTGCACTCAACTGGCCAGCTGTTTCCATTCTGTACAGACCCAGCAGTTACTGAAGGGGCTCTGTGTTCCTTGGGGGCAGGAATGGCCTCTGCCCTTTCTGTCACCCCCAGTGCTCGGCACAATGTCTGGTGACGCAGCTCATTCTTCAGTGCCTCCAGCCTTCTGGGGGTGACTGGTCAGGCTCACCGCTAGGCAAGGTGTGCAGGTACTGACCACTTGCAGAATCTTGTTCGTATCTGGAACAGCCTGGAATTGGTTCAAATCAATGCTGACCCTTCCTGGTCCTCCCATCATGAGAACGGGCATTTCTGTAGCCCTGGAAGGTGTATACACACAGCAACCCTGGACTTCAGTGACATTATTATCCCCATTTAACAGGTGAGGAGACTGAGGTGGATTTGCCCCAGGTCACACAGCCATTAAGTGTCTGACATAGGATTTGAACTCAGGCTTCAGTCCAGAACTCTCTCCAGTGAGCCTTCTGCTGCTTCTAGGTTTGCGAACCTGCCTGGGCCGCTCACTCCCTTCCCGTGACCAAGCCTGGGAGACTTCAGGCTGGCTCCAATGCGTCCCAGGTGTGGTGTGGAGTCCTCCAAGCCCCGACCCTTGCAGAGCCTATGGAAGCTTTCTCAGGACTCCTGGAGCGTAACGACCGCTCGAGGTCCCCTTGCCAGCAGCAGCCAGTCGGCTCACAGCCACCGGTTCCGAGGTAGGCCCAGCGGTTCCGCTGACCCCTCCTGGGCCCCCTCTTCTGGGTCCCACCCTGGCTCTGTGCCCTCTCTCAGACCGGGGATGGGCACAGCCTAGCAAAGGGGCTTCTTCCCACCTGTGCCCCCAGGGGCTGCCCCTGCGTGGGTCCGGCCACTGGGACAGCGGTGAGACACGCCTGGGGGGGGGGCAGCTCCTGCGGGACAAGCCGGGGGGCGGGGGAGCCCAGTTCGACTTGTGCCCACTCCCTCATCTTCTAAGTCCATCCAGCCCTTCGCGCCCCCCCCCCCCCCCGTTTCCCGGCAAACACTGTGGTGGGCTCCCTGCTTCCCCAGCCCATGTCACAGAAGCGGACGCTGAGGCAGGCAGGGCAGTGACTCGCCCAGGGTCACACGGCTGGTCAGTGTCCGAGGAGTCCCCAGCAGAGCCGAGCGCGACCTCTGAGCGCTGGGGCCCGGCTGCCCCCGGGGCCTGGTGGGGTGGCGGCTTCGGGGGAGCCGGGCCTGCGGATCATGGGGGCGGAGGCCCCGGGAGCGCTTTGCAGGGTGCGGGCCTGGCCTCCGGCTGAGCGACCCTGGACAAGTCACCTGTGCTCTGCCCGTCTCAGTTTCCCCCTCTGTAAAACGCCCCCCCCGCCCCCCCCCCGCCCCGGGTCCCACGCCCGGCACACGGGAGGCGCTCTGCACACGTCAGCCCCAGTAGCGCTGGGCCTAACGCTCGCGGCGAGGGAGTGGGAGCTCCCGGACGGGAGCCCACGCGTGGAAACCGCTCCCGGCAGACTCCCTGGGCAGTCTGAGGCGCCCAAGGGGCGGTGCCCAGGAGGGGGTGGGGCCGAGGCTCCGGTAGCGCGGCCTCTGTAAAACTCTCCCCTCCTCCCCCATCGGCTTTACAAACGTCATCGCTTCGGGACCAATCAGGCTCCCCTCCCCTCCCCCGCGGGCTCCGCCTGAGTCTGGCCTTGGCCCCGCCCCCTCGAGGCCTGCGCGCGCCTGCTTCCATCTCGCTCTCCCCCCCGGAAGTGCGCCACTCCCAGACACTGAGAGCCGGAAGCTCTTAAGGCTGGGCTGCCGGTACGGGCCCCTCTAGCTGCTCGGTCCTCCTCCTCTCGCTGGTTCTTCCCCCGCAGTCCCGCTCACTACTGCCCTCTCCATTTCTTTTTTGTTTTTTTTTTTTCCACAAATTGGGAAACTGAGGAAGGCCAGAGGTGGGAGGGAGCCTCCTGGGGTCCGGCTCGGCCAAGTCCTTTCGAGGCCCCCGGGAGAGGAGCACTGATTAGGCGTCTACTGTGTACCTGCCCTCAGAGTGATTCCACTCGCGCCGACAGCTCGGGGTTGGGGGGGTGCACCAAGCGTCCCCCCCCCAAGTCCTCCGAAGATGGCGGCCGGGGCGGGGTGGAGCTTCGCGCATGCGCGCGCGGTGGACGCCGCCGCCGCCACCAGGGGGCAGCAGAGCCTTGGGCCTCGCAGGACGCACGTGTCTTTGAAGAGAGGAGGAAACGGAGGCCGGGCGTGCCAGAGGGGCCAGGGGTTTGATGTCCTCAGCTGGCTTCCTTCGCAGCTGCCACGCTCCCGGGGCCGCTGGGGAGCGCCAGAGGACCGCAGTCGGGAAAGCCCAGTGGCCCTGGACAAGTCACTTAACCTCTGCACACGGGAGTGAATAAGCATAAGTGCCTACTGTCTTCCAATCCCCCTGCCAAGCTCTGGGGGCCAGAGAGGCGAGAGAAGCCCTTCCCCACCGTCCAGGAGCTGAGCGTAGGCTGGACAGGATCTGAGCACCGGGGAAGGCGCTGGAACCGGGAGGAGTGCGAGAGGGCTTCCTGGAGGAGGGGTCCTGCCAGGCATTTGGTGGTCCAAGGGTCTCCGAGATGCCTGGTGCCTGGCACACAGCAAGCATCTAATAAATGTGCCGCCTTCCTACACAGGCTGAGTGACTTGGTCTCTGCCTGCCTCAGTTTCCTCCCCTATAAAATGGGGGCAAGAGTCCCTGGAAGGGCAGATGCTGAAGCTGAAATACTTTGGCCAATAATGAGGCCAGGCCCTGCCACTGGGCACGAGGAGCCCCCATTCCTGAGCCCGGCCCAGCTGCACCAGCCACACTCCTGGAGTGGCACCAGAGTCAGGAAGCGCAGGGCCATCCGACCTCCCTGGGCTGGCACTCATGGAGCTTGGAAGGCCAGCTAATAGTGTGATGTGGAGGAGATGCTCGTCGGGGTGGTCCACCTCCCAAAGTCCGGATTCTCCCAGGCTCCCCACATCTGGGGATTCACTCTTCTAAGCCCTCTGGACAATAACCAAGACCTTCTAAAAACAGTGCATCCTGCTGTGTGTGCTGGGGGTGGGGGGCAGGTAACTAGGGACTGGGTGTGGAGAGTCTCCTCAGAAGGCTCAGAGGGATGCGGTGCTGGGCGAGGGTCTGAGCCCTGGGGAAGCCGATGGCAGACCTTGACCTTGGGGAGCTCCCGATAGAAGGGCCTGAGGAGAAAGGAGGGACGGGGCCAGACCTAGGGCCCCATCCATAGGGATATCTATGTATATATAGACCAGTCCATAGGAAGTAGTGGGGAGGCAGAAGTCAGTTGAGGAAGCCATTGTCTGGGAGCAGGGAGGAGAGAAGAGGGGATCAATACAAGAGGAACAGCACAGGAAGGAGTGATGGGGAGAATCAGGAAGAGGTAAGTATGAGTAAAGAGGAGGGGGATCCCATGTTCCTCAGAAGGTAACAACATCCTCTGATCAGGACAGTTTTATTGGTTGAAAATGGTAGAAACAAAAACAGTTGTATGAAAACACTGAAAAAATCTGAAAAATGCAGCCAAGCAGGATCCCAGACAAGTTGCCAGGACCTGTCACACAATAAGGAAAGCAGTCGAGGTGGGCTTGAAAATAAGCCAGAAAAAAAAATGGACGTTTATGAGCAACCATAATCTGTTGTCTATTTGGATGGTATGTGTGGCACAGCGGATGGAGCGTTGGGCTTGGAATGGGGACTCCTCTTCCTGAGTTCAAATCTGACCTCAGACACTTCCTAGCTGTGTGACCCTGGGCAAGTCACTTCACCCTGTTTGCCTCAGTTTCCTCATCTGTAAAATGAGCTGAAGAAGGAAATGGCAAAACATTTCTTTGCCAAGAAAACCCCAGATGGGGTCACAGAGAGTCGCCAGACAAGGACAAGTTTTTCTTACGAAATGGGAGGTTTGATCATCTTTTCCTCTTTTTTTTTTTGGCGGGGGAGGTTGGGGAAAGCCTCTGTAAGCACCAAGAGAGACACATGGGAGTCACCCATGAGAATTTTGCAAAATGCTGTCTGTTCATTCGCATCGCCATATATTGGAAGTGTCAGAGAATGTTACTTCCCACACACCACACCAGCTTCTGCAAAACTCTACATGAGGCACTTGGGAAGATGCTGAAAGCTCTCCAAGCTTCTAGAGCACTGTCTAGAATCTGAGACTGAGGGAGGGAGGGGAGGGGAGGAGGAATGTAAGGAAGAGTCTGACACTTCCACCTCCAACAAGGAATATGATTTTTAAAATTTGTAAATATGATTGTTAGATACATTCCCTAAGTGATAAATGGTCAAAGAATATAAAGGGCAATTTTCAGAAGAAATCAGATATCTATAGTCATATTTTAAAATGCTTTAAATCACTATTGATTAGAAAAAACTCACATTAAAACATCTCTGAGGTACCACCTCACACCTATTAGATTGGCTAACGTGACCAAAGGAAAATGACAAATGTTGGAGGGGATGTGGGAAAATTGAAACATGAATGCACTGTTGGTGGAGTTGTGAGCTGATCCATCCAAAGGGCTATAAAATCATGCATACCCTTCAACCCAGCAATACCACTGCTAGGTCTATATCCCAGAGAGACCAAAAACAAAAAGGACAGGGACCTATATGTACAAAAATACAGCAGCCCTTTTTGTGGTGGCTAAGAATTGGAAGTTGAGGGGATGCCCATCAATTAGGGAATGGCTGAACAAGTTGTGGTGTATGATTGTGATGGAAAACTATTATGCCATAAGAAATGATGATGAGGATGTTTTTAGGAAAACCTGTCCTTACATGAATGGATGCAAAGTGAAATGAGCAGAACCAGGAGATCATTGTAGTTAATAACAGCAATATTGTAATAGGTGATTAACTGTGAATGACTTAGCTCTTCTCAGCCATACAATGATCTAAGACAATTTCAAAGGACTCATGATAAAAAATGCTGTCTGCCTCCAGAGAAAACTGATGGAGGGGGAATGCAGATTGAAGAATACTTTTTTTTAACTTAATTTTCTTCTTGTTTTGGTCCGTGTTTTCTTTTACAACATGACTAACGGGGAAATGTTTAGCATGATTTCACATGTATAACCTATAAAAAACGATTGTCTGTACCCTTTGAACCTTATATGAAGTGACTAGGCCAAGAAGTTAACATGATGATTCTCTAACCATGTCTCTGGTGGATTTTTAAAACTGGGAGAAATTTCGGCAGTCCAGTTCAGCAGTAAGGCCAGCTGACTAATGGGGGACTCCAGTCTTGGGAAGACATCTCCTAGGGCCTGTGCCAGAGGAGAGGGAGGATGATAATCCCCCTTTTCCCACTGTCCATGTTACTAGAGATCTTGCACCAGCAGGAGATATTAGACCCACACAGTGAGGACAACTATGGCCATGAAGGGCTAGCTGGCTGCTGGAGGCAGCAGCTTCAGGAAGTGTGAGTCATCGGTAAAGAGAATGTTGGCTCCAGACTCCCAATGCAAGGCCTACAAGAAAGAAGAGCCTTTGGTCATGCAGCGTCTCTACACGTGGGCCTGACTCTAACGTAAGCTGGCTCTCTCCCTGGGCTCCGTCCTGGGGGGTATATTCTATGGCGGCCTTACCATACCGTCCTAGTAAATCCCTTTGCTATTGACTGATTGTGGGTGGAAAGCACATGGATGGAGGTTCCCAGGCAGCAGCAGCAGCGACCTAATTCCCAAGAACCCTGAGTAGGAGCCCCCCTTGGGGAGCCCGGCCTTTGAGGGCAGAACCGGGAGAGAGGGACACACCAGCAGCTGTGGGCTTGTACACACTTTCTACATGCCAGGCATTGTGCTGAGTCCTAAGGACAGAAATGCAAAGTGAGACATTCCCTGGCCTCCAGGAACTTGTATTCTACAGGAAAGAGTGAAAGTGTTCTCAGAAGTAAATATAGGTTATAGACGTGTAGAAGGACTTGGCCAAGACCTCCATCACCAGAGATGGGGTTATTCATGTGGAAGAGACCGGGATCTAGGAAAACTGGCCCATGTGGGGACCTCCCAGTGGTGTCACAGCATAGAACTGTTGGTGCCTTTCACACTGCTTCAGCCTGGAGGGGTGGGGGGCCCTTTTCCTACATTTTGTCTGAAGGTAAAAAGCACCTTCACTCACGATGGGTGCTGTGCTGAAGGGGGAGGTCCCTAAGGCTTTCATCTCCTCCCCACCAAGCCTGGAGTTCAGGCCTTTCCCTTTGTCTTTTCCCATTCCAGGTCCCCCCAGAAGCTCACACTGCAAGGATCCAGGAGTCCAAGGCAGCAGGGAAACCCTGGGGGTGGAGGGCCCCGGAGCTAGCCAGTGGGACTTGGGCATTGAACCAGGTGGTTCTAATGCAAGGCAGGAATGGACCAAAGTCGTGAGTAGGCCTAATGAGCTTCCCTTGGGAAGGTGGGAGGAGGTGATAAGGAAGATCATGCCCCGCCTGAGGTACTGGGGAGAATGTCTGTACATTTGCTCTTGGTTTCTGAAGTAAATATTCCTTTATCAAAGGAATCTAGTTAAGGCAGCTCGATGGAAGTGGAGGGTGGTCTGGGCCCCTGAAGGTGGGAGGAGCACAGTCAGTGAGGCTGGAGCCAGTGGTAGAGAAGAGAGGATCCCTGACCTCCTTGGGGTTCCAGCAAATCCTGGGGTTGGGGCCCGAGGCAGCCAGTCCAATGACTTCAGGAAAGAAAGGAAAGCCAACAGCTTGGAGAACCAGGGAAAGGCCTCTTTTAACATGGATTTTTTAAAATTTACAATTAAAAAAATCTGATATCCTTCATTTGTACATCATCATTTCTGAACACATGCCTGTCTTTTCCAGCCCACTGAGCTCAGGAAAGGCTCTGGAAGGAGGGGATGCTGGAGCCACAGCTCTAAGGGAGTCAGGGCGGCTGGACAGAAAGCATCTGCCCTGGTTCAGACAGACAGAGGCAGAAGGCAGCAGATGGAAGGTCGGGCACACAGGCCGGTTTGTCTGGAGTGACACCAGCAAGACCGTGATCAGCCGGAAATGCCAGTCCCTAAAGCTTCTTAGGCAGGGGGTGAGGCGGCATCCTGGACTCTTGAGGATAGCGCTTTGGCAGTGGTGTGGAGCACATCTTGGAACAGGGGGAGACTTGAGACGGCTCTCTGGCCACAGGGCAGCCCAGTGCCAGCGCCCCCTCCCCCCAACTGTCAGCTCCCTTTGCCTCAGGAGATCTCCACACCTCATTCAATAATGTGTGGTGAGCGTAGCCCCAGCAGGACACTGAATTCAGTATGGACAAGAACTCAGGTGGGAACTGAGGCATTCCAGCACTGAAAAGAACAGCCAGGTCTCCTTGGGTCATCCAGGCATGGACTCATCTATCCCTACAAAGAGTTTGGTCCCAGGCCCTGCTGGCACCGGCGGAGAAGGCAAATGTGTCATGAGGAGCCAGCCAGGACTGTGGCATGGAAGCCAAGTCCCAGAAACCCTTGTTAGGGGGCTTCCTTCCCCTTGGTGGAGATCAGCGCCCTATCCCTGCATGAGGGGTGAGATGGGGTTCCTGAGAGCAGTGCACAAGGCCAGCTCTCCTGGGGTCAGTGAAAGGAAGAAGGCAGTGCAAGGGAGGCTGGGAGGCTCCATCACGTCCCCACCCCCACATGGCTACGCGAGAGACTGGGGATGTCTCTCGAGTTATCCTGAAAATGGGGTCAGACTCAACAGCAACAAAGCCTTGCTCCCCAGGGGAGAACGCCTTTACCGCACGTCTGTACCCGTTCTCCTGGCATCTCGTCCTCTGCTGTTTGCTTTGGAGTCAGGTGAGCAGGTTTCTTTGGTACTTCCCATTTGGTGCATTTGGGGGGAAGAGCATGGGGCTTTGGATGTCAAGCTTGGGGGGCCTCTCTGTCCCCATTAATGGACAGCAATCAGGACTTTGGCTCCAACCCAAGGCGACTGTCTCTGGACTGACAATATCTAAACTAGATATAATTCTAGCCTGGCCCCCCTCTGAGGAAAGCCTCTGGCCCCAACCTCCAGCTTCTCCTTCGGTCAGGAACTAACCACTGCCTTAGGAAAGGGGAGGGGAAGGAGAATGTCACCAGAGAGGTCTGTTAGAGTCTCTCTGTGAGCCACACATGACCCTCAACAGAGGCTTGAAGCTGAGGAAGCATCTAGAGGAAGGGAGGACAGCAGGGGAGGCAGTGCCAAGGCCACAAGTGCCCGGCTGGGCAGCAGAGCAGCATCCCCTCCCCCCAATTCTTGTGTCAGGAGACTATACCTCCCAAACCATATAGGGGTCATCCCTTCCCCACATTAGGAAAGCCCAGTTGGTTGGGAATGGAAAGGCCGCGGGAGGAACACGGGCCTTTCCAGGGTGAGCAGTTCTTGTGTGGCCCCAGAGGCTGAACCAAGCACAGTGGGGTGGTGGGCGGCTGCAAAGAGGCCGGTTGGGTCTGGCTGTCAGGAAAACCTAGAAGCAAGAGAGCAGTCCCCGTGTAGAAGAGGCTACCCTGGGAGGCCTGTCTGTGCAGTCTGGACAAGCCGGCTTCAGGGATCTTCGAGTGGGAAGTCCTCTTCAGGGAGGGGCTGGGCAGGGGCTGGGCCTGTCCCAACAGCCTGTGCACTGGGGCCACAAAGGAGCAGACCAGGACCATGGGGATTTGCTGGGAGGGTCAGGGCCTTGCTGAGATGCGTCTGATTGTCTGATTGGTTTCCTAAATCTAATGTTAACAGATATGGGGAGCCAGAGACTGACCAGTCAGGATGAAGATTGCAGATAAGGACCGTCTTGGGAGAGGAGCACGGTGGGTGAGGTGTGTTAGGAGGGGACCTCTCCAGCCTCCCCAGATATCCCTCCCCTCCCAGCCAGATTGGCCCATGTGTGGCTCCTTCCTGTAATCCACACCTCGCCCTCTCAGGACTCCATCCACTGCCACCTTCTACGTCCTGTCCTTGCCTCCATGCCCAACCCCACCCCCTTGTCTGTGTTCTTGCTACCCCCAGACGTGGATAGGATGGAATGCTGGCTCTTCGGGGGCAGGGGCAAGCTCACTTTGTGTCCGTGTCCCTGGCCCACCTGAGCCCGTGTGCTTGGTGGCAGCCAGCCACAGAATCCCATCAGTTTTCCTTCCAGTTCTCAAAGCGGCGAGCTGCTCATGTGGTCTTGTGGCCAGACTGCCTTGGGCAGGGGTGACAGATGGCTCTGGGAACACTGGAGAGGGACAGTATGAGTAGAGCTTTGGGGGAGGAAGGAGCCTCAATGCCAAGGCTGTTGTAACAGTGCTGTGCAGTTGGGGCACACAGTGAGATTTTGGGTTTGTCCTTTTCTCCCCTCAATGTCTGGGGCCCATCTTGGGGCCTGGATACCCGTGACATGGACCCTTCTGCCTGCCATTTCCCAGGGGCCCCTCCGCCTTGTTGACTGGCCAGCTGACCTGTGACAGACACAGCATGTAGAGTACTAGAATGTCAGCCCCAGAAAGGACCTCCATGGCTATATAGCCCAGCTTCAATAGGGACAGTCAGGAGGATGAAGCCCAGGGGGACTCTGCGGCCCTGGCCAGCACTCTAACCGCTACCCTCCAACCACCTCCGTCAGACCATTTGCTCCAGCCTCCTCATCCTACAGATGGAGGTGTCGGGGCGGGGAGGTGGCACAGAGGAGGGGGCATCCAGCTATCAGTGTCTAGGCTGGCCTCAGCTCCATCACTGGGACTCAGGTTCCCTGGTCTCCCTTGGTATCTTTAGAGACTGAGCTGGGTGAACTAGATGGGGGGCGGGGATTCAAATGAGATCAACTCACTGTTCTTTAGGGGAGCTCCACCTTCCCATAGCCATCCTAGGACAGGGAGCCCTGGTATCACTGGCCAGGTGCCCATGCACCCAGGGGCAAAGATGACCTGCCTTTGGGGCAGGAGGTGGGGGTGAGGGGTGCACTGTTCAGGATCCCCTTTCATGGGACAAGTGTTCTCTGTGTTAGCTTGGTGTTGTAAACTGGCCATTCATTGGCCTGAAGGCTAAAATGAGTCATGGCTTTAAGACCTCATTGGACAGGCTGACTGCCTATCACCGGCCAATTCTGCAGTAGCAGCTGGCACCGTATTCACTGAATGCACCTCTCCCTGCTTTGCAGAGGCAGGTCATAAACTCTGGGTGCCTAGCGCTGTTTTCCCTGTCTGCCTCTGTGTTCCAAGAGAAGGCTTGCTGCTTAGGGCTGGGGAAGGACACTGGGACACAGAGGGGAAGTGCAAAGGACATCAGCAAAAGCACATTTAAAGAAAAGAAGCAAGGCAAGAGAGCCGCCTATCTCCATTCTGCTAAAAACAGCCAGTGAGGGCGGGAAGGGGGAGAAGAGAGTGCCAGAAACCACTCGCAGGCACCAGGTGAATCCATTGTTACAAACTTTTATTTTTGACAGTGAGGAAAGCACGGCACTCCTCCCGGCCCCTCGCCCCCTGGGCACACTTCCACAGGCCTCCCCACAGAACAGGCCAAAGGCAGATGGCACCCACTTTACAGCAATACGGAACCCCCGCCTTCCATCTTAGTTTGCATAGTTAACCAAGAGAAGCCCAAGCAGCTTCCTCCTGGCCATCCCAGCACCGTGGAAATCTATGGCCCCAAGCCGGCTCCCCGGGGCTTCGGGGACTGCAGCTTGACACCGGATTAGAAAGTGACTTTTAAAATAGACAAGACCATAGTTTGTCCACCATACAGCTGGGGCCCAGAGCTCTCTTCTCTACAAGGCTGCGCCATCTGCCAGGGTGGGATGGAGGGACCATCCCTTCCTCCAGCCAAGCGGAGCAGGGGACCTTTCTTTTTAATGAACAAAAACACTGCTCAGAAAACCAGGGGGTGAAGCGGCAAGACGCGCTCTCCGAGAGCTGAGAAACAGCGACGGGGGCGCCCTGACACTTTAGAGACCTTGGGCAGCTTCCCATCAGGGCCTCAGTTTACCAATGCTCGACTTGGCTGCCCAGAACCCAAGGCATCCTGCCCAGTAACGTGGAGCGTAGGCTTGGCACCTGGCAGCCCAGCAAGGCAAAGACAGCAGATCGGGGCGAATGACAGAAAACTGGACTCAGGGTTGCTTTGGCGATGGGGGTGGGGGGGGGGAACATATGGCACATGTAGATACAACATTTTTAACCTTTTGTTTTGAATGCCTACAAATTACCTGATGGCAATAATTAAAAATACCCGTATCCATTTTTCCTTTTAAAAGCAAACATTCTACTCATTTTCTGGCCTCACGGTTCCAATGCTATTGCTTCATTGAAGTGTGGGTGCTTGGACGTGTGTCTGGCACAGGCTGATGAGGCGCGGCAGAGGGTGGCCCCACCTAGCTCCAGCCTGATGAGTTCAACACCTCTGGCGGCTTCAGGAAATACTCCATCACCCCCCAGCTGGAGGGGGCAGATGACGCTGGGCACCGGCTTTCCCTGCTTCATGAATTTAAAGGCTCTCGATCCTCTTTCAAGGCTGTCTAGGGACGCCAAGAAAGAACATGATTTGGTTGTGTCTTGTTGAAATTCATCTGTCTGCCAGAGGTCAGAACAGAAGGTCCAACATCGTGTACATGGGGACTTGAGACATGAAAAGACACTTAGGATCGACATTCATTCACAGACATTTAAGGCAATGGGTTCGATCAATCACTGGTTTGATGAATGAGCACTGAACGATGCCTCTGCCCGCCAGGCCCCATGGGATGCCTCCCTCCACACTGCTCCTCGGGCCAAGGCCACCACGGCAGCCATCCACCACGCAGAGGGCACACTTCTGGGCGGCTGGGTTTCATCATTCCACATTCCAATACAAATTAAAGCAAAAAACCAGTTTGAGCTGAGTGAGAACGTGCCTAACCTGGGCATTCCTGTCCTGTCTTCTCCAATCGGAGAAGAGACACAGGACATGAGGATGGTGCTTACATGAGCCTGGCTGGTCCTTTTTAAGCAATGCTGTCCAGAGGGTCTTACTCCAAGACAAGGCTCAGACCTCGCTGAGAATGCTGGCCAAGGAACGGGAGCCCTCTCCTTCCCTCTGCTCTGTCCGCAGGCCTGATTGTGGGAGGTGCCCAGCTGCCAGCACTTCTTGAGGTGTGTTCTTTCTCCCACTGTTTGGCACGAGGCTGGCTAGCTGATCCCAGTGCCAAGGACTCTCTCTCTAATACAAAATGACCACCATGTAGCGATGCTGTTTTGTCATTTCCCCCAGAAGTTGAGATGAGAGAGCTCCTGGATCCAGTGGGTGCCCCCGTTCAGGGATGAGATTTCCCATATTGGCAGATCAAAGCAAGTGGGTTTTTGGTGTAGGCACGGTGGCAAAGAACAGTATCACAGCCGCCGGGGCCAGTTCCCTCATCTGATGGAACAGTAGCAGCGATGAAAACTCCCAGGACAGCTCGATGACTGCATCCAGCTCACCCCGATGGGCTGTTTGAAAGGAAAGACTCTTAGGGATTTGTTTTTGGCCTCCAAAGAGAACGGGGCTTTTGTCATCGCATTACAAACGATGTCTGGATGGCAGCTGGGCAGAGGGGAGAGGAATGTGGCACTGCTGCGGGGGAAGGGATGGAAAGACCCCACACCTCCATGACATGAAGCACTTCCTAGAGGGCTTAGGCCACATGCATGCAGACACCCTCAGAGCTGTAAGGACGTATGGAGACGATGAGCACAAGCATGGAACTGCAGGAAATGGCCCAAGATTCCAAGCTCTGGAGCCATCAGAGCGAGTGGCGCTTGGGGCCGAGCCGGCACCTCGGCTGCCCTTTCTCCGGACTGCGTTAGTTATCATATATTACAGTGCTCTATAAAACTCTCTCTTTTAAAGCAGTTAGACAATAAAAGATTAAAAGATGTCTGGAAATACGCAGTATACAAAAATTAACTTTTATCTCAAAATAACATTCCAAAGGCACTTCATTCAGTAGGAAAGAAACTCAGAGTCAGTTCAACTGCTCTAAGCAGGAAGATTGGGAGAAGGTCTGAATGTGGGCATTGTAAGGACAGTCGGGAGCAGGGTTCAACCGTTGAAACACATCAAGATTCATTCCTTTTTTTGGTATGTTTTAAGAAAAAGTGATCCAGTAAAACGTGTTTCTATTTATGAAATTCATGAAAAGAGTTCCTTTGAAAATAGCGATTTTCTTTTCCTTTTTAAAAAGAGGCATGATCAACCCCACTCTAGGAGACGGGAGGCCTGGCAGGGCCAGCCAGGCCTCCTTCACTGTCCTTGGTGGAAAGGGCCGGATGTATGTGGCCCCTGCTCATCTTCCTTCCAGGTCTGGCAGAAACTGCCTCCTCCCAGCGTCCATTTCCAAGGGGGGACAGTGGAGATGAGTCTGAGGCTACCTGTGGCAGAACTTCTGAAGCGCGCCGTAGACATCTTCCTCTCGACTCAGCCCTTCAAAGAAGGGGATCAGGTCCAGCAGCTCCCTGTCATCCATATCATCGAACCAGGACTGCACAGGGACCTGGAAAAGAGCACACGGCCAGTGGGCACCAACTGTAGCCCCGCAGGCCGCCCGGCTTCATGGCCGGCTCAGCCGTGTGCTCCAGCTGTGTTCCCTCCCCACTCCTGGGGGTGGACTCAGGGGCCTCCAAAGCCCCTCTGGCTTCTACACCTGTGATTCCAAGGGGGCCAGCGTGGAGCAGTCTGGGCCCCTTTTATTTGCCTGCTGACAAACTCAGGGGTTTTCTGTTGCGATGGTAGAGAGGCTGGTGACGACCAGCCCCTCTCCTGATACTGCTGCTTCCTGAAAGCAGACAGGGTGCTAGGGAAATGGAATCAGGAATCCCTGGGCCTCAATCCCACCTTGGGCCCACCCTTCATCCCCCAGACTCTCTACCCACCCCCATGCCTGCCTCCTGGGGGACCATTAGACAGAAGAGTTTCACTTCTTCAGACACCAAGTACAAAGCTCCTCTTTCTGATTTCACGGTTGTTTTTTAATTTGGGAGGGGGACCATCCTCAGGGTGCTCCTGAGCAGGCAAAAGCTAGTGGCATAAATGAGAAAACCAGGTCACTCTGCTGAGGGCCAGAAGGCCTGGTCAGGGGTATGGGGACAAAGCCACCATCAGCGGCACACCTCCAGGCCTGTCTCCTGGAGAAGCTCAGGGGGCTGAAGCCCACCTGAGCTCCATCTTCCATGGACAGGAGGGTGCTGACCTGGAGCAGGGGCCAGATGAAATGCTGCCTCCTCTCAACTTTACAGACACATCTTTCAACATGACGAGAGTCACAGCCAGATTTGGGCTAGAGCTGGGTCAGGAAAACCTTTCCCACCGTGGGAGCCAGTGGCTCCACTCATGCTGTGGAGCACTGCTGGGACAGGGGAGGCCTGCCATACGCAGCCCCAGGCTGGCCCTGGGGGAGTGGGGTAGGGGTGGGAGGGCCCCTTAGTCTAGGAGACTTCCTTTTTCTGAGATGGTCCAGGCCTCCCAGGGACTCTCCAGACATACAGTTCTTTTTCTACATTTCTACATTCTGGTGAGCCAGAAGCTCACCAGGCCTCTGTGACCTTGGACTGGGTCTTATAAAGTGGAGAAGAAGGGGCCATGTTTGTGGTCACTGATTCTCCTTCCCTGTGGTCCCCTGGCCCAATCTCTAGCCCTTCCAAGCAGGGAGCAGGGAGGGAGGCAGTGGGCAAGGCAGGAAGGACAAAGTACCTGGAGCAAAGACACCTGGGTCTAGCTTTGGCCCTTTCTCTGTCACCACCATGTCAAGTCCCTTCACTGTGAGCCTCAGTTTACTCTACTGTCATATGGGAATCCTGGCATCTGTACCTTGCTTTCCTTGGGCCCTGGCCTTGGAGGCTGGTATGCAGGGTCAACTGGAGGCAATGGGGAGGAGGAAGAGGGCCGGAGCAGGCTGAGCGGTACCCCTCTGGGGGCTCCTGAGATCAGTGCAACCCCATGGGCTGAACCTCTCTGGACACAGCAGAGCCTCCAGCCAAGAAGGGGCATGGGCAAGGCCCAAAGTGCTGCTGCTGCCCTGTGAGGGGTGAGCTCAGGGAAAGGAAGGGAAGGGAAGTCTGCTTTAATATTGGCCAGAGCAGCCCCTAAACCATGGCCAGCAGAGAACAGGTCACGCCTTGGGCTCAGGATGGGGGTGACCATCCTAGGAAAGTACTTACTGCATTCTCCGGGTGGAAGATGTACGAGGCAGGAGAATTATCGATGATAACCACTTTGTTCAGCTCCCGCCCCAACTGGCTAAGGTCCTTCACGTAGTTTCCTCGGTGGAAAACACAGGACTCTCGAAAAAGCCTCGCCCGGAACACCCCCCAGCGGTCCAGCAGGTCGGCCACAGGATCTGCGTACTTTAGAGACAAAAAGTGCTGAAGGCAGAGGAGATCCTGAGAACTCAGGTGGCCGGTGCCCTGGCATGCAGGCAGGGACAAGAGGCCCCACCAGCATTCTGGAAGATCCAGGGATGACCTCCTGGTCATGGCAGCAGGAGCTTGGCTGAGCTACTGGATTTTCATAGGCATACAGGCATCAAATACACATTTACATGCCCATCCATCCATCCTTCTATCTAGCTTGAACGGATCTAGGAGAGAATTCCCATTTCCCAGGCTTCACAGGAGCCACCCAGAGGCCACCAACATGGCAAGTATGGAAATGGACTCATAGGCTTCCATGGCTTCTCCTGATTTCTATCATTGACCCTGTGGCCAAGGAAATGAGACACAGGATGGAGCCAGAGCCCCAGCGGGGTTTCCCTCCTGTTCCCCTCTAACCCCCAGCCTGTAAAGTGGAGTTGATCAGATTAGCAGAGTCACCTCTTGGAATGTGGAGATGGTGGTGCTGGGGAGAGGGGGATCTGCCAAGTCTGTATACCAGAGGCTGGAACGAGGCCTCTGGGGAGCGAGATGGATGTGAGCGAGGGCTCCAGGAAGGCTTGGGACTCAGGTACCAGTCTCTGCCTGTCCCTAATGGGCTGCAAACAGCTGCTGATCCCTCAGTTCAAGCCAGAACAAAAGCCCAGGCAGAATTAGCCCATCCTGCCACCTCCCGTCCTGATCCTGGGCCTTTAAGGCCTGCTGAGCCTGAATAAATGACCTCACATATTTCCCCAGAAAAGAGGCCCACAGCTGACCCCACTTGAGAGGCTCAAGGCCTGAGGGAAGGCCTGGGAGAGCAGCAGGCCTCAGAGCTCCAGACTCACATCAATCAGATCACTGACCTGCTTGGGGAGGGGAAGGCTACCCCCTGAAGAGCCTCATCTCAGCTGCTGGCTTAATGGAGGGACAGGCAGGGACAATGGGTACATTCGGGTGTACCCCTCCTCTCTACTGGTCAGTGCCAAGGACAGGGTCTGGCACATAGAAGAGGTTCCCAGCCAAGACAATGCTAAGTCTTTAGGCCTAGAGCTTACTATCCGCAAGCAGAGAGGTCATAGGAAGCTAGGCTGGACCAGCCTCATTAACATTCAACTTTTAAAGGGAAAAATCAGACCTTCCCAAATCTGTTTTCCAATCTGAATATAGAAAAAACAGCAGACCCAGGCCCACTAAAACCTCACTTCCCAGGCGAGGCCAGAGACCAGCCAGCTTCCCAAGGAGAGGCAGGGCCTAGGACAGCATGGTCCCTCCCCCTCAGCCCTGCGGCTCTGACCCGTCCAGTCCACATATGTGATGATGCCTGGCCAGCCGTGACACACTCACATCAGTTGTGTTGGAGGGGGCTGGCCTGGGAAAAGCTGCCCAAACAAGGTAAGGAATCTCAGGCTCTTCCCTCTTGGGTGGCAGGCCACCCCAAGCTGCCCAGAGCTGGGGGGAGAAGCTCAGCAGCCTTCCAGGGAGGGCCCAGGTGAGCCCCCACCCCTTCCACCCACACTGGCCTGGCTCCTGTTATGGAGCTTGGTGGGAGGCAGGAGGCTCCTACTGGCTCACATCACACTGTGCTCAGGGCTCCCTGCCCCACCAGGCTCTCTGCGCACTTCTGTGGTTTCAGTGCTAAGGATACCCCCAGTGAGGGAGTTAGCCTACTGAGCCAGAGAAGCAAAGAGGCCAATGCAAAGGGAAGGCCAGTCCCAGGAGCTCAGGCTGGGGGGTGCTTTGTACACATTTATGAGCCTACCAGAGCCCACGGCACACTGTAGGCACTTCATACACACTGGCTGGCTGGCTGACTGAAGATCTGTATTCTGAGAAGCAGGGGGTGAGAAGAGGTGCCCTATGAGCCTGCAGGAGGGCATGTGAGCAAAGGCCATCAGCATCAGGGGAGGAGCTGTTGGAAGGATGGCCAAGTGAGGGGCGATGAAGGCTGGGAAAATGAGGAGCCCAGCCTGACTCCAAGACTGAGGTGCCTGCCTTTGGCACAAGCCTGGGAGTCAGATTATGGTGCAAGGCTTGACTCTATCCAGATGGCCCGTGGGACTAGAGCACATCATTTAAGAGTCTCCTGCAGACGTTGGAGGTTGGGAGGAGGGGAAAGATGGACTCTGCTTCGGCTGCCACATTGGACATCCAGGAGGTGGGGCACAGCAGTCACTGAGATGCGGAGCTGGAGCTTAGGCCAGAGAGAGCTCAAGTGCGCCCATGGGAAGGACCACAGGAGGGCTCTGTAAAGGGAGCTGATGATGGTGCCCGAGGACAGCAGAGGAGATGGGGGTCAGCCAGACAGGAAAGAGCTGATCCTGGATGAGGAGGAGCTTGTCAAACCCCGCCCTGGCAGGTCAAGGCCTGAGGAAGGGTCACTGAGTCTACTGGGGACTTTGCTTATGTGCCCTCCTGTAGGCTCGCAGGGCACCTCTTCTCACCCCCTGCTTCTCAGAACACAGATCTTTAGTCAGCCAGCCAGTGTGTACTAAGTGCCTACAGAGGGGACCAGCAGGAGCCCACCAGCCCACAGAACAAGGTTTCGGGAGCTTGGGCCTCGGCGACAAGCCGTGAGATTCGCCCCTCACCCCTCCTTCTCTGTGAGTCTGCTGGTGGGGGGCTATCCGGGCAGGGTCAAGGGCCAGGCTGCAACATGCCCTGGGGTGCCTTGGCAGAGACCCCTTTTCTAGGAGTTTGGTTGTGAGGACAGAGGGAGGGGGGAAGCTTGAGGGGATGGTGGCATGGAAGGAGCAAACAGAGACCGTTCTGGCAGCACCAGGTGGTGGGGTATCAATGAGGACAAGACCAAACACAGGGGTGCCACCGGGCCTGAGCTTGCTGTGAGTCGAGGCGAAGGCGCAAGAAGGAGGGGATGCAAGGGCCACAAAGGGATTTCAGAGCTCTGGACCATGAGGGCAGTGCAGTGATGGGTGATAATGTGACTTCAGGTGTGACCAGGCCTGCAGGGCAGGCAGGAAGGAGGAGGGGGTGGTGGAAGCCAGGCCTGGGCTTGCTGGGGGACAGCACGTGACTGTGACGTGGCCCCGGGCACCACTGAGGACACTGAGGCCCAGGAACATGAAGACACAGTGAAGGCTGGAGCAAAGGCAGATGGGAGGGCAGTGATGATGTCGGGGGCTGGGCAAAGAAGAGCCAGCTGGCAGGGCCCAGCCCCTTGATGGAAGAGGGGACTGCGTTAAGGGCCAGCCAATCTCTGGTGATCAGGTCCCCTATTTGAGGGCCTTGCTCTTGGGCTCAGACCCACACAGCAGACACTGCCCTCATAGGGCTGGTGGGCAGCCCTGGGCCAGGCCTTGCTGTCTGCCCTTACCCCCTTGTACTGTCTTTTTTTTTTTTTTTTTTAAAAGCAATTGGGGTTAAGTAACTTGCTCAAGGTTACACGGCTAGTCATTATTTATGTGTGGGTGCTCATTTTCTGAGGCCGGATCTGATCTCAGGTCATCCAAACTCCAAGGCCGGCACTCTTACTCACTGCGCCACCTAGCCGCCCCTTTAGGGCAATTGGGGTTAAGTAACTTGCCCAAGGTTACACGACTAGGTTTTTGTTTGTGTGGATTAAGTGTCAGAGGCCGGCTCCGAACTCAGGTCCTTCTGATTCCAGGGCCGGCGCTCTATTCACTGCGCCACCTAGCCGCCCCCCTTGTACTGTCTTAATGTGTGTCCGTGTTGAGCCCCCCATGGTAGACTATGAGCTCTGGGAGGGCAGGGATTGGAATTTTGTGCCCCCAGAGGGTGGGTGGCTCTCATCTCGTGCTGACCTGGGTTCTTGAAGGCCGGGCCCCAGTGGACCCCTAGTTCAGGTGCCTCTCGCTCCCCCCAGCTTCTCCCCTGCAGAGCAGCCCCACTGAGCTCCCAAGGCCAGCCTATCACCTTTTTAGGCGGCTTTTTGTGCCAGCTGTGGGAGCATGGCACAGTCACCTCTGGTCAGGCAGAGGGCTGCACTCAGCTGGTGCGGACACAGGCCCAGCACCTTGATGTGTGAACTTTATGATGCTGGCAAAAAAAAAGAGCTTGTCCTGATTAAGGGCCCCTCCCTCACCCCAAAGCCCACAAGGCCAGGGTGCCCCCGAGGGCCCCAGGGGCAGGTGGCCACACACAGATACCTGGGTTCCACTAAGGGCTGTGCTGGGGTCACAACCACTGGCTGCATAGCATTGACCTCTGGGGTGCCTGAGCTCCCATGCCATGTTCTCTGACATACCCTCAAGTCCCAGAACTTTGGGCCTCCTTCATCAGCTCTCGGCTATAACCATGGCAACCATAAACCTCTCACTGTGGTATCCTGAGTCCCCAGCACAAACAGAGGCTCTACTGTAAGCCAAGCCCAGATGGGCTGGGATCCAGTCCCCATGGAAACCCTCCAGTCACCCAGTGGCAGAAAACACCCTTGTCAGACAGGGGAGGGAGAGAGGGAGGGAGGAAGGGAAGGAAGGAAGGAAGGAAGGAAGGAAGGAAGGAAGGAAGGAAGGAAGGAAGGAAGGAAGGAAGGAAGGAAGGAAGGAAGGGAGGAAGGAAGGAAGGGAGGGAGGAAAGGAGGAAGGAAGGAGGGAGGAAGGAAGGAAGGAAGGGGGTAAGGAAGGAGGGGAAAAGGAAGGAGGGAGGAAGGAAGGAAGGGAGGGATGGGAGGAAGGAAGGAGGGGAGGAAGGAAGGAAGGAAAGAAGGAATGGAGGGAGGAAGGGAGGGAAAGAAGGAGGGAGGGAGGGGAGGAGGGAGAGATGAAAGAAGCAGGGATTAAGACAGGCCCCCTGCAGAGGTCCAGTGCCCTCCCTTTGGGATCCAGCCCCGCCTCAATATACTCCCGGGCCCCCGACAAACCTTGGCCAGGCTGGCTGTGAAAAGCACACATTCGAAGAGCTGCCCCATCCTTTGAAGAAATTCATCCACATGTGGTCGTTTCAGCACATAGACCTGGAACAAGACAGGCTGTTTACTGACTGCTGCCCAGAGAGGCTGAGCTCCAGGGTGGGGTCTGATGGGGGAAGGTCTGCTGGGGCTGGCCCTGTGACCTCCGAGGGTCCAGCAGGGAGCCCCACCGACAGCGCTGGGAAAAGGGAAGCCTGGGTGGGAGCTCAGAGGTGATGGTTTCAGCACCTTGGGGCTAGGGTGGACGGGGGTCATCCAGCTCTGTGCCTAGAGAGTTTTCCCGGAGAAAAGGGGCAGGCCACACCGTGCCCAGGGCTTAAGAAAGACGTTGGCTTGTTTCCCTTGGGGCCACCCTCACCATTCTGGAGAGAAGGCCCCATCCCGTGGGCCCTGGGGTACGGACAGCATCAGAAAGCAAGCAGCCGACAGTGGCCTGTCTGGGTGACCCCATCCCCAGTCACTAGAGCTCACATCCTTAGGGGGAGAGGAGTCAAAAGGGCTCTGAGACAGTGGGATGGAAGGACCAGGTTGAGCTTGGCCTTCCAGGCTCCTGATCTTTAGAGGAAGCCGCTGCCCCCACCGCTCCTCCTAAGTTTTCTCCTCCATCCTGACCCCCACCCTAAGGTTTCCTGGGACCAAAATACATAATTCAATTGATGGAACTGAAAGTCCAAAGAAGAAAGGCCAAAGAGACAGCTAGGTGACGCAGTGAATAGTGCATCAGCCCTGAAGTCAGGAGGACCGGAGTTCAAATCTGACCTCAGACACTTAACACTTACTAGCTGTGTGACCCTGGGCAAGTCACTTAACCCCAAATGTCTCACCAGAAAAAATAAAAATAAAAAAAGGATGAAGACTAGGAAGCTCCAAGCATTTGTTTCATTTTTGTACCAGGGAACTTTGTGGAAAATATGGACAATAGTCCCACGGCACAGCAGGCAAAGATGGATGGTAACCAGGACTGGTGGAGGTAGCTCCTCAATTAGGGAGATCCCAAATCCACTGGAGATTGGAATATTGAATAATTTTAGTGCTGCTGATTCAGGAGCTACATAAGACCACTGAGGTCATGGAGGAAAGGGAATCGAGGACCAGAAAGCTGACTTGACCAAGGTTACACAGCAACTAAGTAAGAGCCAGGATTGAAACCCTCTGTCCTTTGGCTCCCAATCTAAAGTTCTGTCTATTGATGCCCCAGGCTGCCCCACCCAGGTGTCACTATCCTGTATCCCAAGTGAGGAAGGAGTCACTGACACAAGGCTGGAGTGGCAGGCAACCTGGGGAGGGAGCCCCTGTGTCTGTACCCCCTCCACTGCTGGGGGGGGAGCTCCTGGCCCTGCTCCCAGCACTGGAGAGGGAGCCCCTGCGTGTCTGCCCCCCACCCTCCAGCCCTGCTCTCAGGTCCATCTCTCCCAGCCTATTCCCTGGGCTCCTTCCAGAACAGGGTTGAGTGTGGGGCCATGCCTCAAGGGCCTATAAGAAGGCTCCCCTGGGCAGGTAGGGGGTCACCCCTGGTACCTGGATATACTCAGAGAGGAGAGCAACCTCAGATAAAGGGGGAGAATTCTTATTAAAAATAGGAGAAAACTTCACCAAAGCAAAAAACCCAAACCCAAACCTCTCCCAAACGCCAGAATTTGCTGAAATTAGAAACTGAATTTCAGTCCTTTTCCAAGCAGTGTGGCCAGAGGGAATACAGTCGTCCGGGGGTCAGCCCAGGGGCCCAGGCAGACAGGAGGGGCATGAGGCAGGGCCACTGGGGCAGCAAGATGCCCTCTGCGATGGCGGCCCAGTGGCTCACACCAGGAGGTCCCGCCCATTCTCAGCCATGGGGCCAGCTTGGGCAGGGCTGGGAGCCAGCAGCTCGGGCTCTGAATCCACACATTCCCAGGCAGGCTCGCCCGGCCAAGCCGGGCCTTTCACTGAGGCCAGCTTCTGTCTCTCCGTGTTCGTAGGACCGTCCATCCTCTAGCGCGTCTAGGGCTCCTGCTGCTGGTGCCGCTTAGTGTGGCTGTGCCCGAGTGCAAGTAACCGAGAATAGGCCAATGAGAATGGGTCCAGCCTATCCTGGATTACTTGAACCAGGTCACAGCCTTTTCCAGGAGGACGGCTCCCGTGGCTTTATCACCGACGTGGCTTAACTCCCGGGAAGCTGGGATTCTGCATTCCGAGACGCTCCAGGCCCTCCCAGGGTTCCCGTTTCTAAGGAGAGCCACGGCCAGTCCGGGCCTATGCTGCGCCCCTGCCCTGACCGGTGCCCAATGTATGACAGAGCCGCCCGCTAGCACCCCCTACCCCGGGAAATGTGGCCGCCGGCCTCCCTCTTAGAATGCATCCTGCACATTCATCATCGCCTTTGGGAAACTGAGTTTGGACTTGCTTTGCTGAGTCTAGGTAGTTCTTCCCCCTCCCCTCCCCTTCCCCAGCAGAACGCAAGCCTCTGGTTGGTTGTCTTTGAGTCTCAGCCCAGTGCTGCTAAATCCTTAGGGCCTCCACACATGTGAATTTTCAGCTAACTAAAAGCATGGACATTTTGCAAATTCCTCTCTGTCCTTGGACCCTAACCACAATCCAACTTTTTCTTGGTGCCTCTGGGGCCCGTCTCCCTCCTTGATGTGGCTGCTAGCCAGCTATGATGGTGACCATCTCCCCTGTAGCCCCAACCTCCCTGAGAGTGACTGGGGGCTAGAAAACCCAATGACCCAACTTGCTAGGACCTGTTCCCTCTCCTGGAACCCAAGGCCTCTGTGCTAATGCTTAGCTTTCTGTCTGGCCTCCCCATCCCCAAGGGTGGCTACAGCACAGCACAGCACAGACCTGAATGATCAGCTGGTATGGAATTCTGGCCCTAGCTGATGGAAGGAGAGGTACAAAGGGGGACAGTCACTGCTTGGCACAAGAAGTCCCAGATCCCCCCTCAACACCCAGGGAGTGCTCCCGCTGAACTGTGCGAAGGAAAAGAACCATCTTCAGTGAAAAAAGCAGACGAGAAAGCAGCAGCTTCTTGGGTGAGTTCTCCTGCTGCCAATATGCCGTGCAGTGTTTTTCTGTGCCCACACCCAGGCATTTTGGGCGATCTGAATGATCGGGCACAGCACCCGCTAACAAGAATGGGATATGTTGGTCAAGTCAATGCAAAGGCTGGGTGTGAGGAGATGTGGCACCTGCCCCTTACTGGGAGGCTGGAGGGGAGCAGGGGAGCCAACTGGGCCTCCAGCTCCGAGCTGGACAGGGACACCCCCTATAGCATCCCTGAGCAGAGCTTGTGCAGCCCCTCCCCAAAGACCGTCCATCCAATGCCTGAAGCTCATGGAAGGGACAGGAAGTACCTACCTACAGCCCAAATGGGTGGGGCCAGCAGGGCCCGTGGTGGCCACTGTGGCTCCCTGGCAGGGTGCCCAAAGGCCCCCCAAGCAGTATCCCCATCTGCCTGGGCAGTGCGTGATGGGGCAGCCAGGCTGGAGAAATGCTGACTGGGGCCTGGTGTCGCAGCATGGCAAGCCACCCCGAAGCCCCGTTACTGAGAGCACAGGCCAAGAGATGGGCATTCTTTGTTCTGGCCTGACAATTCTTATCCCCTGCTGGCAGCTTTGGAATTTATAAAGTACAAGCGAAATGGAAACAGGCTTCCCTAGAGGGGTTTGGCTCAGCAAGGTCTTTTTCAAAAAGTAGGATTTGAATTCTAAGATCAAAATCAAGGATTCTGACTCCCTCCAAGTTCTATTTGAGGGATAAAGCAAAACTCCAAAAACCAAAGTGGGTTTCTGATGAGTCTGGGGCCATGTTTTGCCAGACAACTGAGAAAAGAACAGACAGCTGGTGGGGGGCCTAAGCTGTACCTCCAAGATGGAATCACGCCAGCGACTCTCGGCAGGTAGGAGAGCCAGTTCTCCACCTTTAGCCAAAGCTCCCGAGTTTCTCCTAAGGAGTTTTCACCAAGAACACTCTTTGCTGGCCTCCATCCATAGCACAAGTCTCTTCCTTGTCTCCTTTCTGTCCAAAACATTCTTCTGATCATTCAGAACCCTGCCTCTGCCTCCCTGCTCCTTCAGTCCTCGGAGTGGGGGCCAGGCACTGGGCCTCCCCACCACCAACACTAAGGGAGGCCTTCTCGGGCCCTCTACCCTCCACAAAGTACATGCATGTTGCCTGGTTATGGAAGGCAAGGCCTTTTTCACATGGTCTGTGTAACACGGAGCTGGACACCCGCAGCACGGAACGAACATCTGACTGACAGATCCAGTCCTGGGCCCACTCCAAGGATTCACTCCAACATTTCCTACCTGAAAGGCCCCACTCCTCACCGCAAGTGCTGGCCAGTCACCCAACTTCCCTCACCCTAAGTTTCCTCCTCTGTAAAATGAAGCTGTCAGCTGCCCTCAGAGGGCTCTGGGCAGGTCCAAATAAGAGAACGTGTCTTAAGGGCTTGGAAAAGGCAAAGGAAGCACACTGATACAAGAGGAAGGCTGGCCCTGGCCTAGACAGAGGCTGCTGAGAGGATGGCCATGGACTCTCACACACACTCACTCAGCCTCGGGGAAGTCGCCCACTGCATAGTTTAAAAGACTTGACTGCATCTGTCTGAAGGCTCCTTACCCCAAAGAGATGCCAAGCCCACCGTGGCAGAGGATGGCACCATGGGCTGACATAATTGAAATCAGTAGCTATCACCTGGCCCTGAGCTGGAAGGAAGCCTCGGCCGGGCCGTGCACCCTCCCACCCACTGTCCCAGATGGGCCCTCACCAGGCAGCCTCCTCTGGGCCCCCTTTGTGCCCATCCCTTTCTATCAGCAGAGAGAGGGCCCATTCCTGGTTTCAGCCTCACACTGACCAGCTCCCTCTCCTGGAAGGTGCTCTCTCTTCACCTCTGCCTCTTAGGATGTGAGAGGAGCCGCCTCCTCCAGGAAGACTTCCTTGTCTGTGCTCTCCCCAGCTGTTGGGGTCCTTGTCCCCCCACTCAAATGACCCAGGTTTGCTGCCCTCAGCAGAACCGCGCCGGGGAGGACCTACAAGGTCCATTCCAAAGCTGCCAAGGTGGAGACAAATGCTGTTTAACAAGGACTCCAACAGCCAGCCTTTGCAGGCCCCCTGCAGTGACCCCCCCAGCCTCCCAGAAGATGCAGACCCCACACAGAGAGAGGCACACAGAAACAGTGAGGGGAGTACTTGCTCACCACAAGCCTCGATACCCAGACAGGCCAGAGAGAGGATGGACTCCAGGCTCAGGGAGAGCAAGGGGCTCTTCTCAGGCTCCACTGCCTAACATAACAACAGCCAGCATTCATTGCATGCCCGCCATGTGCCAGGCACTGTCCTCAGGGACAAATACTCTCATTTGATCCTCACAACAAAACTGGGTGCTGTGATTACACCCATCTTATAGGTGAGGAAACACCCAGGTTGAATGACACGTCCAAGATCACACAGCTGGTGTTTGAGGCTAGATCTAAACTCAGGACTTCTGAGGACTCCAGGCCCAGCACTCTCTCCACAGCACTTTTCAGGGCCTAAAACCTAGCCAGCATCCAGTCATTAAATAGTTTTAAAAAAGAAAAAAAAAGGCAGCAGGGGAGGCCACCCTCAGTCCTAACATCACTGGGACCAAGGCCCAACAGGTCTCATGGTGCCTTCTGGAGGTGAGGGAATGGACAAGGCTCATGGGTCTAGGTTAGGCCAAACAATTCTAGGTCTCTGTTGCTTACTGTAGCCCCTGGAGCTGAGGAAACCACTGCCTTGAGGCAGCAGGGCAGCAGGTCAAAGGCTCTGAGTGGGGAATGGGGCAGTGAGGAAAGATACCCACTGACCTTTAACCAGACGCTGGGCCCTGGAAATAGGAACCTGGGGAGAGGACATCCAGGGAAGCTGCCGTAATTCAGCCTGGGGTGTGGGGGTGGGAAGAAGGGTTCCCCAGAGAGGAGGGTCTCTAGATGAGGCAGGAATACTTCCAAATGGGCTGAGCTAGCCAGCCATGCCTGGGCATGGAGGGGATGTATAAAAGCAAACAGGACAGAGAAGCCCAGCCAAGGGGCTAAGAAAAACCACAGAAGCCAGAAGGCCACAGCCCTGAGAGGGCCAGGCCATGTGAAGGGCAGGGAAGGGGGGATCCTCCAATAAGGGCTGGGGAAGAACTGAGATGCAGTGGGTTTTGCTGATTAGAGGCTTGAAGGTGCTGAGCTGGGCAGCAGATGGGGGTCGCAGCTGGCTGTGAGCACATGTATATGGGGAGGCTGTCCCGTGCCTTCCAGGATGACTAACTCTTCACAGTGGCAGCCTGCCTTTTCACCAGGATAGGTAGGAGGGGGTAGGTCTAGGGCACCCAAGTCAAGGAGGGAAGGAGAGGCAGGCAGCCAGCCATGCATAGGACCCACCAAGCAGATAACACCCTGGGCCAGCAGGCCAAAGGAGAGGGTGCTGCCATGGGGGTCCCAGAGGAGGCGGGGCTGGGGCAGCAACGTTCTACAGGTATCAAATTCTACAGTCAGTCTTGTCTGGGTGATTGCCCAGCAGGGATACTCACTTGATGTATGGTTCCATCGATTTCAACCGGAACAATAAAATCAGCATTACTGATAGGCTGGAGAGAATGAGAAAAAGATCAGTGTTTCCCTAGGGCCCAGAGTCAGACACATGCGCACAGGCCACACACTGGACAAGGCATCCCCTAGAGGGGCCGAGCGCCTTGAGAGGCAGGAGGCGAGCTCCCCTCGGATCAGGGGCTTCCCCCTGAGGTTTGCTCACCGATTCTGCACATCCTTTTCTCACTTTGGGGGCAGGGATATCACCTGCTTGCTCAGTGGGTGACATCAGCTGTGACTGTCATGAGGAGGCCCTTCCTCCACTGACCCAGAGCAGGGGCCTCTTCTCTACCCAGGGAACTTCTCAATGAATGGCTGGTTCAGAGTCACACAGCCAGGACACCCCAGAGGTGACACTCATCCCCAGATCTTCCTGGCCTCCAAGGATGCCCTTCCCCAGTTTTGAAAAGAGAAGACTGAAGTGTTTTCTGGGGATGCACCCTCAGAAGCTCCTTAAGTCACCCTGTACACATGGGTGTGGACGGGCTCAGCTCTTTAGAACAGGTGTAGACAGAATTCAAGACCTCCTTCAGAGCAGGGAGCTTTCTCCTTCAGCCCTGGGTGAGGGAGCCTAACTATCTTGGTACCTCTGGCCATTAGGAAGCAAGCTAAAAGCATGGATGGCCCCGTACAGCCCACTGAATCTAAGGGAAAAACGTTAGGTGAACAATCCCGAGTGGTGGGGCTCGGTTCTGGGTGCTTGAGGGAGAGAAGTCCAAGACGAGGCCTCTGGCCCCTTCTAGATCTCACCTCAAAGCTAACAGGAGGGCAGGAAAGCTCAGGGCACATGCCCTACCCAGGAGGGCCTCAAGGAAGCATGCTTCCCCCCAGCTCCCCATGGCCACTTACCTCAACTGGGACCTGCCCTTTGCAACTGTATCTCTCCCTCCCTCTCCTCCTCTCCTTCCTTCTTTCCCCTCCTCCTGCCCCCCTTTCCACCCCCCTACCTCCCTCCTCTCTTTCTCCTGCTTCTCCTCTCCTTCCCTCCTTTTCCCCACTCTCTCTCCTCCTTTCTCTCCTTCCCCTTCCCACCTCTGTAAGTCAGTTATTGGTGCCCTTTCTTGTTGCTTCATTAGATGGAGCTGGGCACGGACTCGGTACTTAATATGTAAATGTTTGCTGCCTGACTTTTGGAGTGCTGGATTTCATGGGGGCTGTGGGCTGTCCAGGATCTTTTGGGCACAAGGATGGAGAGCATTTGGAGGGTGTATATAGTAGATGAATGTTTCCAAATGACACGTGTCTCCCCCTCCCCACCCCAATTCTAGCTAAGACCATCTCCAAGCGATGCCCTGGTAGTTCTGTGCTCCCTCAGACAGGAGATCGGGTTGGTAGGGGTGCTGAGAGCCCGTCTGTATTCAGGGCAGCTAGATGGGGTCAGTCCAGAGCAGGAGGGGGGAGGCCTGGCACCAGCAGCCTGGTGTGCCCTGCTGTGTATCAGAGCTCATCTCACTGGGGCAAGCCGTTGGGGCATCTGGAGAGTTTAACGACTTGGACTCTCCACCATTCCCATGTGGTTAGTAACCATGAGGGCTCTAACAGATCCTTTTCGTCACTGTACGTTCCCTGGGCTTGGGAAATCCCCGGGGTCCACTAGGCCTCAGTACAGTGAGTGGCCGCCCCACCTGGATGGGGACACATGACTAGCAGCTCCAGGGTGACTGCCCGCCAAGCTGGTGCTTCTTGGTCTGGAGGAGGGGCTCTGAGACCTCACCCACCCCCCAAAGCAGGAACACAAAGAGTTTTTTCATCATTTGATCACCATATTTGACCATAAAGATTCATGGCTAAAAGAAATAAGGAGGAAAAGCCAAGCCTGCCCAAACCCTTCCCAGGAGTCAGCTGAGAAGTGGCCCTGTCCACTGAGCTTGTGGGAAGAAAGAAAAAGGGAATGGCCCCTTGGGCAGAGATGATTCAGTAGAGTCTGGCATCTCTGGCCAATGAAGCCGATGAAAGGGCCGGTATAGGGAGCCAGCTCATTTCTGCCCTTCTCCTCCAGGGCAGCATCTCTCCACCTGCCACTGATGGTGACTGGTCTGTGGGGAGCACTAACACCTCCCTGAAGGGCCCTGGGAAAAATGCTTCTAACGCTACATGGGGCCAAGCTGGGGCCAGCTTGTTGTTACCATGTCCCCAAGAAATCTCCCTGCAAGGGAGACCGTAACTTCTAGGTGCAGGAAACTGTTAACGAGTCCCTTCTCTCTTGAGGCTTTCCCATGTGCACTGGGCACAGAGGAGGCTTTGTTCCTCTAGGAGTAGGCCCGAGGAAGGGCTCCACAGAAGGCCTCAGCTTTCTTTGAGATGGCCGCTACCCAGCTGTTAAGAAGAGGGAACAGACCAGCTCTCACCCTGCCTCCCGTGAGGCCTACGGCTCAGGAGCCCATCTCTCAGGCTGGCTGCTAATGTGGCCCATCACAAGGGACACAGCAATGAGGGATCCCTGGTCAGGGGAAGATGGGCAGAAACTGCATGAGGCCGCCAGTGCTGAGAGCGGGGCCTCCTCTGCCCACCTTCTCCCATTCTTCTCCAACTGGGAACTGTGAAACCTTCTGACCTATGAGTCTTGCCCACCTCTCCTCTTTGCTTTAACTTCCTCATCCATGTGTCCAAGGCTAGGACCCAAGACTCAGGCCTTTCCTCAGCTTGTTCACCTCTACTTCCCTATGGGGGCCTTCACAGTGCTCAAGTGCAGCTCGGGCCGACCCAGCCAGATGGCAGTAAGGACCCTTGATGCTTCAGAGAAGAGATGTTCAACAGCCCAATGATCATGAAAAAACACTTTTAAGCTGGGAAATAACTACTGGCTATGGGCTGCCACCCTCACAGCTGGACGGACCCCTAGAGCAGATGGAGAACTTCCTAGGGCAGAAGCTTCCCAAGCTTCCCCCAGCACACAGTTCATGGCCCAGGCCAGTTCAACCATGGCCATCCAGAAGCACCAGAGGGATGGTGGACAGGCTTTGGCGTCAGGACTCCAAAGAAAATCCTGTTATCTGGAGCCAGGAAGCAGCTGGCCTGCCGCCATCTATTGCCCACCCTGACAGCCTCCTCTGAGTGAAGAGCCTCTGGGAAGGGCTGCTGGGGCCCCAGCCACCCTCGGAGGCCCCCCCCTCACTGGCCCAGCAGCACAGATTCATGCTTGGCTTCCTTGTTTACCTTAAAGGAGCTGTGCACCAAGGTCTCATCAAGGTCAATGACCATGCATTTCTTGCCAAAGTCTGGTACCTTCAGGTCTGGAAGGAGGTATTTAGCTGACGGCTAAAGAAAGAGAAACACCCAATAGTGAAATAACCTTCCCTCCAATAGGGCAACTTTGAGCAGCATCCCAAGCAAGTCGAATCTGCCCCCCGACCCCAGTCTGGGGACCCCAGTGTGGAGGGATGGCAGTTTGGTGGGACTCATTGCTGTCCCCAGCCAGCGTCCTCTGGCCAATGGGCCCAGTGTCTGTACACAGAACAAACAGCGGCCCTTTTCTGCTTGGGGTCACTCTCTCTCTGTCACACACACACACACACACACACACACACACACACACACACACACACACACACTGTCTCACACATGCAGTCAAACACACAGACACAGACACACTGTCTCTCACACACTGTCTTGCATACAAGCACACTCACATACACACTCTGTCACACACTAACACACACAGACACACACACTGTCTCACACTCACACACGTATACACTGTCTCACACACGCAGTCACACACACAGATACACACACTCTGTCTCACACACACACACATGCTGCAAGGGGCCTGTGCTAAAGGCAGGCCAGGCCCTCTTTCCACATGCACCTGCAGAGAGCGAGTTCAGAGTCCCCAGGAGGCACACAGCCTGTGGCCTCACTTGGGACCCTCGGCCCCAGCGGCCTCTCAGGCGTCTGGCCTCAGCCTGGCACTCTGGCCTTCATCTCTGAGCCTTGCTTTCCTCATCTTAAAATGGGGGTGGAAATGCCCGCCCCATCCTTCTCTCAGGGCTGCTTCGAGACAAGAGGCTTCTAAACCCCCAGTGGTTGTTGGAAGGCAAGTTATCACTCCTGTCACTGTTAATATGTTTGAGTGAAGGCAAAAGAGCACTGGGCTTGGAGATGTGGCAAACGTGACCTCCTGGGCCTCAGTTTCCCCAGCTATGAAATGAAGGGGTCTCTCCAGACTAGCCATTGATGACTAGGCCCACCAGTGCCTGGGGGCCTCCTTCTGTTGGCTGTTACTCTGTGGAGGCAGGAGCCATTTCATTTACCAGGCAAGTTGTTAAGGAGGGAAAGGAAAGGGTGTCAGCTGGTCCTGAGCCCAGCCTGGACCTTGGCCAGAGGGAGCAGGCAGCGACTGAGAGGGCAGAGTCAGGCTTCCTGAGTGACGAGAGCTGGCCAGAGAGGGGAAGGGCCTCCTCCGGGCCTGGGGCCGGGCAGAGTTGGCAGGAAGCAGTTAGTGGGGCAAAGACATCAGGGCACACTCCCTGTCTGAGCCCCGTGGCCTGCACCCAGAGCCCAACCTGGGGGATGTTCTACAGCCAATTCACAGGAATAATAAGATGACACAGGGTAGCTTAAGAGCAGGGGAAGAGGGCTTGGGGTGCAGCAGACACTCAGCAGGCTGCCAGAGGAGGAGGGCCCGCCTGCCGCAGCACCTCCAAGGCCTTTTGGCGTCTGCGGGTCAGGACCAGCCCAAAGGCCACCAGTGCAGGCCCCATGTGCAGGCCGGGCTCAGTCCTCACTGTGGTGACCCCTGAGGAGGCCCCTCCCTGTCATGGGACTGCTCTCTGATCTCTGGGGCTGTGCCCTTCAGAATGCCATGGATTCTGCATTTTAAGAGAAGCTGTGCTCTGTGGGGCAGAAGGGAGCCTCTTGCCTTTAAGTTAACTTTGTGTCTTCAGCCCAAAGTGATGCACTAGAGGCCTCGGGGCATAGGAGGACAGGGCAGGAAGGCCAGGCCGCTGATGAGCCCCAGAGATCCTCAGGGACCAGTTCCCAGGGTGCCACTCAGTTACCGAGGGCAGAAAGTCAGTGCTCAGATCTCTGAGGCACCCCAGAGGACCCAGAGCTCAGGCTGAAAAGGTCCCCTGTGGCACTTGACGGACAGGGAAGAAGGGGAGCCTGGGGAGGTGAGTGACGGACAGATGCAGGGCTGGAAGGATTCTTGAGGGGCTGTTTACAGGCCCAGTCCCTGAAGCCTATGAAGTGAACAGACTCACCCAAGGTCACACAGCCTGGCAGACTACAGATGAGGAAACTGAGGCCAGGAGAGGTGGGGCCATGCCCCATGTGGCTGGGAAGGGACTCAAAGCCGGGTCATCTCCCCAAGTCCCAGACCATGGACATGCACATACCACTGGGCTGTCTTAACACTCAGCAGAGTGAGGACAACCATCTCGGTGAGAAGATGGGTAGCTTGGCCAGGCCCTCGTGGACAGAGTGAGCGAGATCTGAGTTCAGTTCCTGCCCCATCCTGGCTGAGTGACTTAACCTCTCTATGCTGAGGAGTGGGGAGTGAAGACCTGCGCTGGCAGAGGGAGCCTTCTCCCACGGGAGTCCCCCTAATGAGGATGAGAGCTCCCATGTCTGGAGAGAGCCTGGGACTTACAGAAGAATGTGACAAGGCTGGCTGCCCACTCCGGTAGGCCATGGCACGGCCCTAGAGAAGTCGTGACCATGACAATAAGCCAGTGTTGCCGGGCCTCCTTAAGGGGAGCCTGAGACCCCAGGGGTCTCGGCCCCACTTTGTGGCAGAGCACACAATCTGCCTGCTGTCACAAAGCCTGGAACCCAGGGACCCCTGACCTCATGTGGATGCCTAGGACCAGGGCATGGTTAAAGGGCCCCTCCAGGGCACCGACACCTTGGGGACACACCCTCTAGGGGAGCCCGGCATCACTGGCCTGTCTTGTGAGTGTCCCCTCCGAACTGTCCTCTTGAGGGCTAAGAGGGGATGGCTTAGCCCATACGGGCATTTCTGGATGCGGAATCTGAGGCTGAGGCTGATGCTGAGGTGAGGCAGGTGGCCCTTCGGGCCTGGGGCCGGGCTTTGAGTTCCGAACTGGCTGTCCTTCCTGGCCCTGTTTAAAACAACAGCCCCTGAGTGAGCTGCCTGCCTGGGGCAGACTCTTGGCAGGAACCCAGGAACAGAAGGGAGATACGTACGCTTGGTATGGGGATGACGTGCCTCTGGTCGCCCTGTGGAGAGAGCAAATGAGACTGTGGTCACCCTAGCAGGCCTGCTGAAGGCTGTGAGCAGAGAATAGGTGTCAGGGATCTTGGCACTGGGACCTTCAAGGCGAGGACATGCCGACCTTGATGTTCTCTTGACTGATGGAGGAGATTAATGAATCTCCTCAGCAGACACAGGAGAAGCCAGGCGGGGACCCATGGAGCGGGGGACACCAGGAACCACTCACTGGCCTTTTCTTGGGTGCCCCTAACAAGGAAAGCTGACTGGAAATAGCATGGGCTACCTTGGGAGACAGTGAGGACCCCAGCACTGGAAGGCTGTGTATTGGGCAGGGGGATGGACAAACTGACCCCTCAGCTCCAGCCCTTCTTGGGCTGCTTGGTTTGGGGGGGTCTTCTTCACTGTCTTCAAGCTGGACTTTGGAAAATGGTCCCTTTTCTCCCACCAATGTCACTGGCCTGGGCCTCAGCAGCATCAGCCCACCAGAGGCTCTGAGGTCCTCAGGAAGATCAGAGGGCTTTGCAAACTTAGAAATACTTTGAAATTCTGAGTCAGTTTAAGGACCCCCACCCTCACTTCCAGGCAGGCTCCCTGCCCTGGTGCCTGCATTACTGAGGATTCCTAACCCCTGACCCTCCCTCAGGACGTGGGAGCACAATGCCAAGGGACCCTGCCTGGTCCGAGGAGGTGTGTCCTCATCTGGCAGGCCAACCTCCTGCCAAGGGCATGAACCTTTCCAAAAACTGTTAGCCAGGGCCTTGGGGGCTGCTGAGTTTAAGCTTAAAAACTCGTGAAAAAGTATAGCCATCCATAAGCTCATCACCCTGCACTCTTCACGGACTGTTTTTTGGGGCCCCAATCCCTGAAAAGACTTTGGATTGGCCCAGTGCATGGCCCTGGATTATGGGGAAAACAGTGCCTCCTCCAAGCCCCATCAGCTGTGTGCCCTGGACCCTGTGAGCCCCACATGTCCACAAGAAGAGACTGAGCAATGGTGGGAAAAGCCTTGGTCTAGGTGCAGCCTTAGGAACAAACAGCAAATGGCACTTCTCTGTTCCTGAAAGAACTACAGCCATGTAAGAATGTAGAGCTGGGAGACCCCTCAGAGAAGGAGACTGAGGCTCGGAGAAGAGCCAGTCTGTCTGAGATCACACAGCTAGTGGGGGGCAGGCAGGTCCAGGTCTAGAGCCCAGGACTCCTGGGCACTAGTCTGAAGTTCCTTCTCCCACGCTGTGGTGTCCCCTTCCTCCCAGATACAATGCCCTCATGCCCCATCAGGGCCTGAGCACGCACAGGAGCTCCAAAGGCTGGGGCAACAGTGAGCAAGCCTGAGTGTGTCCTACCCAGCCATGAGCCTGGTGTGGTTCTAGAAGGCCAGGAAACTTCCCTTCTACCGAGTGGAAGAAGCACAGACGTACACTGGGGCTGATCTGGGGCTTCCTCGGCCCTGTGCCTCCCACATGGCAATACCCCAATGGTGGCCATGGCAGAAGACGTGACCAGGACCCTGCAAGGCCTCCCCATGCCAGAAGGCCCTGGTGCCACGGATGCCCCAGCTGAGTGGGAGCCCTGGGGCATCCATGAGGCAGGGGCCTCAGAAGCGCATCCATGAGGCAGGGTCCCAAGATCCCATGTGGGGGCTGCAGCTTGCTTTTGCCTTGCCAGCTGACATCTCTTATTAACACTCAGGGTATATTCAAAGAGCCAGAAAGACATTCATTGGCCTCCATCCTCTCACACTGCCCCTCTGAAAAGGGCTTTAGTTTCCTCTTTCCTGAAAACACAGCTCTGGGCAAGCTGGCTGTGCAGTGCAGGTAGAGGGGGAAGGCCTGGGTTTAAGCAGTATTCCTATCACGTCCTGATCTAGGGACCCAGGGCAGGTCACCACACTTCAGAGTGCTCCTTAAGAAGTGTGCTGCTGAAGAAAGTCACAAGTTGGGATGAAAAAGAGAAAAGGGGGAATTCTCTTATACTCTGTCCATTTATGATGTGATCAAGGCACATCTTTAGAAGCCTCGGGCAGAAGAGTGCCCCAGTGGGACTTCAGATTGGGAATCCCTTGGATTGGATTCCAGGGCTAGGGCTACCTTTGGCACTGAATGAACCAGGCTGCCATGGTCACCAGCACTGGCTCCTCAGATCATTCAGGTCCCCAGGGGAGCCTGGGGTGGGGGACTGGAGGCACAGGTTCCGGCCCTGCTCATGCACATTGAGGGAACCTTGGCCATCTTGCCAAGTGACAGCTTTGAGCTGATAATCCATGAAGAGCATCTGGAGGGTGGGGTCCTACCTTGGGATGCTAGAAGGGACAGAAAGGCTACCACAGGGGGTGGCCAGGTGTGACACCAGCACACCCTGCTGTGTGGCATCCCAGCTGACCCTGGCTCCTCTGAGCCACCCTGATGGCCGGATGCCGTCCCGCACTAGGGCCTGACTGTGGGCTGGCAATCACTTCATTCAATAGGCAAGGCAGCCTCCAAGAGGACCACCCCCAAGTCGGGAGAGTTGCTGAATGTTGGAGTCTGTGTGCCAGGCAGGACCTTAGGAATCATTTTCAACAAGGCCTATCTCCCGTTTTACAGATGAAGTCACTGAGATCCCGAGGCCAAGTTTTTGCCATTCTGTGCATCTTCTTTGCTTATCACAGTGCCTGACATACAGTCAGTACTTAATGCTGGGTGACTGACGGATTCCAGGGTCCTAAGGGCACAGAGAGGGTCCTTCCTGCACCATCCCCTGGCTAAAGGACACTAACCAAAGCTGCTGCCACTGGCTGTGAGGCCAGTGCCCTAGCTGAGGCCCACCACTTAGAATACACAGGCAGCTCTCAGCACCCACGAGTGTCCGTGTCCAGACGCCCCGCCAGACTGCTGCCGAGTCAGTGCTTGCTGAATGACCTCAAGTGTCACCAGTCTACAGCCGGGCTTACCAAGGAGCTGAGGCCTGGCAGACAGAAAGAGCAGCTGCCCCCGTGGGACGCTTCTCATCTGCAGCTCCGCTGCTCTGGAAAACCTCACAGATGAGAAGGAGGAGGTGTGGGAGCAGGTGCTGATAAACGCCCCCCCCCTCCCCAAGGCCTAGAATTAGAATTCCTTCAAAGAGACAGCCATCCCTCAACCTGCCTGGGGAACTCCCCATGTCCTGGCCGAGCCATGCAGACAAGTGCTAATGAAGACAGTGACCCAGCCTGACACGTCAGCGGGAAGGCGACACCCCACTGCCTGAAAGGACCAGCCTTTGGGGTGACACGGCCCTCTGCAGCACAGTGGGGGGCCAACTCTAGAAACTGAAGGAGTGGAAAATGACTGTGCACGATCCCCTTCTAGGTAAGGAAGAATGAGAGGCGGGAAGACAGGCCACCTCTGTCCACATTCCCTCCTTAGCCAAGGAGACTGCCTGCTGCTGCCCACATTTGGTTCAGAACTCAGCAGCTTCCTGAGCCCCAAACCAGGCTCTTCCCAGGGCCGCCTGTGTGCGGTAGCACTGACCTTTTGGAGCCCCCCATTCTCCTCCACCACCGGGGGCAGCGCACTCGTGGCGTGTATGGCTGTGCTGTCCACATGGTAGGTTCGGAAACAGCAGAACAATGAGCTGAAGATACTCCGGCTTCTCTGCTTCTTCAGGCTGATGCTGCTCTGGGATGCTGCAGGAGGAGAGAGAAAGCACAGGGCGCTGACGGGAGTGGCTGGGTGAAGGCAGAGCCTCTCCAGCGGGGACGGCCAGCCCGGAGGAGGGCGGCGGGGACGACCGGCCGGGAGGAGCCCCAGGGGGACGAACCGTCCAGAGGAGAGCGGTGGGGACATACGGCTCTGAGAAGCCCCAGCAGGGATGGACTGCCCCGAGGAGCCTCAGCGGGGACAGACCATCTGAAGGAGAGTAGCAGGACAGATGGCACTGAGGAGAGCAGCCGTCTCCACAGAGACATCCCCCTTGTACTTGGTGAGAAGAGAAGGGTTATCAATTCCTTTTGTTTTCACATCCGAGCCATTTTGGGATACCCTCCTCCCTAAGCCCCCCCAGTCAGTCTCCAAATGGAAAGCTCCCTTGTAATAAAGAAAGAACAGTTAAACCCAAACCAATCAATCTAGTCGTGTCTGTGTCAGACAATGTATGCCCCATTCTGCCCCCATCACCCACCATCCCTCTGCTTACAAGGCAGAGTTTATCCCACTGTCTGTTCCCAGGGACCAGGATCATTAGAAACACGAGGCTGATCAACAAGCATGAATTCAGCATTGACCACAGAGCAGCTACAGGGCTGAGGTTTCCTGCTTTAATGGAGGACAAAGCCTCCGTCTAGATGGGTGTAACATCGGGGACAGTGCAGCAGCAGCACTGACCGTGAACGTGGGGTTTGGGCTGAACCTCGAATAAGGCCAGGGATGCTGAGAGGCAGCCACAAGGCGGGAGAGCATTCCAGGCATGGCAGACCCGTCAGGCCATTTCTAATGCATAAAATAAAACTCAATAAACAGCAAAGGAAACGATTCTATGGGAACCTGGGGACAAAGGCGCCTTGAACAGCGCACCCAGTTACCAGAGCCCAGGTAAGAGAGGGAGAAGGCCCATGCCCGGCACACCCAGTACTCCATGTCTGGCAGACTATGGGGGCATTGGAGCCCAATGTGTGGGGGAGACTGTAAAGGGCAGAAGGGGCCGGGCCGGGAGGGATTCAGATGCCCAATGGGAGAATTTCTCTCTGACCCTGGACACAGCCACAGGGATGAGCTGAGGAAGGGAAGGAGAGGCCAGGGTCAAACAAAATGTGTGAGAGGTCACTCTGTGGTGAGTGGGGCACAGGATCAGTCAGAACTGGAATCGCCTTGCTATGGTGAGGGCCCAGGTGAAATCAAAGGGCCTAAGTCTGCAGACCTGGCCGGCAGCAAGCCGAAGGAGCAAGGACTCCATGCACAGGTTCCGCCTGAGCTCCCCCAGACACTGCGCCTCGCCCAAGATTCTTTTGGTCCACCAAAGCAAATCAAGGGTGGCACTCTTGGCGGGGCATTTCCAAATGATGAGCACTGTGACACGGAGTGATCAGTGACTGTTCACCGCTAAAACTACCAGGCAAAACAAGCAAAGAGAAATGCCCCAAGAGGTTGGCATGACTCAGGCGTGTGTCTGGGATGGGCCACATGGGAGCCAGAGTCTGAAGCAACAGCACTGGGCACTCCTTATTTCCCTCGTTCACCAAATGAAATCCAGAGATTCCATGGCGGGGCTCAGACACCAAAGAAGCCAAGGACAAGAAGGAAGTCCTCATGCATAGAGCAGCCCTTTCTGTGACAGCCACACACAGGACACAGAGGAGATACCCATCCACTGGCACTCAGCCCCTCCCCAAGACCACTTCTGGGGTATTCTTGGCCAAGACCCTGGAGTGGCCGGCCATTGCCTTCTCCAGCTCCTGTAACAGGTGAGGAACTAAGGCAAAAACAGGGATAAGTGACTTGCTCAGGGTCACACAGATTTGAATTCAGAATGAGAAGTCTTCCTGAATTCAGGGCTGGCACCCTGTGCTTCATGGTGTTCCCTAGCTGCCCTTTAAAAATATCCTTTGGCATCTGGGAGGGGTATTGGGGAAAACTATGATAATGCAAGAAACAGAAACTATCAAGAAAAACTTAATTTTCAAAACTCATTGTAGGTGATAATTACTAAGCAACTATCATATGCCAGGCACTAGGGTGTCAAGACGAGCCCAAAGGGGAAGACAACACGGACACAGACACACAGGGAGAAGGCCCAGACAGACAAACACACACAAGTAAAAATGAAAGGGGCCTTCACAGGACAAGTTCTTTTCTAGATCTAAGAAGGACAGGCTGCGTCACCCTCAACAAGCTTCCATTAGCCAAACCCCACTGCTGCTGAGTTCCCCAGCCCCGTGACTCTGTGGGCTCCGTGAGATGTCACCATCATCATGCCCATCCAGAGGGTCCCGGTGGACCCAGCCATCACACCCGGTGTGATGCGCCCTTTCTCATCTGCTGGGTTCTCAGGTTGTTTCCAGGTCCTTTCTAGGAGCACGTCTGTGCCAGGGCCCATAGATATCACATGTGAAGGTGACTATCAATGAGAAGGGCTGGGGGTCCTCTGGCCCTGGAGGGACAGTGAGGCATGGCGATGATTAGGAAAACTGGGGTGTGAAGGGTGTGGGTGGGTGTATATGCAAATGTCCAGCCAAGTGGAATGTGGGCAGGCATCAGGACCCTGCAAAGCCAGCCTGGGGCAGCTCCTGGATGTGGGGGGCATAATCCAAAAGAGCCCGAAGTTCAGGAAGAGTCAAAGAGCAAAAGCAAATGTATATGTTCTGGGTCAACCCATCCCCCCGCCACATGAGAATTCTGGGTGCCTCGCCCATCCCCGCAATGAGTGTCTCAGAGGCTGCCACTCCTCATTCTCACTATCCCACTTTGAAAAATTCAGAATATGGCACAAGCCGCTGATGCCAAACAGGAGTTGGACGTCTGTGGGGCTTGACAGAAGGGGTCAGCTCTGTCTCAAAAGACCAGCTTTTCCAGGGCGGACTTGTTCAAAGTTCATGAGGAGACCAAGTGTATGTGTGTGGACTCGCCACACACATCTCCTGTATCTACATAGTTACACACACAAGGATACATGTAACATGCAGATACAGATGTAAACGATCCACACACAATACATATCATTACACACAGGGAACCAGAGATACAAGAATACACAGTGTACTCTACACACTGGTAACACATACAAACACGTGTCCTCGAGATAAACATCTACACACAACACATCTGTGCACACATGCACACACGTGTGCACTCTGGCTTTCTATCCAGCTGTCTCTCCCACCCTGCACTCCTTAGGGAGTTCTAGCACTAAATGCCAGCTGTCACCACCTTTGGGGCCAAAGTCACAGGCCACCAAGCATTCAGTGCTGTGATTTCTGGACATGGCTGGAATCTGGAGGGTTTGTGCCCACCCCTACTAACTGCCCTTGTGTGACCTGGACCAGAGACCAGTGTTTGCAAAGCCCGACGTTTGGTCTCTGCGACTGCTCCTGAGAATCTTTCCCAGACTTTGGGGGCTCAGCAAAGTGGGGGTCAAGTGTGACACCGGGACATGTCACTTACACAAGTTCATGGTACTACGGAAAGCCGCGAAATCTGAAAGCAGGAGAGAACTTTCATCTTCTGCAAAATCCCAAAGCTCTGAAGCTTCATGCCCCTAAGTTTTTCTTCCCCATGCAAATGAGCCCCCAAATTAGCTCTAAGGAAAAAACCGCAGTCCCAACCACCATCCTCCCAAGCCCCATCCCCCCAGCCACTGGCTGACAAGCACCAGAAGCTCTGGCATGGCGCAGGTGGGCCTCTCTGTCCAGCCCAGCTCCGTGGGGGTCTCCTGGGAGGGCAGCCTGCCTAGCACAGTGAAGGAGGAAGAGATTTCCAAGATCACGAGAGGTCACCTGAAACAGTGGCAGCTGCTGGATTACTTGCCTGGAAGCCAGGAAAACCTGGGTCCAAACTCTGCCTCTGGACACTTACTTGTCAAATGACCAGGCAAGCCACTTCCCTGGTGAGCCTCAGTGTGCCCATCTGTATAAGGGGGACAGTAACTCCCTGCTGGGCCTAGCCCACACAGGCTTCCCGAATCACTCAGCAAACCCCTGTGACGTACATGGGACTATCATTTTCACCATCACGATCCAGCCAGGCTGTGGAGGGGCCAGGTACCAAGTGAATAGTGAGCATTTCTGACCAAAGCCCAGATTCTTCCCCGATGCCATTTTTGCTCTAGTGGCTTAAATGCTGCAACCAGAAAGTAAATACATCTCTTCCCAGGATGGATTTAAGAACTGGCAATGCCAATGTGAAGCCGCCATCCCAGAACACCCCAGGATGGCCTGACTAGAAGACAAAGACGGACAAAAGACTGTTTTGGACTAGGCTTTGGCAAATCTTCCATCCCTTCTGTCTCAAGGGTCCTGGAGTGGACCACACACAGCTCTTGGGCAGGTTGGCACCTTCTCTGTAACCTAGATATCCTAGAGAAAAGCTCCAGTCATGGAGAAATCAGCAGACCAGTCCAGGGTCACACAGCCAGGCTTTCCTACCTCTCTCACAACGTCCAGAAATATTCAATTCAGTATTGTCAGCAACATGGCTGGGAACTAGGGGAGGTTCAGCAATCTGCATCAGGGAGGGGTCTCCATAGCAGACCCCCTTCTGGGATGACAGGAATACTGTTAGTATGAGGAATACAAGGTCTGGTTTTCTCCAGACATCTCTTCGGACGAACTGAAGAAGCCAAAGCTGACGCCTGCAGTACACCAGAAATAAAGCATGGCAGGGCCTGGCTCCAGAAGCAGGGGAGCAGAGTGCATGGATCGGTGGGCAGGGAGGAAGGCTCTGAGTGGCCCCTGAGCTGCCTCTCCTGGACATATCAAAAAGTCCGAAAGTTGGAGGGATTGCTTGGTTCTGAGGGGCTGAAGGGGCAGAGAGGAACCCTAAGCCTCTGCATTGGGGAAAAGCTTCCTGCAGGGGAGAGTAGTCCCAGCACAGGACAGGCTGCCTCCAAGTGCAGACTAAGCCCCTGCATGTTAGAGCTGCAGGCAGAGGCATTCAACTTCCCACAGGCCAGCTGAGTGAGGCAGACACAGAGCTCCCTGCTGGTTCTCAGGCCCTTCCTTGACTCTGACACGAAAACAATTTCTTTTCGGAAGGGGGAAGGCAGGGCAATTGGGGTTAAGTGACTTGCCCAAGGTCACACAACTGGTAAATGTTAAGTGTCTGAGGCCAAATTTGAACTCAGGTCTTCCTGAGTTCAGGGCCGGTGCTCTATTTACTGTGCCACCTAGCCACACCTAAAAGAATTTGTTTATTTACTTTTAGTTGACAACATTCAGTTCTTCTCACCCCCATCATGACGGCATGCACTCGAATACAGGATCTACAAATATCTTCACATTAATCATTAGTCAGCCTACAACAATTCCTTAAGCCATCCCTAACTATGCAGTCATCGGGGTGCAATGGAAATATCAGGGGCTTTGTTTCAAAGCCAGCTCTGCCAAGGTCAGATGGCCTCTGAGGACCCTATGGCCTGTCTCAATGAAGATGACAGATTAGCTGCCCAGTGACCCGCCCACTCCCACCCAGCTCCCCAGGAGACCATCCTGAGACAAAGCTACCAGGCTGCCCCCCAGGGACTTGCAGAGGGTTGCAGGGAAGTGCCCATAAATGCTTCTAAAGTGTTCACTCTCCCTTCCTCATGGAGAAATCACACCTTGGCACCGGTGAAGTGAGAAGGTGACCAAAACTGTAAACAGTAGCCAGGGGGTATGTGTGCCAACTAAGGACCTGGCCTTGGCCCACAGAGCCAAGCTTGGAAAGGCAGAGAGCTCCCAAGCATCCAGGACGTCCAATCCCTGTGGACAGCCCAGGGTGGGCCAGGGGTGAGTTGAGGAATCCACCAATGCCTCAGCACCAGTCCAGCATCCTTGATGGCTACCCCAAAGAAGCCAGGGACACCCTCTGGCCCCACACCCTTGTTCTGAGGTGTCCAGCACATCCCTGATTGATCCACTTCACAGTTGGGGGCTGGGGGCTTTGGCAGTGACATCGCAAAGTCCCAAGGCCACCCACAGTCCTGGGGGCCAAGCACAGGGCCACCCAATGCTTCAAGGGGTCAAAGGAAGGCATCATTTCTTCTCTGTGGAAGACTCTGGTTAGCCGCTCTGGAATTCCTGCCAGGGCTGTGGTTTGGAATGGGTCTGGAACAGGAAATTCTGTGCAGTCCATGCATATATCACATTCTTTCCCCCCTCCAAAGGAGTGGCCAAACAAATAAACCTTTCTTCTCTTTAGGAAAAAAAAGGCAAACTGCACAAAGTTTAACAACACATGGGGACTCTGGAAATCCAAATGTCCTTTCCAGCCTGGACTGAGAGGGGCCAGCCACCGTTTCAGAGCCTGGGCCCAGTCCTGGCTCTGGGGACACAGGGTGTGCCATCCTGGAAAACTCTGCCCCTCACAGGCCAGAGGGCTCCACCTGGCACCTCTGTGCCACCTGACCCTTGGGGCTTCCCTCTGACCGCTGCAGGTGACGGGAGGCCTCAGAGCTCAGAGGACAGAGCTGGGGAGAAGCTATATTCTCAATGATTTGAGACACTTGGGGTATGGCTCTACCTGGGAGCCCCCTGTCCCCTCACACTCTCACTCTTTGGGGTTACAATATAGCAGCTGGACTTTTCACCACTTCTTCAAGTTCTTTTTAAAATGTGTTTCATTGAGAGTTCTAAGATAGCTATTCTGGGTTCCCTAAAATTGTTTTAGCTAAAGTTGGGGGTGGGAGTGGGGAGGTACCATGCCCTCGGCCCGGCTCTGACTTCTGGGTCCCCAGGGCCACTGGCTCCAAGGGCTTCTGGTACGAAGTTGACAAAAGGTAAGCTTGCCAGGCTCCCCAGATGCTGAGATGACTTCCGTGGAAGCCTTGAGTGCTAGCGTCAGCTCTTGGCTTTCTTCCAGATGTCGCTAGCGCCATGGATGCCCCTCACCTCCCCTGTTATTGAGTAGCCAGGACTTAGCCCTCCAAACTCGCTGTGCCCATTGTACAGATGGAGAAGCCAAGGCTCTGCGAGGTCCAGTGCCTCACCTGCGAGTGTCCGAGGAGGGATTCTGATCCAGGGCTCTCCCCACCACCCGACCCCATCGACACACTGCCAACTGCTCCTCAGAAACTGTAGGTCTCCTACTGCACTTACTCCTTAGGCTGCCTCTTACTGCACAGGTCTGCTCGGGCTGGCATTGAATGGGGCCTCAGAAGCCATCTACTCAAGCCACTCACTGGAGGGCCCCAGGATGTCGAGGGTCTTGCCCAGGGTCACCCCAATGGTCTGTCCGCAACAGAGGCAAAGAGTAGGACGCTTCCCGCTGGACCCCAAGGGGCAGGGGCTCCTTGTTGTCTCTCAGGAAAGTTCAACTTTCTTCCCATGGCATTCAAGGCCCTCTTCCCTCTAGCACTAACCTGCCTTGGCAAACTCTGCCAGCCTGGGGCCACTGCCTCCAAACACCCTCTGCACCTTTGCTGGAGCTATTCTCTGCCCAGGCTAACTCCCTTTCTCTTCCTCACTTCCTGGACTCCTAGTCATACTGAAGCCTTGGGCAATGCCACCCCCTGGCATTCTGTCCTGAGCTCTTCCCATGATGGGGTCATGAGTGTCAGGCCCACAAGGTCCAGCTTTGGTTCCTGGCACAGAGGCCTCTCTACACTCAAGGGTCACTTAATGACTACTGCTTCATGCACACAGCTAAAACGAAAAATCCCCCCAAGCCCAGCAATGCCCAGGCATCATCATTCCTCTGAGCCAGAGTTGGCAAAGAAAGGCAGTGCCTCCACGGGATCTCTGCGTGCTCAAGCCTCCCAGGCTCTGAGGCCCTCATGCCACATGATTCCTCGAAGTCCCACGTCCTTCACTTTGTCTGCTGGCGAATGGCTTCACTTGTTTGACCCCAGCGGTTTTGCTAACTTCTGTCTTTTGGTGAAGGAGGGACCATGGCAACTTCAGAAGACATCAGGCAAAGCCAGAAACTGTATGCTTTTTTTCAACACTTTACAAAACTGAGGCAAGAAAGATTAAAAAACAAATTTACTCCTTCAATAAGCTGGATGAAGCATCAGGCCTTGAACACACTCCACGCACGTGAGCCCCCTGCCTAGGCAAGGCGTGCAGTGAATACGCTGCTAGGCTCAGAGCAGAAGCCTTGGTTTGAATCTTGCTTTTTACACCAGCTCTGCCACTGTGAGGAAGGCCCTCCCCTCCCTCAGCCTCTATTTCCTCATCTGCAAGCCTGGAGCAGCCGCCTCCCAGGGGGTGGGAGGACCCTGTGGTCTGTTCCCTGTGTCTGGCTAAGATGACCCAATGCCATGAAGCCACTCAGATCCATTCATACATTTCTAGGAACCTCGTGAAGATGCCCATGACCCTCTCACTGGGTTAGATTCAGCTGCGGGGAAATGAATGGGGAAGAGCAAAGGAGAGTAATTAGGAAAAACGTGAAGAAAGGGAGGAGGCCTGCCCTGTCAGGCCCCCAAGGAAGGGGTTAAAAACGCACAAACAGACACACAGAACAAAACAGAAACCAGAACAAAACCCCACAGCTGATGGAAGAAGAGGACGGTCAGATGCCCGGTTACTGGAGAAAACTCAGAAAAATTCCTGGGGAAAATGACACCACCGTCCCATGCGGTGAGGAGCATGTCAAAGGGAGGGAAGGCGTTTGACTCAGCTGTGCAGGAGGAAATAAAGCTTAGCTAGCGAAGCCCCAAGAGAGATGGACTGGACCACAAGCCACATGGGGTGGGGTGGGGGGCTCTGCAGAAAAAGCTCCAGCTGCGGCAGACGGTAAACGCTCCCCTCATGGGCAACCAAAGGCCATTGATGATGACAGTCCACGTTCCCGCTCGATCCAGAGCTGCATTGGGCCGATCCCCAGCCCTGATTCCTGCTTCTCTCCTACTGAAATGGAACGAGGCTGTGGCTCTTACACCAGACTGGCTGGGTTTGGGTTGTTGTTGAAACTAAGTTTAGAACAAAATTCTTCTAAGTAAGAAGGCAAAGCAGCACAATGTTCTCGAAAAAAGGGCAGGCCGCTGGGAGAGGATCCAGGAGGGCCGGCCCTACTGGCTGCTGGAGAAGGCAGGGGGTGGAAAGCTGCTTGGGCCCAGCGGTGGGGCTTAAGAAGCTGCAGACACACTGTAGTCAGTAAGGCTGCATTCTACCACACTCTTCATTCAGTGCTTCACTCTGCATTGTGGAAGGCCAGAGGCTGGGGGTGACCCAGGGTCTCTAGGCTGACTCAGCCTGCCTAAATGCAAAGGGTGGGCCCAAGCAGAGGGGCTCTCCAGCCACAGTGGCCACCACCTCTGAGGGTGAAATAAGGCCACTCCATTCATTCACGGAGCCCTAGAGAACCAAAATACATTTCAAAAGGAACAGAGCTTTAATTTCATTATCATCACTGAAAACCTTTTTATCTGAAAGGCTGCAACTGTACACACTTAGCTTTCTCAGCTTCCCCTTGGCCTAAAATGTCTGTGTTTAAACCTTTGTCCTTTCTACATGACCACAAATGGCAGCTGTGATTGGAGACACAGTATGACCTGAAGAGGGGATCAGATGGCTCCTTTGGGCCATGCCCTCCCAAGGAGAGGAAGGAAACTGTCCTCGGGCCCTCATGGCTAGGATCGGGAAGGCTTTCTTGGGACAAGGATCTTTTCTGGACAACAGTCGTTTCCCAGATGCACAGAAGAAAGCTATTTGGGATAAACTGCCCTAACTGCCTACAATGAAGAGAAAGCCCATCTCCCAGGCAACTGCATCCCAAGCTCAAAGACTTGACAGCTTCCCTTCTGTTCCTGCCCAGGTGGCACTGCTCCAGCAGTGCATGGCTGCCCACAGAGGCCCAGCTGCCAGGTTCAGCACAGGAATCCTTCCTACCCCTCCCCTCCCCTCCTAATTCTCACATTCCTTCACCTGCCCGTCCAGCCTCTTCACATACTGCCACCTGCCTGTGTGGGGTCAACAAGCACAGTGAGGCAGGGACTCCAGAAAGGGCTCAGGCTCAGCTGAGGCGTCTGCCTGCTGTCCAGCGGCCCTGCTCCAGAGCTCCAGGGGTCACCCCTCACACACAGTTGGGAGCACATGGCTACTTATTGGATTGAATAGAGTTTTAGACTTAGAAAGTTACTTCACTGTCCCAGTCTGGGACTGTGCAAATGCCCCAGTCCTGAAATCTTCAGGAGGAAAACAACCTAAATATAATTCTCCTTTGAGCCCTGGATTTGGGATCACAAGTCCTGGATTCAAAACCTGACTAGGCCACTTATCTGTGATGACCTTGGGCCAGTCACTTCCCATTCTGTGCCTCAGTCTCTCCATGTGTAAAATAAGGGGAGGTCTCCCAGCTTTAAATCCATCTTCTAGACCAGGCTGCCAATTCTGATCAAAGCCATGTTCTTTGCCAGGACCCCGTCGCTCTGGGCCCAACATGCACTGCTCTGATGGCTCTCCAGCTGCATGCTCTGCCCTTCTATCATGGGGTCTGGATCTCCCCTCTCCAGCTCTGAGGCCGCAGTGGTTACTCCCACGGGCCTGCAAACACATGTTCCCAAAGACAGTCACTAGAATGGCAGGAAGTCTTTTTGGAGTGATTCAGCTTGAGAACAAGAGCACACACAGAAGCTTAGCACATTAGGTCTCTTCTTCAGTGCTGTGGGAAATGACCATGCTGGCTGCCCACAGTCAGCTCCAATCTTCCCTCATTTCATAGAGCGCTCGAGACACCCCAGATGTGACTTGTCTGCACCCCCCCCCCGACTCTGCAGGTCCAAACAGTCTCTGCCTGGATGCAGAAGGTCTGGGACACCTGGCTCCTTCCTCTGCAGGCCAAATACAATGCTGAGCATCACTGCCACAGCCTGGACTGTACCCCAGGAGAGGCCACTAGAGGGGCAGCACAGCTCCCAGAATGCTGAGCCTGGGGTCAGGAAGACCCACGTCCAGCCAGGCGCCCCAGGGCAGGCCACTTCACCTCTGCTTGCCTGTTTTCTCAACTGTAAAATAGGGATCACAACAGCCCCATCCTCCCAGGGCTGCTGAGGGGACCTAAGGGTCCCTATTTGTAAAGTACATGGCACAATGCTGGGCACATAGTAGGTGCTCTATAAATGTCAGCTTTTCTAATTACAATGCCTGAGAGGCCGAGTGAGTGAAACACATTAGCAAGTCAGGCAAGAGGCTGCCTGTGGCTGCTGCCTCCCAAATGTCTGGAGGGCAGTGGTCAGAATGCACACGAAGAAGGGAAGGGGGCTTCCTTGCCCAGGGACAAAGGTGGTGGCAGAGGCCTGAGCTCGGGCTCGTGGGGCGAAAAGGAAGGGCAGGCAGGGTTAAGGGCTATTTGTGGGGGAGCCACAGAAAAGCAGGAAGTGCAGGGGAGGCTTCTAAAATTAATCCCAGGAGGAGGAAGAGGAGGAATGTGGCTGGGGATCAAAGCCTGGCTTTCAAACGCCAAGATTCTTCCTTTGGTGCTTCAAGGAATCATCCAACGCCATGAATCCAGGGGACGAAAACTGCATGAGGCTAAAGGGTAGCATGGCAGAGCTGCTCCCTGGGTGGACACTCCCTCAGCCACAGACCCTGGGAGAAGCACAAGAGGAAGAAGCAAATCCGGCAACCAAGGGGTCGCGGCAGAATGAAACCCAGGATGATACAAGAGACTGTGCACCAAAGGAACATGGCATGAGAAGGGGGGAGGCATGTGGAAGGGAATGAAATCAAGATCCAAGGGGGCACCCTGTGCCCCTGCCCCCCTGGGAGGGGTCCATGGCTCAGCCCACACCATCCCCACTCTATCACCTTGTCTCCCTTGTGAAGGGGGGAGGCACGCGGGCAGAAAGCCAGGAACCATCGCCAAGTGTTCCCAAAGAATTCATTCAAATTTTCTAGACCCCATTAAATTAGTGGAAATTTAAAGACAAGCTTTCCCCTCTCTTCTAGGCTCCAGAGGCCCAGTGAGCGAATGTTTGCCATGCCCTCAGAAACCAGATTCTTATCAACAGGCCAGCATTCTATTAAAGCCTCAAAAGGGTCAGAGCTGGCATTGAGAGAGAACTCTCAGGCGTGATCTTGACAACAACCTTGGGACGGATGTGCCATTATTACCTTGTTTTATGGATAAGGAAAGCAGGGCAACTGTGTTTAGGGGTGGTACTGCCAAGTGTCTGCAGCTAGACTGGAACTCAGCTCCAAGCCCAGCACTCTGTACAGAGGCCTTGCTAACAGCAGGTACTAGGACAATAGCCATTCCAGAATACAGCTGCCTAACACATAACCTAGATAAAAGAGCAGCCCAGTTTGTGACAGCATCGTCCCACTTTGGCCCAAACGCTGAGGGCTGGGCTGGGCCCTTCAATGCCTGAGTGCAGATTGAGTGGCCTCCAGGGCTCTATGTTCCAGCCACACCTGAAGGCCTTCAGGCCACCAGAGAGCTTCTGGCCCCAGGATCACACTGCCCAGCTCTGTCCAGCAAAGGTGATCAGCTCTGGTGTTGGGGCTGCCTGGGGAAGGCTTCCAGCCTTCCAAAGACCTGTCTGGAGCTGTGTTAGCATGTTCCAGTTATCAAAGGTCAGCTGTCCAAACCACCATGACTCATCTTCCCTTTTCCTTACAGGAAGAAAAAGGGTGGGGGGGGAAGTGATAGAGGAGCTCCTCTATCGGAGTCTGTCCATAATTCAGGGATATCTACATTTCATTTTTGGTTTGGAGAGGGGAGGGGAAAGAAGAAAATTCTGGCGTGACATTTCTCAGGTGCAGATCAGCACTCATTTGGTCCATCTCAGGGAGCTTCCAGGGGCACAGAGGCTGAAGAATTCGCCAGGAGATGTCTGGGAGGGATTTGGACCCAGATGTTCCTGACTCCAAGGCTGACCCTCTGCATCTGGGACCAAGCTGCCTCCTGTGTGAGTTCTCCAAAGCACACACACAAGGGAGCTTGGTGCTACCATCCAAGGCCGCAGTCATCTGAGGGAAGGGACAGGTGTAGTCAAAGAAGGTCAGATACTCCCCAGTCTAACCTCTCCCTTCCCCTCCCCTTTACAGATGAAGAGGCTGATCAAATTCGGAATTAACTTCAGGGTGGTGATAATGTAATCTAGGTGGGAGAACTCTAGCCAAGGAGTCAGGAATCCTGGGTTCTAGCCCTGGCCCTATCACTAAGGAGCTGTGGGGCCTTGGGATTGGGGTTCCCTCACCTGTAAAATGGGGGTGTGTAACTCGATGACCTCTGAAGTCCCTTCAATGACATTTCAGTGGACCACTGGTCTCTCCAGTGTGGACACATTCCCTTCCATGGAACAGATCTCAACCCATTCATGCTTTCTCATCCTGAGTGGCTTGTGCTCCTGGAAATCCTCCCCAGGGGGTCCTCCCAGCATGCCGGGGTGGGCCTTCGTAGGTTATGTGACACTGTGGGTATCAGCAGATCTTGGGGGCTGTCCATTGATGGTCTAAGGAGGACAAATAACAGCCTCTGTTGTTCAGGAATTGGCCATCTCCCTTGGTAGCATGCTGGAACCATCCACTGTTGAAGTCAAAGGCTCTGGGTCAATTTGGTCCTACTATGTGTCCACTGTAGAGACCAAGAAGGGCAGCTGCCTGCCCTGGATGTTTTCTGGCAGAGGCTGCATCTTCCCTGCACTTCCTTCCTGCCTGGTGTCACACACTCAAGGAAGCTTAGGGTTGGAAGGACTTCCCAGACCAAGGATCCTGGACCAGGGACAGAGCCATCCAACTCACCAGTGAGACCTGCAGGGAGGGCAGCCAAGCTCAGGCTCTGAGGCAACGTTGGTTATTTTTTCTGATGTAGACTTGAAATGTGTCTCCATGTGGCTTCTGCCCATGGCTCCTTACTCTGAGGAAAGTGGAAGAGCATTTTCTTGCCCGCCATCTTCTCTGGCAAGCTGACTCTGTTTCCATGCTGGCTTTTCCAATCCTCACCTTGTCTCCTCTCCCCCCCTACCTTGGTGAGCCCTTCTCAACTTCCACTTAGGGATTTTTCCCATTGGCTTTCAGGTCTCCATTGCTAAGTTCATGTTTGTTTCCTTTTGCCGAGGCAATGATATAATCTGCTGGTTCCCACAGAACATTTGTTTTAAAAACATCTAGCTTTCTTGGAATGGCTTGTGGTGTTTTTTTTTCCCCATAAAGGCCTTTCTGTCATCTTGACTGTTTCTTCCAATAGGCCTTAGGTTGGAAGCTCCTACCGGTAAGGGGAACAGCTGCCTGAGCTGCTCCTGATAATGCCCCACAAAAGAGAGGGCAGGAAGAAAACTCCCTGAGGGCAGACACAATTATGTTCCCATTTTTATAACTTCACCAACTAGCACACTTCTGGATTCAACACCTGCTATGCTACTGACTGAGTTGAAACGGACCTGCCCTCTCGGATCTAGGAAGGGGAAATGTTGTCTTTTATGGAGAAGGCCCTGGTGACATCTACAGAGATCCCCCACTGGGGAAGCAATGCTGTGAAAGGGCCTAGCGTCCTGCAGTCTGCTCTCGACCCCCAGGCAGGACCCACAGTGCTCTGTCTGTGCCAACATTCTTTCCATTCTTCTCTCCCCAGGAGCCAGGCCAAGGTCAGGTCTGAGGATGGTGGGGGAGCCCACATACACATCTGTGTGTTAACACAGCTGCTCACAAGCTTCTCCTCTGACAGAGGAGCCACCCCTTAATCTTGGAGAGGGACAAACACTATGAGGAAAGACTGGGGAGGACCAGCAAGATACCACTGGCCAACCAGGCCAGAAAAAGTGACAAGTGTGGAAGGAGGCTTAGTCTGAAGGAGAGACCTGGGTTTAAACCCCACCCTACCAGTTCATCATCTAACTTCTTTGGGCCTCAGTTTCCTCATCCATAAAATGGAATAACAACAACTACAATATCTAGCTGACACAATTGTTAGGAGGATCAAATAAGCTAGTGCTTTGTAAGTGTTATCTAAATGTTAGCTGATACCCTAACAATCACTGCTAACTAGAGATGGCATGATAGAGAGGAGATTTTAGAACAACAGGACAGAGAGCCACAGCAAGGTCAACATGAGTGCATCAGCACTGATTAAGCACCTTTGTGGCTAGACACCAGGCCAAGGGAGATCCCCATCAGCTAAGCAGACTGAGCTCTAGCCAGGAGTGGAGGGTAGTCTCCAAGGGAAGGCCCAGGACAGGATTCTTGCACAAAGTGGGACTTTAGCTGAGCCTAGAAGGAAGCCAGGGAAGTTGGCAACTGGGGATGAGGAGGGATGGGATTCCAGGCTTTGAGAAAAGCCAGAGAAGATGTTCACAGTCTGGACGTGGGGTGTCGTAGGCAAGAATCCTCAGAGACTATCCTGGAACAAATCATTCCCCAATGGCAGCCTTCTGGTGAGCAACTGCCCTGTTGATTATGATGAAGGGGGCAGAGAAGGAAGCCAAGGACCCTGCCACCTTTGAAGAATGGCTGGCCCAACACCCCCCAAGAAAGGGCACCCCTGGAAAACTCAAGCACTCAAATCTGCATTCCTACAGAGAAGCTGTAAAGGAGGGATGCATTCATTCATGCCCTCTGTGAGCATTTGTCCACGTGCCTGGACAAAGCCTGGGCAATGGAGTCACAAACAAAATGAAGCTGCTCTGCCCTTGGGGAGCTCCTTTTTGCTACTGGGGAGGGGCTATCAATGGGCCCAGACTATTGAAGGGCCAAATGCCAGGCCCTTCCTGAAAGACAAGATGGAACCATGGACGTTTTCTAAGTCAGTGAATCGTGATAAAAGGCAGATTTGGGACACCACAAACCGTCTGAGCTGTTCAGAGTTGGGGGGTAAGTTGAGCACAGAGGCAGGGCCTTAGCAGCCTTCCCCCTCCAGCCTTAGTGATGGTCAAGATTGCCCACACCACCATCATTTGCAGCATCACCCCACAAAAGCCCCCTTGCCTACCAGGCTGCCCCTGCATCCTGACTCTTAGTCTGGGTTTTAGAAACGGTTTGAACAAGCTTGACCAAAATAAATCTGGCCCCAAACGTTTAGAAAAGTCCACAGGCTTAAGGCCCCAGGGTGCTTTAAACCTGCCTAGTTTAGGCCATTTCTCCAGCCCCTCCTGTGCATTTTTGGAAGCCAGCCGTTCCAGAGAACAGGCAGACGCCTCAGCTCCATGGGTCCGAGTGAGCCGGCTGCCACTGACTCCAGCCTGAGTGGTTTCCAAATTTAGGGATTAGTGATTCCCCCAACCTCCACTCTAAAACCTTGGACTTCACAAGCCATTTTTATTTCTTTTGTAACCATGAGTAAACAACCTTACTTAACAGACTTTTCTACTCTGGGACAGCAAAGAAAGAAGGACAGAAGGTCACATGTGGGTCGTGCTGGACTTATTTTAAGCCTCACCACAGGACAAACAGTACTGCCTTCCAGCGGAGGGGCATGGGGGATCTAAAGGGGCCCAAGGACTCAGGCATGGGGCCCAAAAGAGGGCAAACAGAAGGTCTGCTCCTCATCAGCCTAGAACTGATCACCCACAAAGGCACTGGGCCTTGGAGGGGAAAAGGGCTCTTCTCCCTGGTCTCTGACCCATCAAGCTCTCCTCCACCCAGTACAGGTGAGGCCATGCCACACACACACGAGTTCACTCATCCCCCAAGGCTCCCTATTACCCCAGGATCAAACACGCAGTCTGTTTGGCCATTTCCTTCTGTCCATACACTTTGTTGCTGTGTGGGCTCTTCTCTAAGCCTGAAACACTGTCCTTCCTGGCCTCTATCCCCCAGCTTCCCTAGCATCTACAGCATGGACATCAATCACAAGGGAAGGCACTACCCCTGGGAGTCCCCTCCTGTCAGAGGCAGCTGAGGCTCAGATGATCCCGATGGGCTGGGAGCTGGACCTGGGTCTTCACAGCCTGGGCCTGGCTGCTTCTCTCTGCTCAGGTGTACCCAGACTCTCCTCATTCCTGACTCTGTGCTCTGTGGGAACAGATGGCCAAGCTGGACAGAACGGGTTATCATCACAGGGCATGATCATGTCTTAACCATTTAACTGTCTGTGGATGGTGAGGGCCTACGAGGCACCAGCCAACATTAGGCTACTGGCTTTGTGGAGGTGCAGGGAGGCCCTGTCCATGCTTAGCTTCTTTCTCCATCAGGGAACATGGAGGAAGGCAGCGTTCTGAGAGGGCCAAGTGACTGTTCCTGGGCATTCTTCCGCTCCCTCCCACTCCTTCCTGCTGAGCCACCGCACAGGCCAGCTCAGGACTTGGAGCCTCATTCTTCACCACACACTTGCTCATGCAGCTGTTTTTGAATTTCCCAGGAAATACAAATAACTAAATAGGAGAAAAACTGCACGCAGGGAAGGCCAGCCCTGAACAGGGAAGGCCTCTCATCTTGAGCAAGGGTCCTGCCCAGGACACAACTGTCGATCTGTGGCCCTTGCTATCCAGAGCAATTGCAAGGAAGGGTTAATTTTTCTGAGATTCAATGGGCAGAATCTTTCAAGCCTTTCTTTGAAAAGTAGAGGCAGAAATTTATAGATGAAAGGAGAAATTACTTTCAAACTAAATCCCTCAGGCCCATTTCCTTGGGGTACGTTTCTATCCTAAAGAAGAAATTACTTCTGTCCTTGTTTCCCAAATCTGCATCCCGAACAACAGTCCCTGTGAGACAAAGAGCTCTGGGGGTCTAGCCATCATCCTGAATCTTGAGTCCCCCTGGATAGAGCCGCCTAAAATGCCACTATCATGTGACTCCCTTCTGCTGGCTTTGCCACCAAGTGTAATTTCTAAGCCTGCCATTCAAAGCCCTCTGCAGTCTGGCCACAAGGTCTTCCCAAAGGCATCTCCAGCTCCATTCTGTCCCTTGTTCAGGGCAGCCTATCCCCACTTCAGTCCTCTGTTCATGTCAATCCCCAATTTCCTGGCTCTCAGGCCCAGCCTGGAGTGGTCTTTCCCTACGTCCAGGTCCCTATTTACCAAACACCGTCTGACCACATACGTGGCACAGGGCTGGACACTGCGGGGAGAAGAGGGTGTCCAAAGACAACAATGCGGCAGTCCTGGCCCTAACTGTAAAGGGGCTGGGGAGCAAAACATACAGCTAAGTAAGTGTGAGAGAATGAGGGAAAACAGAGGCCCAGGGACCACACTGGATGTCCTGCAGGGAAGACCCAGGAGCTGGGAGTCTCAGACAGTCCCAGGGGGAGGAAGCCTGGGCAAATGCACAACATTGGGAGATGACGCGTCAGATGTAAGGAGCAGGAACTGGGCTGGCTTAGCTGACGTGGAAAGAACCAGGTGGCAATGGGCACATGCCTCACTGACATCTTCCTATCGCTTCATCTGCCTGGACTGCACCCTAATATTCCCCACAGAAAGTAGGCCAGTGAGCCCCAAGGTGAGACAGAAGTGGGCTTCTAAAGAGGAGGAGCAGTGATGTGTATGGAGCCCGCCTGTCCACCTATTACTCAGAGGAGGAACCCAGGCAAGGTCTTGGTGGGGGTGGGCCAGCTCTCTCAGGTGTACCATATGGGGCTTTCTGAATGCTAGTACACCCAATGGCCTGACCTGCTGGTGGTACTGGATGTTGTGGCCCACCCGTTCCTCCCTGGGCCCCAGATCCACCCTCCTGTCCTGGTTTGCCTCTGTCCTCATCCCAGACACAGGGGGAGGACATTTTGAAAGGCCCTACACCATCCTTCTCTTCCCTTTCTATGTCCATTCCCATATCCAGCTCTCCCACTCCCTTTAGCTCCAGCCTCTATCTCTAAGCAGATGACTCCCAAACCCTGAGCCTCTTAGCACAGCCCCCCTGCCTCATACTATCTCCCACCCCCCGACTTTGGTTCTGTCTTGGCCTCACCCCTCCCACCCCACCTTGCACTTATAGCTCTGCAATGCTTCTGGCTCATGTGAATTCTCCCTCCACCACCTTATGCCCAGAGATGAGCTTTCCTGTCACCTGCCTGGGCTGTTGGCCCTCAAAGGTCTCTGGCCACCTCTCCTGGACCTTTCCTAGTCTGTCTGCAGACCCCAGGCACACAGAGATCTGGCCTGGTCATCCCACCAAACCTGACCTGGTAAGCAAGGGGGAGCCACTGAAGATCTTTGAGCAAACTCCTATCCCTGGCACTCAAGGCCCTCTCTGTCATTTGGCACTATTAACCACATCCTCCATGTGCCAAGGCGCTCATCTCTCTGAAGGTCTGATGTGCCCTGCCTTCACAGCTGCTCACAGTGTTGCCTTTCCCAAATGGGATATTGTATACTTAACACACATATTTAAAGCCCCCGCTTCCAAAGCCTTTTCATGCCACCTCCTCCAGAAAGCCTTCTCTGACTTGGGCACCAGTCCTGCCCAGCACCTGTGTTTGTTAGACGGGCCCACAGCAGATTGTGAGCCCAGGGGAGCAAAGGCAACCATGGTAGGCTTGAAAACAGTAAAGCCAGGCCACCGGGCAATAGGGCCAAGGGGAGGCCAACGTCAGGAGGGTGTAACTTGAACCTGTGGGAAGCATCATGGGATTCTGTGTCCCCAAGAGCCCAGAAGTAAGTGTGGGATAGTAAGGGAGGATGAAGGAGATGCTGGAGTGATAAGGGCGCAGATGCTTCCAGGCTCAGTGGAACATCTTGACTCAGAGGAGAGGGCTGTGCCTGCCCGCCCAGCCTGCCTATCCCAGGATTCAGGGCTGGTCAGCAGAGCAGTCAGCTCCCCACTCCAAGAGGGCCCTGAGAAGTCAGGGCCTCCCTGAAGAGCAGGCAGGTGGTAAAGGACTCAGAAATCAGGCTTCTCTGCCCAGCTGTTAGCAGGCCTCCCACGCTCTCCTCCTTCCTGGAGAAGATGCTCAGGAAGCTCTCCCCAGAGCTACCTGGCCAAACCACTGCCCACTGGCTACTCCCTCTTATTCCTGGCCTGGTGAGTAACTCAGGAGAGCTCCCGGCACCCACACTAGCAGCACCTCCAGGAAGAACCAGAACAGATGTTCTGTGGGAGGTCAGTTCTTTCTGGTGCCCTGCCAGGGGCCCACAGAAGGGCCCCATTGACCAACACAGTGGATGGAAGGCACACTTTTGCACTCCATCAGGAAATTTCTGCTCCCTGCCTTTGGTCCCCTAGCCTTCTGTGGATTTCATCTAGACCATCAGCTCCCAGACCAAAGCCCAAATCCTCTGCCTGGCCTTTCCTAAGCCACCTCTTTGGCATCCTGACACCCCTCTCCAGCACACAGGTGGGCCCTGTCTCCTGACTCTGGGCACTTTCACTGGCTGCCCCCTCACCTGCTTCTCCTAGGGTGGCATCCCCAGTGCTGGCAGCTTCCCTCTGCTCCCTGGTTCCAGTCTCTCGCATGCTGCTGTTTCTTAGACTCTGAGCACCTTGAGGGCAGGGACTCTTGCCTACAGTAAGTACTTGGCAGAGGGTCTGGCATACAGTCAGCCAGTAACAGATGACTGGCAGCCAGTGTGCAGACTTCCTGATCACACGCCCAAGGCACAGGAGCTCTCTGCACTGACAGGCCACAGCAACGGCCTAAGCAGTGAGGTCATCCAGCAGCCCCCTAGCCTCCACGCTTCCCACCTGGGCACCAGGAGGCTGGGCCAGGCTCCTGGACTGCCCCCCCTCCTTCTACAAAGTCATTAGGGCCCACACCCATGCCTCGTGCAGCCTGTCTGTGCGGGTGCTGAGGGCAAGGGAGGCCAGATGAAGGATGCTGGGTGACAAGAAGACCTGGAAGGCCACTTAGAGGCCTTCAGATTAGCCAGGCAGCCAAGAGGCATTTATTAAGTGCTTACTGAACGCTGAGCATGTGTGCTAAGCTTTGGGCACACAAAGAAAGGTTGAAACAGTCTTCGTTCCCAAGGAGTAAAGCTCTTCATGAAAGGGAAGGCTGGGATTGATCTGGGGCCCTCCTCCTCAAGTGCCGAAGGAGCCCCAGCACGTCCTGGCTGCGTGACCCTGGCTCTGTCATTTCCCTTCTCCGTTCCTCAGTTTCCCCAGGATGTTGTGGCTGCAGCACTCCAGTGAGTGTATAGCGCCATGCTTATGGCAGCCATCAACACCCTAAAAGGGTCAGCGTTCTCTCCCCTTCCCTCTGAGGCACAGGAGGGCGTGCGGCTCAGCAATGGGCAGGCTGGCTCCCCTGCCCAGGGAGCATCTCCTCTTTAAACTGCTGGGCTAAAGATGTGCACAAGTGCTCTGCCAGACAGAAGTTAAAATATTCCCAGGAGCTCAAACAGGCCCAGCCGACCTTCCAGAAAGATACTTTTTACTGTTCTATCATAAGGACAAACATCTTCACTGCCTTGAATCTGGGAATCTGCCAGCTCATCAAAGCTTTCAGCAGCCAATACCACGTCTCGTTTCCACGGCTGACCTGAAGAGTGGACAAAGCCCTGCCTGGAATGCTGGTCTCCTGGGGCTGAGGGCTGGGCCTCGGCCTGCTCCCTCTCCCCTCCCAGGAGCTGGCCAGGCAGCAGCTTCACATGGCCCCCCAAGGCGCTGCTCACCCAGCTTCCTCATCCATTCATTAACTGGGTCTACTAGGAAATGAAGAGAGAAGGCACGGCTCCATGTCTGCCCATACAGCAGCATCAATCTCATGAGAGATACCGAGCTCTAGAGGGACAGGGCCCAGACGTGGGGCCTCCATGGGCACACGGGAGCCCCTTGACCAACACTGGGATCGGCCCCGCTCACAGCTGGCAGTCTTAACCATGGCCTGGACCACCCGGTGCTTAAGAGACTTGTCCACAGTTACCCTGTCAAGAATGGCTCAGAGGTGGGGCTCGAACCCAGGGCCTCGTGCCCTGGTGTTCAGTTCTCCACACACTATGCCATGTCTCCTCTATCTACAAACGCACAGACATATACGCTAAATGCACGCAGTAGGTAGGGCCAGACCTCAGTCAACCCAACTAACTACTCCGCAGCCTCGACATGAAGGCAAGGGCCCCAGCTACCTTACTGCCAGCTGGGGGCCGCCCACCTGGAGGCTCCTTTAAGGCCATGGCCACTTGCCTCTATATCCCAGCACCTGGCACAATGCCCTGCACACAGCAGGTACTAAACCAGTACTCTATGGATTGCATCAAGTGAACTCCAATTCCTCTTTTAGTTGGTGCAGCTCATAGAGAGGAGCCTACAGACCTGCCTTTCCAAGTGCCCCTCCCCTCCAAACAGGGCCTAGAAAGCCTAGACTAATGGCCGCAAGTCCTCCAGAGAAGTCGGTGCAGTCAGTAACTTGGAATGCTCTGATCTGGGCCGAAGGCACCTTGTGCAGCTGCAAGCATGATCTAGGGCATTCCGCAGAGAACGTTGTGCTTGGGGAGGTGGAGGGGCCTAGGCCCCTCAGCCCCTAGATCCCTGCAGGCCTTCCAAGGACAGGGGCATGGCAGCTGCTCAGGCACTCAAGAGCTCTTTTTGGAAATCACCAACTGAGTATTTCATACAAAAAATTCAGGCTGACTGAAAAATAAGATGCTCCCATCTCAGCTCTGGTCTGAGTGTTTGGCGATGCCAAAGTCAGCCTGTCAGCCCATCGGGAGCACTCAGACAGGTCTCCTGGCCTCCCAGTGACTGAACAGAGCATTTATTAAGCTCTGTATGCAAAGCCTTTGGTTAAGCCTTGGGGACACAAAGAGCTCCAGGAGCAGACGCTGGAATGGGGGAAACAAGAGCCAGCCAGGTGCTGTGCGACAGAGGGCAAGGGCCCCCGGTCCTTAGGGCACAGCAACAGAGCAGATGGGCAGACGTGCACGTCTTTGTGCACGTCAGTCCCCTGATAAAATGCTGCCCATCTCTGATTCAGGCCAGGGCCTTTAGGGACAAGAACTTTCTTTTCTGGATCTTCAGCAGCTGTGGCTGGCTGTATCTCCCCAGGATGCTGGAGCAGCATCAGGGTGTGAGGGTAGCTGGGGTCCCAACACTACACCAACCCTGCCCTCAGCCCTTTACTATGGAAGCTGTGTGACCTCGGACAAAGAGCTGCATTTCTCTTGGACTTCGTTTCCTCATCTGCAGCAGGATGACTGATCTAACTAACATCTGCAATGAACCCTGGGGTCCTCGAATCCGACCCCATCAGCAGACAGACAAACTGAGGCCCTGGGCTGAGCCAGGCAGTCACCCAAAGAGCTGAGACCCAGCCCCTGCCCATCACTGCTGCTCCTGTGTGGCCCAGGCTCGCTTCATCTCCTCCCCTACTCCAGCTATTAAAGGGATGGTCCAAGATGCTGAGGTGGGGGGGAGGGGCTGATCGTTTGTACTCCCAAAATAGCCCCCCACCAACCACTTGTGGCTGCTTTGGTCCTTTGAGCCCAAGAGCTGACTTGTAAAATCAGTTAAAAGTCCCCTGAAGGGTGCCAGCTCACTAACCGAACCTGTCCCAAACAACAGCTGGGAGCCACCCCAGGCCCTCATCAGCTCTCTCCCAGGGCAAGAAGTCCGCACAGCAGAGGAGGCTGTGCAGCAATGGGCTGTTTGTCCCATCGCCCTTTTGGCTCATTCTAGACGTCCGGTATGTACCAGAAGCCAAGGCCCTGCTTCCTCCCCACGTCCAGCTCGGCTCTGCCCCACCCCAGTGCTCAGCCCAGCCGCCAGCTCCCCATCACGGCTCAGGGACTTGGCACTGCCCTGGAGAGGAGAGGCCCCATCCAGGGGCAGAAAGGCAACTGGAGAGAGCTCTGGGCACTGCTCAGCTCGGCTCCCTGCCCTTGGCTCTGTGCTGCCAAGAAGGTGGAAAGGCCTAAAGAGAAAGCACCCCCCATTGGGGCCAGCCCTTTTAGGTCTGCTTCTCTCTGTACGTGTATGTACACACACGTATATACACACAGGGACAGCCTATTGAATGCTACAGTTTTCTCTGGCTCCCATCTCCTCATTCTCAATCAATTAATTAAACACTTGTTAAGCAAGCTGTACTACTGGTGCCAGGCACCCAAGGGCTGCCTTCCCATTCTCCCTCTCATCTCCTCTTCCCTCTCTCTCTCTCCCTCTCTTTCTCTCCCTTTTCTCTCATTCCCATTTCCATCTCTATTCCTCCCTTTACTCCCCAGGCTTTTAAGAAATATTTTCAAAATTAAAGTGAAATTTACTGTAGTATTTGTGGCCAGAGTTTGGATAGCTGAAGCTCTTTCATGAAAACCTATTTTATTTATGTTCTATAGCTTCATATAAAGAATGTGTCGGATCACTAAAGCTTTCCTAAAGACTTCTTTCTATTTTTTTTTTAAGTGGCAGAATGTAAAGGAAGCCAGGATGCTGGCATTCCAAGGGCCTCTCTGTAAACATGCCCCATAGCCACTGTGATTCTGCCTTGTGGGGTCAAAACGAGCCAATGGAATGTCCCCGAGGAGAGGCCTTCCGGCAGCTGTGGACGGCTCTCCTGCTCTCTCTTTTCCAGCCGGGCATGATCTCTAGCGCCCTCATGGGCTTCCTGCCTCCTCTGGACACTCACCAGTAAGTGAATGTCTGTCCTAAAGGGGGATGCCTGTTATTTCAACTCCGGTCTTTGATGGGCGGGGTCCAGCAGCATGAGCCATCAGCTCCCACCCTGGGCTCTCTGCCCAGGAACACTGGAGAAGTCGTGGGGGCCTTGTGGGGAAGCACTAAGAGTTCCTGGGTCCAAGTCCCACCCCAATACACACTGGGCACAGTGCTCCGAAACACTAACTGGCAGAGAAGGCGCTAAGCTTCAGTGGGAACACCTAGAGGTTTCCTCCCCAGCCTGACCCAAGGTCCTGACTCCTCCAATCCTACTGGATCCTGTCTCTGCCACCCCAGGATTCCTCAGCCCTTTCCAGCTGTGTGTTATAGGCAGATTTGGTAGCCAGGCTGGCTATGACTTCACCGAGCACTGAGAATAACAGCTGACATTTATAATGCTTTCAAGTTTACAAAATGCTTCATGCCTCTTGTCTACTTAGGCCCTTCCATAACCCTGTGAAGCAGGAACTACAGACATCATCTGCATTCTGTAGAGGAGGAAGCTGAGTCTCAGAGAGGCCAGGCAACTTGTCCATGGTCCTGTCACTCAAACGTCGGTGCCAGGATTAACACCCAAGACAACTTTCACTTTGCCACAAGGTCTGGGATTTCTCACTTTCTCTTTCCTTCACCTTCAGCTTCAATGGCCTATTGACTTCTAGTGTTTTTCCCCTTCCCATTCAAGGATCTTGTTCCTTGCTAGAAAGCCCTGAAATTGAGTCATCTGGCCTTGGGTCCAGTGCCCATCTAGGCCAAGCAGAACCAACCCCAGAATCTCAGAACTAGGAGAGATGGGCGTTTGTGCCCATTGGTCCAACCCTCACATGAATGAGGATTCCCATTACATCCCACCTGAAGAACCCACTACATCTGTGAACCAGAAAGTCTGTGTCCCAAAGAGATTTAAAAAGGAAAAGGGCCCATTTGTACAAAACATTGATGGCAGCTCTTTGTGCAAAGAACTGGAGATTGAGGAGACACCCATCAGCCGTGGGACGTATGGACAAGCTGTGGTATGTAATTGTGATGGAATATTACTGTGCAACAAAAATGACAAGATGATTTCAGAAAAACCTGGGAAAACTTACATGAACTGACACAAAGTGCACTTAGCAGAACCAGGAGAATGTTGTACACAGTAACAGTGCTACTGTTTGATGATCAGTTGTGAATGACTTAGTTATTCTCTGCAATACAATGATCCAAGACAGTCCCCAAAGACTCAAAGTCTGCTACCCATTTCCAGAGACAGAATCGATATTGTCTGAACACAGACTGAAGCTCTCCTTCTCTTTACCTCTTTCTTCTTCCTTCCTTCCTTTCCTTATCTTCCTGTACAAAATGACTCATATGGAAATGTTTTACATGATTGCACATGTGTAACCTATATCAGATTGCTTACTATCTTGCGGGGGTGGGGGGATGAGAGAGAGAGGGACAGAATTTGGAACTTAAAACTTTTTTTTTTAATGCTAAAAAACTTTTAACATGTACTTGGGGAAAAAAATAAAATATGATTAAAGAAAAAAAAAGGCTGTCATGTGCCAATGCACCAGTACGTGGCCCTCCTCTGGCCAGGCTTGACTGTTCCTTCCTCCTTACACTCCGGGCAAGTGGCAGGCCCCAAGTCCCACCTTGTGCTGGAGCTGTGGGCAGCCACGAGTCCTGGCCTCTCATCCATCTCCCTCTTGCTCTCTATCTATTGGGAAACCTCCTTTTCCCAGAGATCAGCCCATTTATCTCCTCCCAGAACATACTGACCCTTTTTGAAAAAGAGCTTCCAGAAGCCCAAAGGCCAAATCCCACCAATGTGGGTACAGATCTGCCTAAACTCAAATGCTAGACTCTGGCCCAAAGTGGCCTACGTGCGCCTGCCTAGGGCAGGTAGCTGCCACAAGTCTCTGCCAGGGAGTGGAAGCCCAACCTCTCCAGGGTCTGGCCCCCTCTGCCACAAGTCCTTTAGGCTGGTCAGTCACTACTCAGCCTCCCTCCAGGCCTGATTAGCCCATCTCAGACATGTCCAAAATCAATGGCCATTTGCTAATAAGCTAACAGAACACAGGCTGTACTGTCCTCAGGCTCAAAGGGGGCAGCAGTGGGGACAGGCCCATTCTCTCGAGGTCCAGTGACTGATCCAGACTCCCACTGGGACCTTCTGAGCCATACTTCAACTATTTGAGACACAGAAAGAGCACAGGGCTTTGAATTCCATCCTCCGGGAGAGAGCCACCCCAAATCTGTTCAAAGCTCCCCTCTTTGTAAAGGCCCAAAGTGCCCAAGATTCTCACTAAGGTAAGGCTTGTTTCTTTATGCAATGCAGATTTCCTGGGCGGCTAAGCCAGTCCTCTGCTCCTGCACTCAATGGCACTGGAGGCTGGCCCTTAGCCAGACTCTCAGTCATAAGCATGTTGGCAAACGTCCCTTCTGCAGAGAAGAGCTGACCTTTGGACCATGTCATTCACTACTGCCCCAAAATGGGCTGGGAGGGGCAGTCCTGAAAGGTCCCCCAAGGGGTGGCCAAGGGGTGATGTTTTTATTGTCAGTGGAATAATTCATTCCCCTGTAGTCCCTGAACATGAGCCCAGGGGATCCCAGTAACCTTTGCTACATTTGGCACTGGAGGCTGGGGAGGGAGCCCATAAAGCAGCCTGGCTGCCCGACCCCCCAGATACTTCTCCTGCAGCTCTGTGCTGCCTGAGGCAAAAAGCCATCGGCTCTGCCAGAATGCTGCCAACATCTGACTGCAGGGTCTCGTCCCTTCTGGCCATTTCATTTCCTCCGACTGTTTCCAAGTCACAGGGCTGCGAGGACACACCTGTCACAGCCCCACATCGTGGCCAGGTCTCTCCCCAGTGCTGGCTCACAGCTAGTCATGTGCCTCCTGCAGTGTGAACCTTAAAAACATGGACTCTGCAAGGGTTCTCACACTCAGCCTCCCCCCACCTCCACAGCTGCTTCCTAAGCCTTTCCCAGGGTGGTTTCATTGGCAAATCTCCAACTGTGGCCTTCCCCCCACACCTCAATGCCCTGCGGAAGAGCCCTGGGCAAGCCAGCACCTAGCTCAGGGCATCCTTGTCACCAGGAGCTCCAGGACGCCTGTGGTGGGGAAAAGGCCCAGACGGCAGCCTGCCCTATGGCTCCCACCAGTATCGGATGGCAGCTCCCAGGAGGCCTGGTCACAAAGCAGTAGGAGGGATGGATCAGGAGCAGCTGGTGGAGACAATGACCAGAAGGCCTGGGGAGCAGCTGGAAAGTGGGGGAGGAGGTGAGAGACCAGCCCCTTAGGGGCAGAGAGATCAATAAGGCAGAAGGGAATGTGTAAGTGCAAGGGGAGATGAGAAGTCAAGAAGGGAGGAGGGAGAAGAAACGTGAAAGGAAGCTGTGAGACCAAGGGGAGCCTTGGGGAAGGACCCACTCCAGCTTCTTAGGCCTGACTCCTGCCTGGCACCCATCAGGCCTACGTGCATAGAGAGCGAATGACTGAGCTCCTAGGGCTGTCGGCACAGGGGACAGGTCAGGTTCAAGCCTCCCCACCCTGGCCCAAACCCAGGCTCCCAAATGACACCAGCGCCAGCTCAACTCCCGCCTCCCACCAAAAGACGATTTCTCTGCCAAGGTCTGCCTAGTGAGTAAGACACAAAAACAAAGGGCCAGGTGCAACGTGCATCATTTCTGTAGGGGAAACAAGGGAGGACAGTGGACTGAGAGGCCCAGCTTCATCTTTTGGCCATTCTGTGTTGAGAGGCTCTCAGCCTTCCTGAAATCAAGCAGGGGTGCCCACCTCCCAGGTGTGAAAACAGCAGGAGATGTGGGCATGCGGAGGCCTCAAGGGACAGCACCACACTGGAAGCAGTCAGGCCAACAATCTAGACGTACCCAGGCCATGCTGAGCTTTTCCACCAAAGAGCCAATGGGGAACAGGGCAGAGCCAGTACGGTGGGTATGATGGGCCTGAGATTCCACAGAGCACCGCTCCAAGGATGGCCTGCCCTTCTCCAGATTACATTGACATCACACAATTCCAACATCCGCCAACTGACATTGTGGCTTTGGGGGCATGGTCTTCGGGGTTCTGATCCAGAGGCTGAAATTAGATCAGAACACACACAGCTGCCACGGCCCTGCTTCCAAAGGGCCCCACTCCCAGAAGAGGCCTCAGCAGATGTTTAACTCACCCAAAAACCCACAAGGCCCTCCTCAGCCACCTTTGGGCCATGCCTTCCAGGATGATGGAGATGCAAACAGAGCTCTCACATCTGGAAGCCAACACCAGGGTGAGAGTGGGCACACACCATATTTGGGGCTGGAAAATATCTCTGAGTGATGGGTCTGGTCCAACACACTCATTTTAAGAGTGGAGGAAAGTGAAGTCTTGAGAAGGGGAAAGACACAGCTAGCCAGTAGCTAGGCCGGATCTCAACCCAAGGGTTCCTGAGTCCTGTGTCAGCATTCTTCACCTCTCCTTTCTGCTCTCTGGCAGGCAGTGACAGGACTGCCCGGCAGGCCATTCCCATGACCACCTCTCTCCCCACCAGGAAGCTGCCCCAGTGGCCTCTCCCTGAACTTCTCCCTTTGGGCCACCCTTACTTCCCTGACGACCTTCTGCCTCATGTGCCCTTTGAGCGCAGCCCCATGTCCCCAACACCCAAGGGGCCTCTAAAGGCCTGGTCTGGGCTTTGCCCAAAGCAGACATTCCATGAAAGCCTGGCCATATACCACACATGGATGCTCACTCCACAGAACCCAGAGAACGTCCAGTGTGACACCGCTCCCCTTGGCCCTTTCCAAGCATGCCTGCATTGCCGCTAGTGAATCTCTGACAAGCCTGGCCTCTCATCACCCCCATCACCCCTACCACATGACCGCAGCCAGTTCCATAACAACAGTCTTCCCAGCCCTTCCACTCTGAGCTACTGCTCCAAGAGGTTTCTTAAATTACGCAGGCCTCAGTTCCTCACCTGCTCAGAAAGACCTGGTGTGTTTGGATTGCTGTGACTTGGGTGCTGAGATCAGCAATCTGCAGAAACCACTTAAAAGTCTATTCCTTGGGTGCTGAAAAGGTAGAAGAAGGGGGATAGTGGGGGGGTGTCACAGGCAGGTAACTGCCCCTGCTCCTTCTGGGCCCACCCCACAACCAGGTCCTCCAGAGACCTTCTTGCACACACTGAAACTCTGAGCCATCCTCCTCCTCACAGACCCAAAGCCAGGCCAAAGGGGTGAAGGCAGCTCTCAGCCAGAAGGGCACAGGTAGGCTGGCCTTCGGTGCTTTGTAAGGGGACCTCCCCTGGAAAAGCATCTGCCATGGGCATGCTGGGTACAGAGAACTCACTCTGGGGGCTGGAAATGGGCTCAGAAAATGAAACTAACAAATAGTCTCCATGCCTCTGGTGCAAAGCAAGGTCCTTGACTCAGAGACTGATGGCTCTGGGACCTCAATGAGGTGGCCAACCCCTGCGCAATGCAGATCTCGGCCCAGTCCTGCCATCAGTCAGCCATAGGGGCTCCTGAACATGGCTTTTAAGACTCCAGTGCATTATGGTGTCTGCCCCATCTGATTTACTGATGAAGAAGCAGGATTTTGGGGCCAGGAGAGGTTTTGGGGTCAAGCCCGATGCCCCCACTTGGCAGAGGAGGCCATGGGGCCAGGCTGTAGGCTGGGATCCTGGGCCCTGAGACTCTGCCAAGGCCAAGCCGAGCTCTTCTCCCTCAGCACCATGTGACCACCAAGGAAATGAATATGGATTGCAGCTCTAGACTGAAGGGGCAGGACTGGGGAGAACCCCCCCAGCAGCTGAGGCAGAGGGCTGTGCATTAGCGGGACACATCTGTTATGCACCTATTACAGGCGTTCCGGGGATGAAGCTGCAGGGACCTTCAGAGAGCTTACGTTCTCTCAGGGGAAGCAGGATGTGATGGACAAGAGGGCACAAAATGTGTGCCAGGTAGGGAACCCAAGGTCACTGTGGTAAGGAGGGTGCTATGAACTGGGTGAACTTGGAAGGCCTCCCATGCAGAAGGGGGCACTTGACGAGAACTTCAAAAGAACTCTAAGGGTGGAGGGCATCCCAGGCATAGGGCACAGCAAGGGCAAATGTGCAGGGGCATAAGAGGGAATGCTGGATGTGAGGCCAGTGGACTGGAGGCCCCAGGGGGAAAGAACTGCTTGGTGCTGGCACCTAATAAATGCCTGATGAATTCACCAGAAAATAGCCATCTTCCTTATCTATTGACTCTTTTCAGGAGATGCTGAGATATCAGGGGAAGGAACACACTGAGGTGTGATGGTGAGCCGTGCACCCGAGTAGAAGCTGAGTGTCACAACAGGACATCCTTCTGGTGAGGCAGCCCCCTTGCCAACTGCCCACAGTCATCGTGAGCAGCCCCGGGTGTGGCCCAGGGAGTCTGTGAGCACAAGCACTAGGCCCAGAGGACTCCTTCACAGGTAGGTGAATCAACCCATGTGGTCACTGCTGATGACAGCCCTGGAGGCGCAGGCCCTGTAGCCCACTGGGTGACAAGGAAGACTTGTGGGGGGCGGCCCTGAGCCAGACGAGGGTGGGAGTGGAGGCCACACACCCCCTGTGATGTGGGAGAGCTGCCCGGGGAGGAGCTGGCTGATGACCCTGGCTTGTGGCTCAGCACCCCCCCCCCACCCCCGGGGCCTCAGTCTCCTTGTCTGTAAGAGGAAGGACTGAAGAACCTTCCCCGAGCCAGAGAGAGGCTGGGTTTGAGGAGTGTGCTCAGTATAAACACAGAACATGGCAGAAACTGGCAAGGCCGGTCATCATCAACTCAGTGGGTGGAGTCCCCAGGGTCTGAGCTCAAATCCAGGCACAGACACTTCTGAGCTGTGTGTCTCTGGCCTCCCAAGGCTGTTATAGGGCCAAGTGAGATCCTGTCAGTGGAGTGCCTCGCCAGAGCCTGGCACACAGGACACAGAAGCTGTTCTAGAAATGACTTTCCCTGCCCCTGCCCAAGGTCAGCGCTGAAGGGACCTCCCAGGTCACCAGAGGTATGGCTGGGGTCCCATCGGGAGAAGGCCCAGGCCTCTCTAGCCCTGAGTGGCCAGGCCTTCCATCTCTCCACATCTCTCCATACATGCACATGTACACACCCAGGTGCACAGATGTTCTCTCACACATGCACACACACGCGTGCACACATTCCTACAAGTTACTCGATCCATATTAAAAACACACCTATACAACCCTCCCCCCCAATCAAAATGAAGCCAGACGCAGGTCCCAGGGTGGGGAGGGAGGCCATCTGACTGAGGGTCTGCAAGCACTTGGGGAGAAGGAAGGCCCTGCCCTGCCCAGGCTGTGATTCGGGGCAGAAATAACATCAGACCCTTTGTCATCAATCAATCAACAAGTATTACTTAGGCTCCTCCCAAGAGGTGCTGCCAGAGCGCAGCCCCCAAGGCAAAGCTATCCTGGGGGCCCTTCCCCAACCTCCAGCAAAGCCACATGGAGGGAAGGGTGCTGGGGCTGGTCTCAGGCTACTGCATTTAGTTTAGAGGGTCCCACAGCATGTGTCCTTTAGCAGTGGCTAAAACAGGTGAGCTCCTCCTCAGCCCTAGCCCTTCCCCCTCCTCCCTAGCCCCCAACACTGGGAGGCTCCTAAGGAGAATGGGCATCTCTGTCTCCTGGTCTCCCAGCTCCTCTCATTCCCTGCTACCTGCCCTGGGCACAGCCTCCAGCTGGGTCAGGCTCAACTCTGGCCTAACAAGAACAGTACTCTTTGGGTCACTCGTGACCCCCTTTTTTTTATATTTAAACAAATGCTTTATTAACTTCTGTTTTACATCATTCATTTCCGCCAGATTTTGTGTTACAATCATTTCCCCCCCGTTATTCCCCTACCCAACCTCCCAGAATAGCAGTCCCACAAGATATCGCTTCCTCCACTCTGCTCTCTCCCATACCTTCTCCCATACCCCTTTCGACCTCTCCATTAGAGGAAGGTGAATCTTTGGGGCCAATGCCTGCACATCTTATCTCCCTATTACAAGCAAAAGAGTATTAATAATAGTATTTATATATATTTGAAACATTTAATCTTAAGACCTCGAATTTCAGATCCATTTCTTTCCTCCCTTGTCACCCATTCCCTCTGGGGAGATAAGTAATTCAGTATATGTTGTACATGTCTAGCTATGCAAAACATTATCATAGTAGATATATTGTACAAGGCTGCTTATAATTCCCTCCCACTCATCCCACCCCCCACCTGGTCCATTCCCTACATGATCCTGTCCCTCTTCTATAGTGGGTACTTCCAACCTCCCCTCCCCCCAAGGATGCCCTCCCATCCATCATCCCTCCTCTCATCCCCCTTCCCCCTATTCTGCTGCAGGTTGAGATATCCCATTTAGTATGTATGTCATTCTCTCCCTGAACCAAATTCAATGAGAATGTGGTTTTGCCTTTTTGCCTTCCTGTTCTTCCCCTCCCCTGCAGCCACTTCCCCTTGCTTCTTCTACATGAGATAGTTTACCCTACCCTGTCTCTCTCCATCTCCTCTTGCCACTTTTCTCTCTCACCTCATAATTTCATCCCTTGAGTATTCTCCCTTCCCAACAAATTCATCCTATGCCCTCTATCCATATAACTGTAACCATATACACACACATTCACATATGTATTCAAATGACCACACACCCTTCTTCCATTATTTTCATACTGAGAAAGATTTCATCAGTCACAATTATTGTTTTTCCATATAGGAGTGTGAATAGTTCAACTTTGATAAGTTCCTTTTGATTTCTTTTCCCTGATTACCTTCTCAGACATCTCTTGCTTCTTGTGTCTGGATGTCACATTTTCTATTCAATTCTGGTTTTTTCCTCAAGAATGCTTGAAAGTCCTCTATTCCACTGAATGACCATATTTCCCCCTGAAACAAAATACTCAGTTTTGCTGGGTAGGTGACCCTTGGGTTCAGTCCCAGCTCTTTTGCCCTCTGGAATATCATATTTCATGCCCTTCGATCCCTCAGTGTAGAAGCTGCCAGGTCCTGGGCTATTCTGATTGTGTTTCCACAATATTGAAATTGTTTCTTCCTGGCTGCTTGTAGTATTTTCTCCTTGATCTGGGGATTCTGGAACCTGGCTATAATATTCCTGGGAGTTTTCTTTTTGGGATCTTTTTCAGGAGGTGATCGGTGGATTCTTTCAACCTCTATTTTGCCCTCTGGATCTAAAACATCAGGGCAGTTTTCCTTGAGAATTTCTTGAAGGGTGATTTCTAGGTTCTTTCTTTGATCATGGCTTTCAGGTAGTCCAATAATTTTTAAATTGTCTCTCCTGGATCTATTTTCCAGGTCAGTGGTTTTTCCCATGAGATATTTCACATTGCCTTCTAATCTTTCATTTGTTTGGATCTGCTTAACAGCATCTTGATTTCTCATAAAGTCATTAGCTTCCATTTGCTCCAGTCTAACTCTGAAGGAATGAATCTCCTCAGTGAACTTTTGAGATTCTTTTTCCATCTGGCAAATTCGACTTTTTAAGGCATTCTTCTCCTCATTGCCCTTTTGGGCCTCCTTTGCCATTTGAGTTAGTCTATTTTTTAAGGTGTTGTTTTCCTCAGTCAGGCTGTTAACCCTCATTTCATACTTTTCCTGCATCCTTCTCATTTCTCTTTCCAATTTTTCCTCCACTTCTCTTATTTGATTTTTAAAGTCCTTCTTAAGGTCCTCTATGGCCTGCAACCAGCTCATGTTTTCCCCTGGGGCTTTTGGAGCAGGACTTCTGACCTCACAGTCCTTTTCCCGCTCTATGCCCCCAAAATAGGAGTCTAGGGTTTCATTTTTCTGTTTAATTTGTTTCCTTTGCCTTGGCATGTTGCCACTTAATTACTTGACTTTTGGGCTTGTTGCCACACTATGGCTCTGCTGCCAGACGGGAATTTTCGTCCCAAACGTGTGGGGGACAACTTCCGTTTCTGGAAGCTGGAAGCCCACCCACGACCTCCACCCCAGATCACAATCCAGATCCAGGGAGGTTAAAGCAAGAGCGATTACCTCCCCAAGACTGATCACTGGATCTCCCTACAGTCGCAGGCCAGGAGCTGGAGCTGCCTCTGAAAACTACAAAATGGCGTGTGTCCTCAGTGGCTTCTAGCCCCCAGGGGAGGAAGCCGACGCATTCCCCAAATACTGGTCCCAAAGTCCATAGGGCACTAACCTCTCACTTTGTCCTAGGCATGTCTATGTTGATAAGTCTGGAATTGCCACAGCTGCTGGTGTTCTGGGGTCTCTCCAGCCGGCTGCTAGCCCTGCCACCCTGGGGCTAAAATGTCGGCTCACAGGGACCTGGGCTCTGCTTGGCTTGGCTCAGCTCCCCGCGCTCTGCACACTGCGCGTTGCCGGCTCCCAGACCGCTGGGCTGGTCCTTCCTGCAGGGCTGCTGGGCTGTCCTCAGCAGGAGGTTAGCTGCTCTGTGTCATTCTGTGGGTGCTGGGGCTCCAGAAGTTGTTCAGAATCCCCTTTTACATAGTTTGAAGGAAATCTGGGGGCAGAGTGGCTTGGATGAGCTGTTTCTACTCTGCCATCTTGGCTTCACCTCCCCACAATACTACTTTAAAAACGTGACCCCTTTTTAAAAAGCCCAATCTCACAGTCTGAACGAGGGGGGCCCAGTACCCCCAGATATTACTGCCCACACATCAGCCTCTTCCTACCACCAAGGGCACCTCCTCCTCTCCCTGCCCATGTTATAAAGGCTTCTCTCTCATGCTGAAAGAAGGCTCCCAATACACCGTCCATCTGGATGTATGGCAAAGGCAAATCTGAGGGGCTGGACTGTCGATCCCAATTCGATCTCAATACAATCACTGTCCTTCATTCCTTGCATTTTTATCAGGAATAACATCTGATGGAAACCCTGACTTTGGCATTGCACACATTTCTTGGCTCTTCTCTGCCTGCCAGAAAACAGAACTCAAACATCTCAGTCACTTTATTCAGAAGCAAAGCCCCAGCTAGATAGGAGGAGAATCAGAGAAGAGTAGAATGGGGAGGAAGGTCGGAAGTCAGCTAGCCCAACCCACGACCTCCACTCTGCACCAGCTCTAATCCTTAGGATGGTGGGCCTTCTGGCTTAACAAGTTTCATCCTTTTTTGACAGAAGGCTCTTCAAATGTATGTAAAGAACTCACTCTTCTCACCTCTAGGCTACATGAACTCCGAAGTTCTCAATGCCCTTAGCGAGGCACAGTCTGGATACTCTCTACCGTCTTGGTCACCTTCTCTGAAGCTTGTCTGTGTCCCTCCCAACAGTGGCCCCCATAAGGGACGACAATCCTCCAGCCAGTGTCTAAGCAGGGAAGGGAGCAATGGGACTGGGCTGGCCCTCCCACTCTAAGGACTCTGCTGATATCCTGCTGAGTTTGCCTGAGGTTTCCCTGCTTTACCCAAATGGTATTGCCAGCCCACTCATGATAAAAATCAAGCTAGCTTTCATGAACTCCACATATGAACTCTTCACCAAAACTAGCATGATGCCTGCTTTTGGCTGGAATGCCCAATAGGCTGGCTTTTCTCAAGCACTGGAATAGTGCTGGGTCAGCAGCAAAGCCTTTTACATTGCTTGGAAAACATCTTTACTAAGTTTCCCTTGACAAATTCCTACAAAAATCCAACACAAAAGACAGAGCCACAGCAGCCCTAGCACATTCACCAGGAAGGACCCATCTGGCCATCTCTTATAATGGAATGAACACATGGAGAGACATTTGCTTTGTTACTTAATGAATTTCCATGACATCAAAAACCATTCTAGAATTCTCCTGCAACAAGTGGAGATGATACCATTCCCACAAATTAGGACCCAGAGCCAGAGACGGAAAGAAGGCTGCATGTACTGTACTGGACAACAAGGGAACAGGAGAAGAGCCTGGGACGCAGATGAGGATGAGGACGCTGGCAAGCAGAGGGGAAAAGTCATCTTACCACCACACCGTAAAAGTGCTGGTCAATTCCTATGCCAAACCCAGTATGAAGACATTTACAAACTGCTTCAAGGGACTGCCCCAGCCCCTTTACTCTTTATAAAGTTGAGCTGCCAACCCGCACCAAGTGAGGAATGCCTGCAGGCCATGTCCCCAGAGGCAGCATGTTTCTTTAAGGAGGTCAACTAAGCGTGCAACAAAAAAGCTAGAAAAAGAACAAATTAAAAATCCCCAATTAAATACAAAATTAGAAATGCTGAAAACTAAAGGAGAGATTAAAAATATTGAAATTAAGAAAATTATTGAATAAATAAAACTAATTTATAAATTAGCTTGTAATTATAAATTTTATAAATAAAAGCCAGTTTTATGGAAAAAAACTATAAAATAGATAAAACTTTTGGCTAATTTGATTTTAAAAAAAGAAAGAAAATTAAATTATCAGTATAAAAATGAAAAATGAAGAATCTTCCTTAAAATTGTAAGTAAGATTTATGTAAAACCATAAGCAATCATTCTAGGTCATAGGGATAAGCTAGAAGTATTTCCAATAAGATTGGAGGTGAAACAAGGATTAACTTTAGCAATAACAGCAGAGAAGAAAAAGAAGCTGAAGGCATTAGAATAGGCAAAGCATTAGACTAGAAACAAAGCAATCACTCTTTGCTGATGATATGACAGCGTACTTGAAGAATCCCAGAGAATCAGGCAAAAAATTACTTGAAATAATAAAAAAAACTTTAGCAAAGTTGCAGGATATAAAATAAATCCACATACATCAGCATTTCTATATATTACTAACAAAGACCAACAGCAAGAGAAATTCTATTTAAAGTTACTATAGACATTATAAAATATTTGGGAGTTTACCAGCCAAAACAAACACAATTGCAAAACATTTTTCACATAAATAAAGTCAGATCTAAACAACTGGGAAAATATCAGTTGCTCATGGGCAGGTTGAGCTAATGTAATAAAAATACCAATTCCACCTAATTCACGTCTTCAGTGTCATACCAATCAAACCACCAAAAATTATTTTTTAGAGCTCAAAAAATAATATCAAAATTCATCTGGAAGAAGAAAAGGTCCAGAATACCAAGGGAATTAGTGAGAAGAAATGTCAGGGAAGGTGGGCTAGCCAGGCCAGATCTTAAGTTGTAATATACAGCAGCAGTCATCAAAACTGCTTGGTACTGACTAAGAAATAGAGCAGTGGGTCAGCGCAATAGGTTGGGTACACGAGACTCAGTAGTCAATAACTACAGTATTCTACTGTTTGACAAACCCCAAGACTCCAGCTTCTGGCGTAAGAACTCATTATCTGACAAAAACTGCTGAGAAAACTGGAAAACAGAATGGCAGAAATTGGGCATAGACCAATATCTTACACTGTATCCCGAGATAAAGTCAAAATGGGTACATGATTTAGATATAAAGGCTATAAGCAAACTGGGAGGGCAACGAATAGTTTACATGTCAGATTTATGGAGAAGGGAAGAATTTATGACCAAACAAGAGACAGAGAGCATTATGAAGTGCAAAATGAATGATTTTGATGACATTAAATTGAAAAGTTTTTACACAAAGTCAATACAACCAAGATTAAGAGAGAAACAGAAAACTGGGAAAGAATTTTTACAACCAGTGTCTCTGATAAAGGCCTCATTTCTAAAATATATTGAGAACGGAGTCAAATCTTTTTAAGAATACATGTCATTACCCAATTCATAAATGGTCAAAGGATATGAACAGGCAATTTTCAGAGGAAGAAATTAAAACTCTCCATACTCATATGAAAAAATACTCTAAATTACTGTTGATTATAGAAATACAAATCAAAACCACTTTGAGGTACCACATCACAATTATCAAAATGGCTAACATGACAAAACAGGAAAACGATAAATGCTTGAGAGATGTGGGAAAATTGGAACACTAATGCCTTGTTGGTGAAGTTGTGAACTGATCTAACCATTCTGGAGAGCAATTTGGAACTATGCCCAAAGGGTCACAAAAATGTGCATACTCTTTGACCCAGCAATACTACTACTAGGTCTGTGTCCCAAAGGGATCATACAAATCGGAAAAGGACCTGTATGGACAAAAATATTTATAGCGGCTCTTTTTGTGGTGGCAGAGAACTGGAAATGGAGGGGATGCCCATCAGCTGGGCAATGGCTGAACAAGTTGTGGTATGTGAGTGTAATGGAATACCATTGTGCTATAAGAAATGGTGAGCAGGCAGACCTCAGAAAGACCTGGAAAGTGAATATGAAGTGATGCAGAGTGAGGGGAGCAGAACCAGGAAAACGTTGCAGGCACTAACAGCTACATGTGCAATGACTGACTTTGACAGACTTCTCTCTTTTTAGCAACACAAGGATCCAAGGAATTCCAAAGGACTCACCAGAGAAAGAACGTTAGTCTGAATGCAGAGAGAGGCATATTATTTCCTCCCTATTTTTTTTGTTTCTTCTTTTTCGTGGTTCCTCCCATTGGTTCTAATTCTTCTTTACAACATGACTGATGTGAAAGTAAGTCTAACATGAATGTATATGTAGAGCCTTTATCAGACTGCACACCATCTTGGGGTGGGAGGAGGGGAAAGATGGGGAGAAAATTTCAAACTCAAAATTTTATGGAAGGGAATGATGAAAACTAAAAATAAATAAATTTAAGAGGAAAAAAAGTGTTGTTATTTTTTTAAAGCCATTGGGGTTAAGTAACTTGCCCAAGGTCACACAGCCAGTCATTATTTATGTGTGGGTGCTCATTTTCTGAGGCCGGATTTTATCTCGGGTCATCCCAACTCCAAGGCCGGCGCTCTTACTCACTGCACCACCTAGCCGCCCCCAAAAAAGTGTTTCTTTAGTAGGGTCTGGGACTGTTACAATTCTGGTTTCTTCTCCTCCCAACCCTATGGGAGGGAGCATGAGGCCAGTGGGAGTTGAGCAGGCCTAGCTAGCAGGTTAAGATTAGCATCCAGACCGAAAGAGCCTGAGTGCTGTGGACTCCCCTCTAGCACCATCTCAGAGGAAAGGGGGGGTCTGATCCTCAGCCCACCCCTCCTTCTAAAGGTCCTCTTTCTGTCAAGACCTCTATTATCCTTCCAGTCGTTCAGGTCTGCTCCCTCTCCAACTCTTTCCTCTCCTTCAGCCCCATATTAGCTCAGTGCTAAGCCTTACTGACTCCACTGGGACATCTCTCATGGTGAGCTACCATGGGGGCCTGGCCCCCATCACCCACTCCTTACCCAGACCATCATCATAGCCTGCCCCCTGGCCTCCTGTCTTCCTGCCTCTACCCTCCAGCCTCCAAAGCGATATGATGAAACCTCAAGTCGGGTCATGAACAGTCTTTGTGCCAGGGCCTTCCTCCCGGGGCTCCCACCACTTCCAGGAGAAAATGCATGCTCCTGGAAGCCCCTTACCATCTGGCACCAAACCCCTTTTCTAGCTCTGCAGCACAGGGCTGCTCTGCACACCCTCAGGGATCTAGGCAGACTGGCCTCCTTTCCCTCTTGCTAGAGAGCCTGGCTTCCTCCAAGGCTCAGCTCCAGAACCACCTTCTCTGGACAGCCTTCCCCATCCCTCCCTCTCAAACTATCAGACTATGCTTCTATGTTTACAGGCTACTGGCATCTCAGTAGAAAGTGAGCACCCTGAAGGCAGGGCTGGTTCATCTTTGTCTATGCAACCCTGGCACACAGTAGGCATGTAGTAAATGCTTATGGAAGACCAAAGGAGGCAGAGGGTTTTATAAGGACAATGCCAAACAGACCAACAACAAAGTATAACTAAACCTCTCCTGGCCCCATGTCCTGAAGGCCTCCTTCACTGACCTGAGCTGAGCACTAGAGTTTCTTCCTATACAGATGATGTGAAAGGCACTGGGATGTATCCCAACCTCTCTCCATGCCCTTCAAAGGCAAATGAGGGTTGACTCCCAATCCAAGCCCCTTCCCAGGGGGCCCCATAGATTAGAACTTTAATGAGATGCATTTGAGTCTGGCCTCTGGCACTTAATCTAATCTATGTGACCTTGGGCAGGTCCCCTGTACTAAATGGGTCTCTACTTCTCTGCTGTCTGAGGGGGGACTTCCAGCTGTGCCTTGGGGAGACAGACCTTCCTCTGGTCATTTCTTATTGAAAAAAAAGCTCTCCCCCGCCCAAGAGAGAAGGAAACCAAAGTTTTAATCATCTGGAATCTCTCTCCCAGAAGTGGGAAATGCTTCGCTATTCTAGCCCTTGCAAGACCTAACAGGCACCCATAAATCATGGAGATGGGGGGCAGTGTAGTATGGCAGAGAGCAGGCAGAAGGGTCTTGAAGACAAGGACTGCTTCCCCGATACTTAGCTCAGGACGTGCCACACAGGAGGGTTGTAATAAACTAACGAAAGCCTGCCAACTGGGTAGAACTCAGATACCCCATGAATCTAAGAAGGTTTTGGGTCCTAACAAAAACCTGCCCACTTCATATCCCACCACCAAGATTAAGATGCTGGGGAGCTGCCTTGAAGAGGGGAATAAAACCAGCCTAGAAGTGAGCAGAGGGCATGGAGATTTTTCCTTTTAGTACACTGAAGCCTTTGAAAGCAAAGTCAATGGATTGTGAGTTTAATGTACGGGAGCCAAGTTATTTGGAAGAAATTTATGGCATGCTAATTATGAAGCCTGAGCACTGATTAGATTTGGAAAGGTTGGTATTATCTGCAATTTAAAAGCACAGCCTGGCTTTCTGCTGGAATCCATCATCTCAGGGCATTTCAAAGCCGCCTTTATGAAGCCTGGGCTCATACGGTGGAGCCCCAACTGCTAGCCTGGCCTCTAGCACATCAACAGAAATTCTGAATGGGAAAATCAGCCCAGGCTATGAGCAATGAGAGGGGCACCTTGGTGGACTGGACGGGGCCAGAGATCCACACCCAGCATCCATCCTGGCAGGCCAGCCCGGAAGGCAGACCAGACCAGACTGTAGATACAAAGGGGCCATTCAGTCAGGAATGGGAGGCAGCCCCTCCCACTGGAGTGGAAGGAGCTGAATTCTACCCATTCTGATCTAAGCCTGGGTCAGACTGAATTATGAGGCTGGGGGCTTCCAGCTGCATACATGTGCCTGAACACACTGGATTCTATTTAAAAAGAGAAACACATCACACACACAGACACGAACATATACAGGCACAGAGACCCACAAAGACACACAGTGAGACACACAGACACAGACACACAGACACAGACACACAGACACAGACACACACACACACACACAGACACACACACACACACACACCTCTGGCCCAGGGAAGCCAAAAGTGACCGTCTCAATCAGAACCAGCAAGGCCTAGCTTTGCCTCCCTCACAAAGACCATCCCCACATAGGACTGGGCCAAGGTTAGATGCTCAGCCACATTCACTGACACTCAAATGCAGTGATAGCAGGAGCATTTATTTAGCCCCTACTGTGTGCCAAGCACTGTGCTACAAGCTTTACAAATAGGAGCAATCATGGGAGGTTGCTGCTGTTATTATCCCCACTGTACAGCTGAGGAAACTGAGGCAGGCAGAAGTTAAGTGACCTGCCCAGGGTCACACAGCTAGCAAATGAATGTCTGACCGGCTGATTCAGTTAGGGAGGACTCATTAAATGTGTACTTCGTGCCAGGCCCACAAAGTCAGAAATGAATCGGGCTGCCCTCGTTCTCAACACCACTTTTTGAAATGTCCACAAGCAGACTGGCTGCCTTCCTCTGGCAGGCCAATGCCTCAGGACTGTATGGAATCCCAGAGCTCCGTCCCACACCTGTCATCCGCAGCACTTGCCCAACAAGCCCCAGACACCTTCATGACCTTCCCTGAGCCTCAGTGTATTCTTCCTGCCCTGGCCTCCCTCAGGGCTGCCCTCACGATGCAGTGCAGAGAAGGAAGGCTTGGCATCCTTGGAGCCATCTGAAAACGAGGATACATCCCCAGACACGCTCACACGGATTTCATCTAGAAACCATTTGCACATCTCACAGCAAGTGCTGGTTCTTGAAATGTTTTCAGCCTTAAATAAACCCAAACCAGATTGAGACGGGTACCACCTACCAAGGGATATGCTTTCTGGTTCTCTCTGCCAGTTGATCCTGGGCTTAAAGGGCTCTCTTGATCAGGCCTTGATCAGTCCTCAGCTCACTTCCTCCTGAGGGGCTGGTCCGTGGCCCCCTCTTCTCCAGCCACCAGAAGCACATGGCCTTGATCCCATCCTCTCCCTCTTCATTGCTCTGAAGAACGTAAGATTGAGGCAAAGCAGCCCAGGGTGGCCCCCACCTCCCCAGCAGTATTCAAAGGAGCTCTGTCTTCTCTCCTACCCATCCAATAAAGGGTCAAGTGAGCTGGGTCTGTGGTACTGAATGAATCCCCTGCAGGTGACTGGGAGCTCTTCACTAAACGTTCCGGGCCTTACTTTACTCATCTGTCAAAGGAGGCACCGGCCTGGGCACCAGTTGTATCTCAGTTTCCCCGGTCTTCTTCCAACTGTCCCCAGGGCAGCCTAAAAGACAGGCAGGGGGAGCAGCAGCAGGAGGCCTCCGACAAAAACAGACTCAGCCAGTCAGGGCCTGGCCTTGCTATGCCTAGGCCTGGGTGGGTCTCAGCTTCTTTCCAATGGGCACCAAAGAGCTCTAGCCCAGGCCCCCTGGTAGGGCCCCCTTCTGCCCTGCCTCTCCCTTCCAGAAGATCTTAAATGACTCAGGCTCTGAGCCAGAGAACATGCAGGAAAACGAGTCCAGGTGGTCAGTGACCATTTTCTTTGCTCTCACAATCTGGAGATGAAGCCAACAGTCTTCAGCGCTTTCAGCATTGTCATTCGAGGCTGTGACACAGACACTCATGAAGGCACTCGCTGAGCCCAGCCTGGCTTTCTCAATAGCAGGCCATTCACTAAGGCTGCAGAAAACCGGCTCTCTCAGAAACCTAGGAAATGCAACGTGCAGAATGTGGTCTGTGACTTGGCTGGTACACACCTTCCTCAGCATTTGTCTTACTTAGCCCTTAGATACCTCTAGGGTGGGGGCCTTCCCGCCACTGACAGGCAGGGAAGACCTGCCTTCAAATCCTGGCCCTGCTACTTCCTACCTATGAGATGCTGAGCAAGTCACCTGATCTCCATGGATCCTGGGAGTTCAAAAAGAAGCCTTCCAGCTAGGATTCCCAGCCCTAACTGAATCTGGGTCTTCTCAGGGAAGCAATCAAGGTGAAGACGGAAAGGCAAGTCTGAATCACAGTGTCAAAGCTAGAAGAAGGGACCTATGTCCCACACCTGGAGCAAATGTCCCCAACCAAGTGACCACCAAAAACCAAAACCAAATGACCACTGAGCCTCTGCTCACAGACCCTCGGGGATGTAAGTCTTGCTGCTCTCCGGACAGCTCCATCTTTGGACTACTTCTGACAGGGATGTCTCTCTCTTCCATGTGGCCGCTCCCCACCTAGATGGCCACCCCCCCTTTCTGCCAGTTCTCCAAAGCCAATGCCATCTCTCTCAGCAGATGCCAGCCATAAGCTCTACCCACTTCATGCCATGGGCACGTGCACCAATCTGTTCTCCAGGCCAAGTCCCAGACCTTCTGTAGCCCCAGTGTCTGCTGCTATTGACAGAGTAGCCAGCCAGTCAATAAATATCTGTGAAGTACCTTTTAGGTGCCAGGGGACACAAAGAAAGCCCAAAACAATGTCCCTGCCCTCAAGGAGCTCCCAGTCTAATGGGGGAGACACGTGAACATAAGCTATGTGTCTATATGACTACAGATAGCATAAATTCCAATTATCTCCAGATAAGCATTTACTAAGGAACTGAATGTGATCCTTTGGGCCATGGTTCCAAGGCCTTCTTAGTATACTGGCTGCGTTCCTCTTGACATGGTCAGCCTGGCCAGTGGCCTTCCTAAAATGAGGTGCCAAGAGAGAACACACACTCCACCTGTGGCTGCCCCCAAAGGCGAGCCTGCCATCTGCATGATTCTGGAGATGCTTCTTCTGTCATAGCTTTCACAGCCAGCTCAGCCTCTCAACATATGGAGTTTGGAGCAGATAGACTCAAACCCCTTATGAATACTTCCTTGATTCATCACCTCTTACACATCCCCTCTGAAGGCAATTGATTTTTGTAACCCCAAGTACAGAACTTTACATTTATCATTACATTTTATCTAAGCAGACTCGGCCGATAGTTTGAGTCAATTGTCAGCTTTGGGGATTCTGATTTTGTAATCTAACATACCAGCCTTCCCTCTCCTGCCCTGTCTTCTGAAAATGTTAAGAGTCACTGATAAAATGGTTAAATACTATGAGGCCAAGGATAGAGCAAATGAGCCTGGCTTCCAAGACAACACTGGTCCAGTCACCATCTCCTTTGGTCTGGCTATTAAGCAAAACTCAAACCCTCATCTATAATCATACCATGAGCCAGTCCACAATCCTCTCAACTGTCCACATCATGACAACCTTTCTCATATTCATTAGAGAAATAACATTCCGTTCCATTCCAGTGTTCCCATCATGTAGAGGCAGCTGGGTGGCCCAGTGGAGAGACCTGGATTCAAGAAGACCTGAGTTCAAATCCTGCCTCCAGAAAATCAGTCACAAACTCAGTTTCCTCACTATAAAGTCAGGAGAGTAACAGCACCTCCCCTCCAGGGTGGCTAGGATAAAATGAGCTTAAAGAGCCAGAGGAGGAGCAACTCAAGCTGGCAAAAAAGGAGATGAGCTTGGCTGCTGTGATCTGCTCTTGGTAAACCACAGCTGGCTCCCAGTGATCGCTGCTAACTTCTCCAAGTCCCCACTAACTATCTCACTAATAACCCGGTCTCCAGTCTTTCTCTGAATCAAAATGAAGCCTCACAGGTCAGCTTCAGAAGATACATGCTTTCAGGTCTCCGGCACCTCCTCCTTTCCCCCCACAGTTCTGGGAAAAGCTGATGCTGACACTTTCCTCACTGGGAAAGTTCATTCATCTCCAGGTCCTGGGGGCTCCTCAAGGGGGGGCTAGGAGCTCCCCTACTTATCTCCTCACTCATCTCAGGTTCTTATTCCCAGAAGTCTCTTTGGTCACTTCTTGTCAGAGCCTCGTGACCTGATATCAGCCCCATCTCTTCAGATCTTTTTCTCACCCTTCTGTACCGTTGTTTAAAAACCACCTTTGTCTTCCTCGACATTGGCCATCACCTTGACTCCTTCTGGCCTTACTCTAACAAGTGAAGGCCACCTTTCTGTCCTCATCCTCAGTTTCCTCTATTGCTTTCCACATTCTCACAATCTTCTTAAAAATCTTGCTTGGTGAAAGGAGTTCCCTGTGCAGCCACATCAGCCTGTTTGAACAGCTCCCCCTTCTCTTCCTCTTCAAAATAATTTGTATTGTTTTGGAAGGATGTTGTCCTTGAGAGCATCTTACCCCTCTTGTACCTTTTACTGTCCTAGGCCATGGACTCCTACTCACCCCTTCTCTGTACCCACGAGTTTGCTGACTACAACAGACTGAGAAATTTATGGAGACAACATTTTTTGCCTTCTGGATGGGTGAGGGAGGAGGAGGAGCAAGAGAATTCAGAACTCAAAAATTTAAAAATAAATGTTTAAAAATAACTAAAAAAAGAAAGAGATTTTAATCCAGAGTGCTGAATTCTAGAGTCAATCTTTGTGGTATAAAACCCAGACTTTAATGCTAGTTCTCAGCCCTGCCAGGAAAGGCCCCCACTCTTCTAAGCATGTGCCACTACCCCCCGCATCTCCCTTGGAAGGACAATGAGGTTTAAATGGAGCCCACTGAGGAGGGCTTTTCAACTGGCTGGCCTGGAGTGGCTCAGGAGCCAGACAGAAAGCAAAACTCCTTCAACTCTCCGTTGGACTGGCCTGATCCCTCCAAAGAAAGGTCATGCACTCCGGACAACGCCGCCTGTTCCCATCCCAGCTAGGGGGCCCAGGAAGAAGTTCAGTCATTAGGAGGAATGGCAGCCAAAAGTATTTCAGACATGGTTCTCTTCCCCCCTCCAAAGGGAGCAGCCCACCAAAAACCAGCTGTCCTGCCTTGGTGGAAACGGCCTGGAACAAGACCAGTCAGCTAAAGGTAATTTGCTCTGGCTGCTTGCAAACTAACTTCCAGGCTTCCTTAGCAAATGGCACAGAGATTTCTTTTCAATAGCTGTGAGTTTTGTTTGTCTGCTTTTTTAATTTACAGGGTAACAGCATAAACCTGAACGGTTGAGCTACAATTCAACTCCGAAAGTCTTTAGAACAAAGGCAAAACTAAAATCAGCATTCTTCTGGGGGAAATCTGGGAGCTATCACCAAAGCACTCTCCAAAAGTTAAGTGATACAAGTTTGTCTAAGTAGCCACTTTCCTCCAGGACACGGGTGAACATTCAATGCATCATGCATCCCAATCAAACTGTAGAGAGGCCTGCTCCTGGGGCCATCTAGACAGAAGGGCTTGGCTTCTCTACCCAAACTGATAGGATTTTCCCTTCCCAAAGTCTGAAGCTAAATCATTAGTGAATCTAATTAGAACACAGGTCAATCGGATTTTCAACCACTGAGTGGTTAGGGATGATGGGTCATTCCAGCCCCCTTCAGGAACAGGAAAGACCTAAGTTTGGAATTTCCCTCACCAGGCCTAGGCAGTCGCTAAAGAGATAGAAATGAGGAAAGGCTACTGAAAAAACCTACTTGGAAGACACGGGCAGAACATGTGGCTGCCCCCCACCCCAGGCCTCAATAAATAAATGTCAGCCCTCCAACAAGGGCCACTCTCCCCACCAGCTCTCAGAGCAGCTGTAAGAGGCCCAAGAAGGCCCCACTGGAAAAGATTTCCCAGCAGCAAGGACTGCTAGCTGAGAGGGGCTCCCTAGCCCAGGCCCCAGGAGTCGATTGGCATGCTGGGCTCCTGCTGAGCAGACAGCAGGCTGCCAAAGTCTGGCCAGATCTCCCATGCCTGTGTGTGTGGTGAAGGATGGGGGTTAAGGGGCCTCCAGGGAGCCCAGACCAATGTGCCAAGGCCTGCCTCAGTCACATCAGATGCCACAAATTCTTGAAGCCTGCAACATGCCTTCCTCCCTGGCCCATTTACCCAACCGGCTGTCCTCTGGGTGGAGGGAGAACCCAGCACCCCAGGGGCGCTAGAAATACCACCAGCTAGCAGGAGGAGCAGAGCAGAGGGCCAAGCCCCAGGCCCTGGGGACAGGGCAAGGGACTCCTTCCCCACCTCACCCATTCCTAGGCACATCTGGAGACAGACACATCCTAGACCTGGTAGGCTCGGCCTCATCTTCCCCAGGAAAACCAACAATGCTTTGGTGAGAATTCAAACCGAGGAGACAGTCCACACACATTTCCACAGGGCAAGGGGCAGAGCTGCTCCCCAGGGCTGCCGCCATGCCAAGTGATGGGGACCGCTCCTTCTGTGCCCTCCCAAATGTAGGAAGGCTCTTCCATAGCTTGGAAGTCAGGCGCCCCAGCTCAGGCACCCCCTCCCCCGGGGGCGAAGCCTAAGGTGGGGCGCTCATTACAAAAGCCTGGGCTGGGGGAGGAGCTCCTCCTCCTCCTCCTCCTCCTCCTCCTCCTCCTCCTCCTCCTCCTCCTCCTCCTCCTCGGCTAACAGTTACTTAGAAACTTGCCAGGGACACTGACAGATTCAGAAGCTCCCCGAGGTCGGTCAGTCCCGGGGTAGAGAAAGGGCCTGACCCACCCTGCCCCTCTTAAAAAGGAGGGCCCATCTTGCGGTTCTTCCCCCAAACGGGAGGGGTGGTGAGGGGCAGAGGGCTCCAAGGCCGACCCCTTCCCTGTCTCCCCGAGGTGCACCCGGCCGGGAGGGAGGGGGGTCGCTGGCCTATGCAGAGGCAGCCGGAGGCGTCTGGCCAGTTTCCGCCCCAGAACGGAGAGGGGCCAGGCTGGGGAAACGGGGGTTCTGGCGCGTCGGCCGCCCGGGACCCCTCCCCCGCCGGCCCCGGCCCCCTCGGCGGGCGGCCCGGGACCCTCCCCCGCCGGCCCCGGCCCCCTCCCCGGGCCTAGGCCGGCGATCGGCCGCTCTGGGGAGTGCCCTCCCCCGCCGGCCCGCGCACGCCCCCAGCCCGGGCCCCCCCGGGGCGCAGAGCCCCTCCCCGCCCCCTCACCTTTGTCGGGTCCGCTGCAGGGGGTCGGGCTGCTCTCGTCCTCCTTGGGGTTGGTCACCTGGGTGATAATGGACGGGGCGTCCATGGGCCCCGATCCCGGCCGCGGCGGCCCGGGCAGGGGGGGCCCCGGCAGGGCCGCGCTGGGCCGCCCCCGCCGCCGCCGCCGCCGCCTCGGCCGCCGCCCGCTCCGGCCGCCCGCTCAGCCGCCGCCCGGCCTCCAGCTCCCGTCGTCGCGCCCGTGCCCGCGTCCGTGTCCGCCGCCGCCGCTGCCGCTCCGCCCCGGCCCCGGCCCCGGCCCCGGCCCCGGCCCCCGCCGCCGCCGCCGCCGCCTCCTCACCATGAATCCCGGGCCGCGCCGCCAGGGACAGAGAGCCGGCCCTCGAGCCCGAGCCCGAGCCCGAGCCCGCGCCCCCGCCGCCGCCGCCGCCGCCGCCGCCGCCGCCAAAGGCCGGGCCCCGAGCCCAGGGGGAGGGGAGGGAGGGAGCCGCGGGGAGCCGAGCGAGCGGGGGGCGGGGCCGAGCGGGGGGCGGGGCGAGGGCGGGGCCTGCGCGCCCTGGGCTCCGGAGGCCCGGGCCGGGCCTTGGGGGAGGGAAGCAGAGCCGAGGCTCCAGAACTCGGTAAACAAGGGGCGGGCTGGATCGGGGGCGTGGCCTGACGTGTGGGCGGAGCCTTGAGTGGGAGGAGGGTGCTCTTGGAGGGAGGGGCTGGGCCCCTGGTGGGCGGGGCCAGGGGTGGCCGCGCGCGGGCCGCGCCGGAGAGGGAGGCGAGGCCTTCCCACGGCCGGGGAGGGCAGGAGCCACTCAGCGCGTGTGGGTGGGGGGTGGGTGCGCTAATGCCCGAGTCTGCGGACACCTGCATGTGTGTGTGGGCGTAGGCCCCTAGGCCTCCCGGGCGTGTCTCTGGGGGCGTGGGCTGGAAGAGCCGCCCACTTACCCACCGCCTGTCCGGGGACCACGGTCTGTCCCCTGGGGGGACGAGGCCCCTCTGCGGGCCGGCCTCCGATCGGTGCATGGGGCCACGCCCGTTACGGTCTCGGGGGTTCAGTGGAAGGGGCAAGGCTGGGCCCGGGCGGGACCGAAGAGCTGCTTGGAGATCCCCTGCGGAGCCCTCCATGGCGGCCCATCGAGGCCCTGGGCAGGCCCGGCGCTCGAGTCTGGGCGTGGCCCCTGGCCCGCCGGGGAGCCCACCCCCCTAGGCGCGCGGGCCTCCACCCAGGGGCCGGCACATGGAGAGGCGGTGCCAGCGCCCGCGGGGCCGCCGAAGGGGAGGGCGAGGACGAGGGCGGGGGTCCCTCCAGGGAGGCCGGAGCAGGCCGGCGCTCCTGAGACTTGATGCAAAAGAGGTCGGGGACAAATTCTTCGTTACTAGGGACGGGGAAGAGGGAGGAAAACAGGGGAAAGGAGGCAATTGCGCAAATCTATAATCGAGTTTTTAGAAAAAGTAATTGGAGAGAGATTGTGTGCAGTTACTCCCCCAAAGTGTACAACATCGCAAAGAACTTAAGAGTGGGAATGGCCCCAGAGGCCGTTGAGTGACTCGAATTTCTAGTCCACCAAGTCTGGACCGGGATCCCTGCAGAGTTCTAACAATCGGTCAATCAACAAACCTTCACTAAGGACCTGCTCCGGGTCCTGGGCGTGCCATGACGAATTCTCTACCTCAAAGAGCTTCTATTCTATTGAGGATACAAAGTGTATGTGCCCTAGATACAAAGTGACTGGTGGGTGCTTCAGCCTGGGCCATTCAGGTGGGAAGCTTGCTTCTGCCGCCCCTAAATCTTCCTCCTTGCCCAGCACTTGTGCCCATTGGCTTCATCCACCGCGTCCCCCTGGGCTCTTGCAGGGGCCTTCTTATGGGGTCATCATCCAGTTTCTTCATCCCCCAATTTATCCTCCACAAATCACCACATGCAAAAATCCACGAAGAAACAGCTTTGATTTCATTCGATTCCACAAGTATTTCTTAAGGGCTGAGCCTTGTGTCAGACAATTAAATGAACTTCATTTGGCACCAGGCACTGTACAGACCAAAAATAGCAAGACTGTTCACAAGGGGCTGCCACTATGGAGAGAGACACACCATGTGCCTATAGAACTGTTTACAGACTGGAGACAGAAGAAAACTTTTTTTCCAGGCGAAGCTGTGGAGGGGCCTAGGGGAAGGGATCAGAAAAGGGGTAGTGGAAACAAAAAAAGAAAAGAAAAGGGGGGCAGTGAGCTTTCCAAGAGCGCAAGGTGAGCTGGGAGAGCATTCCCAGCCAGCCGACAGGAGACAAGCCTGCAAAGACGCTGCACACCAGCTGGCGGGGCTGCAGAGGGCAGGAAGGCCAGAAGGGGAGGGCCTCGAGTTAACAGGGAGCCACTGGAGTTTATGGAGGGTGGGACCTGGCGCCAAACAGAGAATGCTGTTTCACAACTTGGCTGGCCCCTCCCTAGTCTGCGGACATTTTCCTTTGGACTCCCCCCTTTCTATTCCTCATGCTCTCTATCTAGCACCTCCCAGCCTCCTCGTCCAAGTAGCTGTGCCCCAGGCCGGGCTCCCTGGCTTACTTCAAGCCTGAGCTTCAGCAAAGGGGATGGACTCGTAGCAGTCCCTGCTTTGGTCCGACTCCCTGACCACTGGGACTATTACATCTCACATCTCCACCCCTACACGTCTTCATGCCCTTAAGAAGGTTGAGGGAGGGGTGTTTCTCTTGTCTCCACCCATGCAAGTCCCCACCAACCGTGCCCCCCTCCCATTTCAAGACTCCAAGCACCCTGTTTCAACTAACCACTTAACTACCACTCATCTTTAACAGAGGCATATTGACTTCAAAGGTATAGCAGGAACACATGCCTATCCTCCAATAACCAAGGGCACAATCCCCCTCAACTACCTCAGGTTCAGGGGAGAAACTGAGAGATTAGGTTCAAAATTTAGCTCAGTTCCAACATAGCATTAATGCCACCAGATTCCATGTCCAAAGCAGCCCTGGGTTTGTGCCCCAGGAGCCTGCCTTCTCAGGTTTTGCCTGCTGGGCTGGCAGCAACAGCCAGCCTGGAGGCCTGGGCTGGGGGACCACTGTGACTCAAGCCCCCACATCTGACAACTCCACTCCCTGCACCTAGAACTGAAACAGACCCAAACCTCAAGGCTATTGGCCAGGAGACCTACGGAGATCGGAAGGTATCTTTCTTTCCCCATCCAGCTTAGTTCATGGTGCCCATACTGTAGGTGAATAAGAATGTCTGATCCACCTGGAGACTGAGACAGACACAGAGAGACAGACATACAGAGATACAGACACACAGACATAGAGACACAGACAGACACACAGACAGACACAGAGACACAGACAGACAGACACAGGGACACAGACAAACACAAAGACACTGACACAGACAGACACAGAGACATAGACAGACACACAGACAGACACAGGGACACAGACACAAAAACACTGACACAGACAGACACACAGACAAAACAGAGACAGACAGACACAGAGTAACTATTCCAGTCTGGTCATTTTAAAGATGCGACCAGTTCCAGCTACTCGGTCAATGGAAAAATGCTTTTGTTGTTATTGTTCTTCAGTCATTTAATTGTCTCCAACTCTTCCTGACCCCACTTGGAGTATTCTTGGCAAAGATACTGCAGGGGATAGCCATTTCCTTCTCCAGCTCATTTTACAGTTGAGGAAACCAAGGCAAACAGGGTGAAGTGACTTGCCCAGGGTCACACAGCTAGTGAATGTCTGAGGGCAGATTGGAGCTCAGGAAGGTGAGTCTGACACGCCTACCTGGCTGCCCCAGAGAGAGGCTGCTGCCACCCATGTGGTAGGTGAGCACAGAATGTCTTCTCAAAGAAGCAGGTCCTTGGCATCCCCATGTGTGCCTTCTTCTTAGGGCATCTGGGCATGTGCCAGAGCCTGACTATCTGCAGAATGAGACCCACATTTTTGGAAATGGTCAGTATGGGAATTTGTTTTGCCTGGCAGTGCTCATTTGTTACATGGATGTTGTTTTTTTTTTCCAGTTGGGAGAGGAGGGAAGGGGGCGGGGAGGAAGAAGTGAAAATGAATGCTTCTTAATTTAAAAAAGAACTTTAAAAAAGCCAGCTCAAGCCCTGCCTTGTGCAGGAGGCCTTCCTTCTGCCACCTTCATGCCCACCCCCATCTTGAGAGTGCTGTGTGACCTCTGGGAAAGGCCAATGCCACTGGACTAGAGTGTTCCCATCTGAAAAAACAAGAGTTCCTCCACCAGTCAATCTCTAAGGACCTTCTAAGTCTTGGAGTCTAACAGGCACGCTATGGACAGGTGGAGTGCAGGGAAGACTTTGTGGGCTTTTGATGGGAGGGGGCCTTTTAAGCCCCCCAGTTTCCCAGTGCTGGCTGGGGCCTGACTGGGTTCCTGGGGCTCCTCCTGTCTTTCCTCCCAGTGTAGCAGGTCAGGGACCGAGCTACTCACATCCAAATGGGTGGCTCTGTTGTCCACATTCTGCCAAATTGATTCCATCTTTCCTCTTTGGGCTCTTCTTCTAGGTTCACCCTTAAATGATCTTGGGGGGTCAGGCCTGACTTGAGTCTGTACCCAACTTGCCAAAGAAAACCCATCCTTTTTTTCTCAGTTACTTCTTACTATGCTATGGCTCCCTACTACTTTCCATCTCCCATCAGCTGCCCCTGTACCATCTTGGTTTTTCAAATGACCTTCTGTCTGTAGCAGTGCCATTTCTTGGCAAGAAGAAGGGCTTGCTGGCAAAGGCAACTGTTTCTGGGCTTTTGTGATTTCCTTGTTGTGACAACCGATTTGCATCAGCGAAACTTCCTTAGGAAATGGTGCTCATCCGTGTCAACTCCTTTTCCTTTATCCATTTATAACTGTTGGCATCAGTAGCTTGGAATAGATCGTGGTGGAGCTGTAGTGACTGCCTGCAATGAGTGGCCTCTTCTTAGCTGTCCTCTTTCTTCCAATTTGGTGGTGAGCTTGATCTTTTTTCTAATGAGTCAGGGCTTGATTGGAAGACTTCCACATCAGACACCAGCCATTCTTTGTCTTCTGAGCCAGAGCCAGTTTCAGTGAGGTGGCTCAGTGGATAGAGCACTGGATTTGGAGTCAGGAAGAGCTGAGTTCAAATCTAACCTCAAACACTTCCTAGTTGTATGACCCTGGGCAAATCACTTCACCCTGTTTGCCTCAGTTTCCTCATCTGTAAAATGAACTAGAGAAAGAAATAGGAAACCCCTCCAGTATCTTTGCCAAGAAAAGCCTGTGTGGTCTCTAGGGTCACAAAGAGTCGGACACACGTGGACAACCACGACTTCATCTTCTGTCACATTATTTGGGGTGCTCCCTGTCCAGCACCTTCCAGCTCCCTTCCTAAAGAAAGGCCTCATGATATGGCAGCATCAGGCTTCTGGGCACTCAAGATGCTCTGGCCCTTTTCATTTCTCAGCTTTGAGCTTGACTGCCCAGCACACTGGTCAGTGTTCTTCCCTCTGGCCCCTTTCACTTTGAAGTCACACAGTCAGGGGCTTGTTGGTGGCTCTGCTTTCTGACCATGTGACACAAGGTGTCGTGATCCTCATGGGACCCACTGGCCTAGAACCCAATGGTGTTGTCTCTGGGCACACATCGACTCCAGCTCTGTGAATTCTGGTATTTCAGCCAGAGTCTGGGAGCCATAAGAGTTTGTGGGATTGGAACGAAATGCTTCTCTTGAGCAGAGCTCCCTGTGTCTTCTGTTTTGTTTATAGCCAGAATGTCAATATTCATAGGGTTCTGTTCTCCAGGAGCCTGCTGCTGACTCCCTGGCCACTGGACAGGCTTCCTCTCTTCGGACCCGATGACAGCCTGTCTAAAAGTCTGCTTGCCCATTTGTAGCAGGCTCCCCACCCTCATTCACACAGTCATTCATTGCTCTCCAGGCTGGCTCCCTTCCTGACTCTCAGGACTCCAAGACAGGCACCTCCCCCACAGCCCCTTTTCAGATTCCTGTTTGTGTTGTATCGCCCTTAGAATGGGAGCCCCTCAAGGGCAGGACTTTCTTCACACTTCTGTTTGTATTGCCAGCACTTGGCACCATGCCAGGGAAGCACATTGTAGGCACATGGTAAATACTTAGCTTGGCATGAGCACAGAAGGGATGAAACAGGACTGTGTGCCCTCTTGTGTGCTGCTGTGGCCAAAAAAGCCAGCAGAGCAGAGCCCACCAGCCAGGGATGGACCTCCTCTGCACCCCTGGCACAGCTGGGCCTTGTGTGGCAGGGTCTATCACTTGGACACCCCCAAAGCCAGGGCTTGTGCCCACAGGGGAAAGACTTCTTGGGAAGTCTTCTTCCCAAGCCGAGCTTCATCAGGACCCTGCTCTGGATGTTGAAAACCATTATTCTTGACCCTTTAGGAAAGCAGGACTAGGTCTGCCCATTGCAGGCTCTAAACAAAGCAGTGATAAGGATGTCATGCATCTGCCCACACTTTCAGTGTCCTGGGCTGGAGGCTGCCTGGGCTGCAGTCTGCATGGGCTAGAGGCTGCTGTGCCGAGGAGTTTGAGGCAAACCCTGGCCCCTGACTTCTGCTCCCCTCACCCACACAGGGTCCAGATGGGGGGCTGATTTTGTCTCAAGATTCACATCACTTCTCCTTGAGCTGTAGGCTCCTCTGATGAGCTGAAATCTGCCCCACAACGGCCGTTCCTCTCATCACTTCTCTGCCCTTTAGATAATGAAATGATCATTAGGGCAAATCAAGAATTCATTGGAGCTTCTATTTTTAGCAACAAGAGCTGGGATAGATTCCCAGAGAGCTCAAGTCCCCATTGTGGCCAGTTGGGTTTGAGGGTCTCCAGCTAGAGCATCTCACCCCATGCCCTGAAGCACCCTGGGCTTGGCCACGCTCACACATCTGCATCTGCTTCTAACTTGTGCCCTTCCCCTCCCACCCACCCTTCCCATTTCCAGCTTCGGTGTGTGCAGTCCTCCCTGCTAGGACAGAGGCAGGCAGGGACTACTAGCCTGGTCCCTTTCATTTGTCTCCTTAGCGTTCAGTCCTGTGGCCGACACACAGAAGCTGTTTACTCCATGCTCTGTCCATCTGTCTGCTCCACATCACCCTTAGCAGCTCTTGGGGAGTCTGCCCCTGCAGCCCCAGGATCTGCTTACAGCTTGACAGCCACCACCAGGTGTGGAGGCTCAGCCCCCAGCCTTCCTGTAGCCAGTCATGCCTAGCTCAGCTGGGCTTCTGGGGGAGGGGCCACCTGAGCCTGTCCAGGCCTCCTTTTTTTTCTTCCTTATTCAGTTGCCTGGGAGCTGCAATGATTTTATATTATGTCCTTTTTTATTGCTGTTGTTCAGCCATTCAGTCATTTCCAGCTCTTCCAGACCTCATGGACCATACTGTCCATGGGGTTTTCTTGTTAAAGACATTGGAGGGGCTGGCCATTTCCTTTTCTAGTGCATTTAGGCAAACAGAGGTTAAATGATTTACCACACGGCTAGTCAGTGTCTGAGACCAGATCTTTCTGATTCTAGGCTCAGCTCTCTATCCACTGAGCCATTTGCTGCCTCGTATCTTTTTTTTTTTTGCTTTTATTTTATGTCATTTAACAAGCATTTGTGTTCTTTCCCTCCTACCTTCACCCACCAGTTAAAAAAAAAAGGAAAAATCAAGGCCTCATAACAAATGTGTACAGTCAAGCAAGACCAGCTGTCGCCTTGGCCATGGCCAAAAAGGTAAGGATGCATCTAGAGTCCATCCACTGCCTGCCAGGAGGCAGGTGTCAGGCTTCATCCTGAGCCCAGTGCAGTTAGGGCCAGTCACAGGCTGGTCACTCAGTGCTCTCACATCCTTCAGATGTATTTCTTTACAATATTGTTGTTACCATATGGATTGTCCTGGTTCTGATCACTTTGAATGAAACTCATCTGCTCAAGCTGACCATTTATTACCTGGGAATGGCCCTTATTCTTGTGAATTTGAATCAATAACTTAGAAATCTTAGAAATAAAACCTTTGCTAGAGAAAACTTGCTACAGAAATTTTTTTCTCAATAAACTATCTCTACCTTAATTTTAGTTGCATTAGTTTTGTTTGTGTGGAAACTTTGATTTTGTGCTATAAAAATTGTCCATTTTTCTTCTCTGATCCTCTCTATCCCTTATTTACTTGTGGGCTCTTCTGTGCAGTTGGGAAAGGTAGTTTCTTCCTGGCTCCTCTAATTTGTTTACAACAGGACCTTTTGAGCTGTTGGTTTGACCCCAATTTCTCCCAGACTGCTTTCTCCTTTTGCCAGGAGTTTTGATTAGATACTGAGCCCTCTTCCTGGTAGCTGAGTCTGGGGTTCCCTGAACACAAGACTCTGTGGCTGGTTGGCTTCCAGGAGCTCTGTCCCTGGTCTGCTCCTTTTTAACCAGCACCTCCTAGTTTGGATGACAGCTGCTTTGGAATGTAGCTGGGGATCAGGTACTGCTGGAGCCCCTTTCTTCCCATCATGGAGCTTCTCCCTATTAGGTCTCTTGAGATTTTTTACATTTTGTTCCTCCAGATGAATTTTTTCTAACTCTACAAAAGAGTCCTTTGGTAGTTTGATTAATTTGGCATCAAAAAAGTCACATAATTCTGGCAGGATGTTGTGAGTTTTATTCTTTCATCTTGGATAGCCCAAGAGCAATGGCCCTTCTCCAATGGTTTAACTGCTGCTTTACATCTCCCTGGCATGGTCCATACCTGTCCATGGTCTTAGAATTCTTCTGTGTGTCTTAGGAGGTAGGCCTTGAAGTAGTTAATACATTCTGTAGTTATTTTAAATGGAATTTCTCTTTTAGTCGTTTCCTGCTGTGTTTTGTTGGTAACATACAGAAATGCTTGTGATTGAGGGCTGAGCGGTTTACAATGGAGCCCCATACACCCTTCTGAAAATGAAGAGAAAAGATTCCAAATTGGTCCCTGGTGCAAATGAATCTAGAAGAAAGCAACCACAAGGGTCCAGACCCCGAAGAAGAAATCAGGCTGGAAGCTGTCCACAGTATTGTTAGCGTATGAATTGTTCCAGGGCCTCTTCCCTGGCCCCTCTGGGTGAGCTTCTTCGAGACTCAGTCACTGGAGATCCCGGGAGATCCCCAGGCCAACACCCCTCTAGCTGGTTCTCACTCTTCCCTTGCTTCCTAGATCTGACTGATTTGTGGGTCACCCTGGGGGGTTGTGGACGCTGGTTCCTTCATCAGACCCTGAATGTGACAGCCCCTGTCTTTGGCCCATCCAGCATGAAACTCAATTTTCTATCACCCTCTGATCTTCAGCCCTACCCCAATACCCCCATCCTCTTTTCCCTTTACCCACAAACATCTGTGGGCAGCAGGGATTTGGGCCTTTGAGAGGAGTCTGTCCTACTACAGTGACACCTTAGAGTCCAGCTATGTATTTTCTGGGGCACTGAGGAGATGGGATCCCATTTGGCCCTGTCCGTTCCAGCAATGATGGTGGCAGAGTTGGGAAAGGGCCCAGAGCAGGGCCAAGGACACAGGGTTCAAAGAGCAGCTGCACCCTGGATAATTGTGGGTCCTCTGAATGCACAGCCTTCATCCATTAACCAATGAATTGACTTAACACTGAGGGAAGAGAGTGCCCCTTCTCCCTCTCCCTCCTCATAACTCCCAAGCATTTAAAGCCAGTTCAGCTTCGGTGGTCCAAACAGCTCCCAGCTCCCAGTTCTCAGGCCCTTGGAATGCTTTCCTCCAAAGCTCCAGCCATTTTACTGTTCGTATGGCCCATTACACAGAGTCAGTGGAAAGGGGTCATTTACTTAAAATAGGAAAGCCAAGGAAGATCACAGCAAATGCTCCATGCCAGGTGGCCAAGCTGAGCTACCAGACTGCCCCCTCCCAGCTTCTAGGATCAGCCAATCACAACACGAGAGCCGGCTCCTTGGCCTAGCTCTCAGCTCCTGAGGAGCAAGCCATGCCCCCAGATGGACAGGAAAGCTGCCCCCTCCTAGGGCCAGCTAAGCTATTGCTAAGTGTCTGGCCCCTGGCCTGGGTGCGAGGGTGAAGTCTGCAAAGGATCAGGCAGTGTCGGGAGCAGGGAGCCCTCCCAAAGCTGTGAGGGAGTCATCTCCGAGCCTTCCTGGGAGAAGTAGTGTGCCCACCAATGGGCCATCAAAGCAAGGTCAGCCTGGAGAGGATCTGGTCTGGGAGTAGAGCCCCATCAGTCCCATGGAGCATGGCAGCTAAAGGGGGAAGGGTCCTGATACCAGCTAGGGATAGAGGCCAGTCTGGTGCTGGGAACCATGGGGCACCTGAAAGTGCCTCATAACAGCATCTGAGACTCCATTCTCAGTTGGTCCTGGTGGCTGCCAGGGGGGCTCAGTCTTCATCTACAGAGGGGAGGTAGGCTGGGCAGGCTGAGGCTGCAGATAGTGGCTAACTTGGCCTCGCTGGCTCCACCTGAACTCCTTAGCTGGATCACAGCTTTGGGGCTGGAAGGGACTCTGGTTGGTCTAATCCAACCCATTCATTATAGTGGAGAAAACTGAACCCCAGAGCACTGCCAGCCCACAGGGACTACAGGGAGGACTATAGGGAGGAGGCAGGTCTGGGAGCAGGGCCTCTGACTGCAGGCTGAGTCCTGAATGAGAAGAGCAGAAATTGTAGGCTGGACCTTATTTGCACTTATGGGTCTTAGCTCAGGACCTGCACCCGTTCCTCAAATGGAACCTGGCACTCCAGAGTCTCAGGCACTGTGGTCTCAGAATCTCCATGATGGCCCCCCAGCTCAGACTGAGCAAGGTCCCATCACAATGTGTGGGCTGAGGCTTCCCCTCAGGTGCCAAATGCCTGTCAGTGACAGGAAGCTCCCTCACTCCACTGCTTCAAACAGAAGTTAGCTTTGACATTAAGACAAGTTGGGCCTTCTCCCTTTTCCCTTTTAGAGCCAGTCCTTCCTGGAAATACTTGAAGACAAGCAGCATCCCCCCACCTCAGTGCTCCCCTCCCACCCCCAGCTTCTCTCCCCAGGTCCCTTGACTGGTCTTCATGGCTTTGGGTTCCATCCCCACCCTGGGTGCCCTCCTCATCATCAGAGTCCCTCCCATAATGCAGCACCTAGCAGTGCACCCAGTTCTCCAGCTGGGGTCTGACCAGTTCTCACCAGCTCCTCTCCCTGCCTAATTGACTGACTTTGATCAAGCCACCTCCTGGGCCTCAGTCTCCTTTTCTGTCCAAATGAAGGCCTTACCCCACTCGATTTCAAATCACACAAGTGTGGTTAGTCTGAGGAACTGTGACTAGACAGGAGTCCATCCCTCTGCCTCCAGACAGGCCTTCTCCCAAACTGCCTCACCCTGCTTAATTGGTGCCCTGAACAATGGACTGAGGAGATACAGCCACCATAGCCCGAAGGAGTAGGAAGGCTGCCCTCTTGTGACCTGACCTAGATTGCCCCCAAGCCCCAGCCACAGGAATTTGGACCCTGCTCAGACAGGGCATGAGTGGAAGAGATTCTGCTAATGAGGAAGCCTGGAGGATCTTGGGAAGGACACAGTTGTGGGCCTAGATTGTGCTGAACCTGGCCAATTTCTGGGGATTCTGGCTCCTTATCAGAAGGGATCCTGTGTCCTGCCCTGCCTGCTCTCCCCATGTTTTCCAGCATCATGGCAACAACGGGATTCTGAAGAGATGGTGTGACGGCATCCCTGGGAGCCCTCGGCAGCCATGGAGGGAAAAAATCCTTTCCAGCTTGGAATTTGGGAAGAGCTCTTGGGGTGTGCCTATCTGGTGACTCATCTGTGTTCCTGCAGGGTAAGGGGGGGGGGGGGCGGGACAGAAATAAGGGAGGATTCTGTGGAGCACACTCCCAGGTCTTTGTGGCTCTAACCTCTGCTTCCTTCCCCACCACTTCTGAAGGTGGCTGGGGGCCTCCTTCGCTTTTCTGGGGAAAGGCTTGAAAGGGGTGCCATGCAGAGGGGTCTGGGGAATCGGACAATCCCTTGGAAACACGAATGATAGTGTATAGGTGAAAGCTAGCCTTTGGACAGCAATCTCATGGAATCCTGGCAGAGCTTGTCAGCAGCGTCCAAAGGCCTGTGCCTTTCTGGCTTTGGCTGTGACATTGTGCAGTGGGGAGGGCCTGGGCACTGTGAGCTCGGAAACTAAGCCTGGCTCTGCCTTTTACTCCCTGGACTTCAGGGGAGTCACATTCCCTCTGCAGGCCTGTTTGCTCACCTGTAAAAATGGGCATAGTCTCTGGCAATGCGTTGTTTCCCTGCTCTAGGCTTTTATGTGAAATGGAGAGGGTGGGGGTTTGGACTAAACAGTCTCTGAGGCTACTTTCAGTTCTAAGACCAGTGATTCCTTGGAAGAGAAGAGAAACAGGGCTGGGACAGCTGTGCTGAATGCTTTGGGTGCTCAGTGCCTGAGGGTTTCCCACCAACTTCCCTCTGCCCTGCTCCCATGCCTTTGGGGGTGGGGAGGAGCGCCTTCTCTACGGGGAGGGCTGGAAGAGGATTTCCCCTGCTTGGTTTTGGGGTTTCCAGTTAAAGAAGCCCTTTGTTGGGGACACAAAGAACAGAACTGGTCCTGGACACCCCACTGAAAAGTCATCAGTCACCAGCCAACCAGCATTTGTCACAGAATCCCAGAATCTCCGAGCTGGGCAGGGCTCTACCAGGCAGGCCTTCCCCTGCCTCCTGAGGGCCCCCAGGCCACGTGCCCGCCATCTGTATGCCAGGCATGGCTTTTCCTGGGTGAGCCTTGGGGATGACCATCATGCTAGTTGAGGCGATGAGCCTTCTGCTCGTATTTCCCAGCCTTTCTCCTGCCAAGAGGAGGATGGCACAGGCTTCTCCTTCCTACACTTTACAGCTCCGCCACATTGGCCTGCCCCTCGCCTCCACACCTCTTCAAAGGTTGTTCCCTACACCTGGAATTAGCTCCCCTTTGCCTGTGCCCTTAGAATCCTCAGCCTCCTTTAGACACAGCCCCAGTAGCACCTCCTCCAGGCTGCCCCACCGGGGGCCACCTTGTTAGTACCGTCCCCACTGGAAATCACCCATTTTGTAGTCATTTCCTATGCACTCAGTGGTGCCTGCCCCCACCTCTGCCCCCAGCACAGCATAAGCTCCATGAGGGCAGAGACTGGTTTTCATCTTTGCTCCCCCAGCCCTTTAGATAGTGCTCAGCATTCAGTAGGTGCTTAGGAGGCTGGGTAATGAGGAAGCTCAGCGGGGGCGGGAGCTCTGTTGCCTTCGGCTTCCAGGGGCTGGCAGAGCCAGCATCCTGCCACCAGACAAGGACGTTGCCTCTGCAGATTCCCCACAAGAACTTACTTGTTGGAGCCACCACTCATTCCTTGCTTCCTGGCACGGCCTTGACTGCTTGCCCTGCCATTAGGCTCAGTGCTTCTGAACTCTAACCACATCCTCCTCCTCCTGGTCCCAAGGGCCTGTTGTCTCATGGAGTCTTGGCCTGGCCAGCAAGCCCAGCTTTCCCCTTTGATCACCCAGGAGCCTAGAAAGCTGAGCTCCACCACAACCTGAACCAAAGAGCCAAGGACCTGGGGCCAGGGAAGCTTCTAGATCTCCAGTGCAGGAAATAGATGCACGGGCCTCCAAGCCCTCAGCCCACAGGCTCCCCAGCCTCCCCAGGACTCCATTTTTGGGACCCTCTCATCTCTTAGGAACCAACTGGGACAATGGTTTCCTCCTTGTCCTATCTCTGAGTTCTTGGCTGTGAGCATGTAAGTCCTGGATACAGGGCCTGCTAGGATGGGTGCTCCCACCTTCTGGCCCATGAGCCCCCACCAGGTGAGGACATAGCTTACCAAGGCTCTGGTTAGACCCACTTCACCAACTTCCTTGGTCAGAATTAAATCCAGGAGAACATTCATATAATGGCAAAAATATGGGCAAGAAAAACAACTTTGAAAGATTTGAGAACTCTGATGAACCCAGTAACCAACCAGCAGACAAATGACCTCCTGACAGAAAGACCCTGGAGTTAAGGGCAGAATGAACCATACATACAATAAGACAGTGGATACTGCGCCAGTTCTGGAGGCAGGGAGACTCACTTTTCTGAGTTCAAATCTGGCCTCAGACATTTCCCAGCTGTGTGACCCTGGGGAAGTCACTTTACCCTGTTGACTTCAGTTTCCTCATCTGTAAAATGAGTTGAAGAAGGAAATGCCCAACCACTTAAGTATCTCTGCCAAGAAAATGCTAACTGGGGTCACAGAGAGTCGAACACAATCGAAAATGACTGAATAATGACAAAACGTGGGGGATTTGTTGGGTTTAACTATGCCCATTTGATACAAAGGTTTCGTTTCTCTTTATTTCTTCCAGCAGAAGGGGAAGTAGTGATAGGGTAGCCCTCCAAGAAGGAAAGAAAAGAGAGTCACTGAAGCATTTAGAGCTGCACAGAAGGGAAAGCAGACTGGAAAGGACCCTAAAAAGAACAGTCGGCAGTTTCAGGCACAATCCTCTTCTTCTGTTCTCCTGTGGATATGGATGTGCTCATTTTATTTGGTGTCTGGTAAATTCAAAATAAAAGAAAATAATGGGAAAAAGGACCAGGTCTAGACCAAGCTCCCTCCTCCAGAATTCGTGGCTACCTGGCTTTCTGGGATTTCTGTCAGCGTTCCCCCTGCCCCCATCTCCTTGCTGCCTTTTCTTCTGTCAATTCTCACTCAAATGCCCTCTCCCTCTTTGCCATGTTTCCCAGTGTAGGTTTGTGCATTTCTGTTCCATACAATGTCGATTTGAGGGCCAATGTACTCCATGGGCACATCTCTGTCACTGGTCCCTTTCCAACAAGGTGTGCATGCCCTGGGGCTGCTGTTGTGAGACCATCCAGCCTCAGGAGTAGCAAGGAGGCTGCAGCACCTCTTCTCAAGGTCAGATCTCTCACTCACTTTGTTTTTCCTGCAGAGCAAGAGATCCAAGGCCACTGGCTTTCTCAGCCAGGTGGATGTCACTCCTCTTATTCTGCCATTTTCCTATCCTGAGTTACTTCTCCATCCTCTCTCTCCCATCCAAATCCTAGCTCACCTTTCCCTGGGAGAATGGAGCATCACAGAATCCAGATCACAGAATTCAGAGTTGGAATATGACTCGCCCTTCTAATGTTCTCATCAAACAACCATCTGCTTGAGGACTCTCTGAAAGGGAGGGCATGCTCAATCCCATCCCCCCACTTTGGGGCTCCTCTCAGGGTTACAGCCCAGAAAACTTGCTCCTGTTCATCCCTCCCACCGAGTTTTGCCCTCTGGGTCCAAACAGAGTGAGATAAATTCCTCTCCAGTCACTAGATCAACATTAAGCTCCTACCATAAGTGGACACTGGGCCAGGTGCTGACACCTCTCACTAGGGCTGCCCTTCAGATACTGGAAGACAGCTCTGCTGTCCCCTCCAGGATTCAATAAGCACTTACTGGTTTGCTAAACTTCTGAGGCCCTTCCCTACCCTAGTCGCCCTGCTCCCTAACCTTTGCAGCACAAGGTGTGCTGTCCCTCCTAAATGGTGCTGACCACAAGTCACAGAAATCTCGGGGCTAGGAGCTGCTGCCTGCGCTGCCTGAGCCACACCCTCTAGCCTGGATCAAGGTTCTGCTTGGCCCCAGAGGGCAGAATGAGGAGCAATGGGGGAGGAGAGAGGGAGGGAGTGGCCGGGAAGAAGATGCAGTCTCTGTGAGCCCAGCAGCTTGGCTTAAGCTTCCTAACAGCTGGAGATGGCCCAAAGTGGTAGAGGCTGCCTGCCTCAGGAAAGGATGGGCTCCATTTTACCATAGGTCCACACACAGAAACTGGATGACCATTTCCCAAGAATGTCAGAGAAAGGCTTTTGTTTTCGGTGATGGGCCTCTGAGATCCTTTCCAACATACAAATGGACATATAGACATACTCACCCCTTTTGTTCATAGACAGTCTGATGGAACACACACACCCTATTGTGTTGACCCACACTTACACCCTGCCCATCCTTGGGCAACCGGAGAGTAGGGAGGAAAGGGGTCGATGGCCTGCTAATTCCCTTCTTGAGATTTCTTGCTGAAGGTTGTGATCTCAGATCCTGTGAGGGAGGTCGGGATGAAGCTGCCGGGCACCACAGAATCATGGAAGAAGCCTTGGAAGACTCAGAGGGTCTCTCTGACAACCTGGGAAAATCATTGGCTGCTGTAACCAATCAGCCCTGGGAGACTAACTCCCTACTTGCTAATACACCCTTTTCAATGTCCCTGAAAAAGGTTTATTAAAATGGTAAGTAAAGTCAAACAGCCCTGTGAATGTACATACCTCCATCCCAAGGACCTGGCTGTGGGAAAGTCAGTCACAATTTCAAATACGAGCCTTCTTTCCCCTGGTTGAAGGCTCACCCTCCATCTTGTTTTTACTCCCTGTTTTTTGCCCACTGTGAGGGAGCAGAGGGGTGATGAAGGCTGTCTCTGTCTCCCCTGCTTTCTGCTGGCTCCTGGGGATGGTTTTCTTACATGTTGCAGTATGAGGCAGCCCTCCTCAGCAGGGGTCAAATGATGGCAGGGTGTGAGGGGGGTGGGCATGAGGGGGCCCAATGGCCCCTCCCACCTTTGAGCGGTTATCATTTTTGTTGTGGTTTCCTTCTATGGAGTCCAAATCAAGCCTCTGCCCATTGATCTTAGTTCATCTGTAGGGGCTCAAATGGAGATCTTCCCTGTAGTCTCACCCATCATCTGGCCATCCCCTCTTGCCTTCCCCATCCCTATTTCTGAAATCATGAGCCAAAATCAATTCAGCTTTGCCATTGTCCCATGGATGGGTTGTGCCAATCTGCTGCCAATGGCCCTACTCACCACCCTGGCAACTTTCTTGGACAAGCTGCCCTCCCTGGTCCTCACTACTGCTTTTGTGTCTTCTCCCCCGTTAGAATGACAGTTCCTTGGGCTTTGCTTCGGCATCTGTGTCCCCAGGGCAGCACAGTGCCTGGCACAGACCTCTGCTCCCCCCCCCATAAGCCTGCCTTTCAGTCCTGCTTTGTTGTGTGGTTGTAATCATTGTGTGTGTGTTGCTTTTCTGGTCTTCAATGCAAGTATTTCTTTTTATCGATTCCACATAGATCAACCAATCAGTCAACAAGCATTTATTACAGACTTGCCAGGCGCCAGTCACGGGCACGTATGTTGGGGACAAAGGTTTTTTCCTTCCCAATCAGCAGTTTCTCTTCTCGCTTTTCCTGCATTGAAAAGGACTTTCTGCACTAGAACAGGACTCTGGCTGGGGAGGGCACCCCCCTCCCCGAATGGGCAGCTCTCTGGCGCATTCGGGCAGGTGGAGGAGCAGGGATGCCTGGGAGGCCCATGACGGCCCTAGTCCCATGAGCCTGGACCAAGCCTGGGTGAAAGACGATGCTCTTCTCCACGCCAGGGCTCTGTTGGACAAGCATGGATGGCATGGGCCAGCAAGTCCTGATTCCCAACAGCCAGAAATGACCAGCCTAAAACATGTTTAAAGGAGCCAGGGGAGGTCTGAGGCTATTGCCCAGACAAGATGGAGTCATCTGACCTGGCCATAAGCAAACTTCAGAGGGAGGACCTACAGGACTTGGCAGCAGCTGCCAGCTTCCTGCTCCCCAGCTCAATTGTCCTGGCTCCCTGCTTGTGGTTATACAGAGGCTCAGATCGTGGGTGATTACAGAAGGAGGAGGTTTTGGCTGGCTGGAGTGGTCAAGGAAGGCTTCCTGGAGAAATGGAACCCAAAGTGGGCCCTGAGGGATGAGTGGGATTTGACTGGGAAGAAGCAGGGTGCCTGGTGGTGCTGGTAGATGGGGATTCCAGGTAAGGGGATTGGGGAGAACAGAAGCAGTGTGGGAGGGAAAGGCTCCTGTTTCCTAAATTGGAGCTCAGGGTAGGATGGGGGAAGGGCCTGTCAGAGCACAAAAGAGAGGGCGGTCCCCGCCTCTGCCTGCTTCCCTGGCTCCTGACGAAGCTGCACGCATGCTCCGCACCTGTTTTGGGGGTGCAGATGGGGTGAAAAAGGGAATCAGAGATTTTCGCCCCCTCAGAGCAAGTTTCTGCCTGTATCTTAATAGTCAGGGGTATTCTGACTTTGTGCCAAGGCCTCTCTTTTCCCTTATCCTGGCTGTTCCTGCAAGCTTGTCTCCTCCAGGAAGCCTGCCAGGACTAAGAAGATAACCCATAGGAGATGGGTTTAGCCTCTGTCCAAATTGAGGGTCCCTTAGGAAAGCATACTGGGTGGCCTCGTATAGCTCCCAGAGAGGTAGCTGCAGGATGCTGGCAGGTAGAGGACCCATGACCTAGCTGAGGGTACTGTGTGCAATGGCCCCCTTGGTCTAGGAGCCCCTCCTCCCACTCTCTGGAGGGCGGGGGAGCTGCCCTGGTAGCCTTCTGTAAGGGGCTGATAGAAGGGATGCTCTGCTGTGGGGAACTTGGTGGGTAATTGGGAGCCCAGACAAACATTCCCCAGGGATTCTGGAGGAGCTGGCTGTCCTTGAACAGATTGGTGTCAGCACCAAGGAAGGCCGCTAGTAGGGTGGCCCAAAGCACTGTCCTTGGCAGTATTCTTTTCAAAATTCTTATCAGGCCTGGGATGAAGTCATGAGATGCCTCGCAGATTTATGTGTGAGATATGTCTGCTAGGGAATTACAGATTCAGAAGATGTGGCTTTCTGGTGGCTTGGAGAGATGTGCTCTGTATAGCCAGCCTAGCTGGGGGAGGGGGGAGAGGCTGGGCAGCACCAAGGACCTTTGAGACCGGGCAGTTCACCCTCCAGTCTCTGAGTGGGGATATCTGTGTGCCATCCCACAGCACTGTCTCGGGATAGGAGTCTGGGTGCAGAAGGAAAGCCATCTCCCTAATTACTCTCAAAGGGGACAGCAGGCCTCATCTGACCCTCAGCAGGCTAGGCCCTTCCTCCCAAGTCCTGGTTACATTAAAGATGACCCCAGGTAGCCAGGCAAGCCTGAAGAAAGCAATAAACAGAAGGCCAGGACATTTACCAATTAGAATAACCCAAAGAATCTGGAAGGAGTCCAAGAACTCTTTGGCTACGAGTCAGAGAAAACCCCTCAGCTCCTCCAGCGAGGGAGGGAGGAAGACTGCTCATCTGCATCCTCCCATATAGTACAGAACGGAAATCCGAAGAGGCCGGCTAGAATGGAGGTCGAAGCCAATGGGATCCAAGCCGCCCCCAGCCAGGGAGGACACTGAGCCTTTGCTAGCCCAACCCCAAAGCATCAGAGATGGACTGGTGAGCTTCCACTTCTCCTCATCCTGCCCAGACCAGGCTGTGGACACTTCCTTCCCCTTCTTCCCTTTATGGCTGCTTTCTCCCAGTTATTGGGCAGGATCTGCCTGCCTCCACTCCTTGGGTTTCTGTCCTGAGTGCTGGACAGGCCTTCACCTGAAGTTAGTACTTGGTAGATGGCTTCTCATTCACTCATTCACAACAAAAATTCAAAATCCATTCATTTTAATGGTGAAAATGGTAGTCTTCCTGTCCCCCTCCCCTAGCTCCTACAGACTTCTTAAAGGAAGATGCGCAAGGGAAGACAGGCAGAGGGAGGGGGAGGTAGATGATGAGGGAGTGGAAGAAGCCAGGCTCACTTCTAAGCATCCCCTTCCTCCCATGCTGAAGCCCTTTTAGTTTTAGAGGTTTTGTGAGAGATCCTATAACTCCTGGGGCTGAGGCTTTGGGGTTTTCACAGCCCTAGGAGGTGAGAACCAGAGAAAGAAGGTTGGGCACCCACTCTGGCTCTTCTGGAATTTTGAGGAGAGGCAGCCGTGACCTCAGGCAGGGCCAGAACAGGGCTCTCTGGTGTCTTGTACCTGCCAATCCCAGGCAGGCCACTGTGGGATGGCCCCCGCTGCCTGCTGTCCCCCTCCTCCATCCCCAGTCCACCAAAGCTGACCCTCTGTGCTGGGTAAGCCCCAGCCTCCCAGCAGGCTGTGCTCTCGGAGGCCTGACTTTTCTGCCAAAGGAGGCCAGCTCTTGGTATTTGAGCAGCTCTGCTTCCAGCTGCTGTGACACCCTTACATCTCCTTGAATGTCGACTTGGTCTTGCAGTAATGTGGGTGCTTTGGCAGAAACAACAGCACATGTGTGTGACTGTCCATGTATAACCGTATCAAATTGCTTACTGTCTCAGGGAGAAGGCAGGGAGGGAGGGAGAGAATTTGGAAATCAAAATTTAAAAAACAGATGCTAAAAATTAGTCCTTGGGAAAAATTAAATCTTATCCAAAAAATAAAATAAAGCAAGAGGTGAAAAAAAGCACCTGCAGGTCTTGGCTTCTGGGGTGCTCCTCTGCCCCTCGGTGCTTGGGCTTCCCGCCTCTCCTTGTGGCTTCACTGCTCCAACCTATCATAGATGTAGAGGCAGGAAGGTCTGACCCAGGCACCTTGTCTATGAGAAAACAGAGGCCCAGGGATGGGCCGGGGTGACTGACCACACCAGTTGTAGGGAGCAGAGGCAGGATTCAAACCTGTGGCCTTCTGCCAGCAAACGAGGTGTGTGCAGCCCAGCTCCTGTTCCTCTGTGGTCCCTTCCTCACAGACCCACCCAGAAAAGTCGTCAAAGCTAAGGATGACTTGCCAGTGGACTCTACTGGGGGCCTGTGGAGGCCACAGAGACCTTTGGGAAGCGAGTCTTGTCTCAGCACATTGGGTGGAGTGTCCCAATCGTGGGCCGCCTGGACCACACATTTGTGGAGAAATTTGTCCTGAAGGGTGGAAAGGGCTCTCCATGGTGAAAAACGGGCAGAGGTGATGATGGTCCCTTAAAGGAAGCCCCTGGCCATTTTGGGAGGGCGGCTCCAGGCTCCAGGGCTCCAGGCATCACCCTCTTCTCCTCCAAAGACTGATGGGGCCACACATCTCTCCTTATCTCTCCAGAAGGCTCAGCTAAGGAAGCCCTCTGTCTGGCCCCACCACCCCTCCCCGGGGCCCTCCTCCTGGGCCATGCTGTGGAGAGCCATGGAACTCAGGCTGAGCCCCCCTGGCTCCTTTGACCCCTGGCTTTCCGTGGTTTCCATCTCTGGGACTGGCTGCTTCTTCGACACTGTGCCCAGGCTTTACTGCCATGACAGAAGTCTGCTCTCAGTGCCCTTCTGGAGCTCTTCCATGGCATGTGAGAACTTGCGAGCCAGCTCCCCTTTTGTATAGGCCCAGTACAAAATTATGGCCAGAGGCCACAGCCTCTGAATCACCCCGGACACTGAGACTTAACCCCTCGATCTCAGGGAGGTGCAAATCAGCTGACAGCTCCCGGGCTTGGAAGAGGCCTCCTTTCCCTGGAAGGGCTCCCCTGTGCCGGCTGCCGCCCCTCCCTGGGTATTAGTGCTTAGGACCCCACACAGGGGCCCAGCTCCTTAACCGTAGTGAGTGGTCAGCAGCACCTGGTGCGCGCTGCATGGGCGGTCTCCAGTTTCGTGGAAAGATTCCTTCTCGCTCTGCTCTTTTTCCAAAAATGTTCTTCCTGGCTGTGGGCAAACAAAGGGAAAGCCTGGCTCATGTGTGGCACGTGCCCACAGCCATGCGCGGTGGCACATTGCACCTTAGCTGCCACCTGAGGAGAACTCAGACCTTTTCTCCTTCATGCATGCCAGAAGGAACATTCCATAGGGCCTTTGGAGTCTCCCCGGTGGACTGGGCTTGAACTTGGTTTTCATGAGAAGATATGGCTGTTGGGGGGAGGGGGTTGCACCAGGACGCCTAAGCAATCTGGGCCGTGCCTTTGTGCTTCTCTATCCTTCTCCTGCCCCCAAGAGGGGACCCCCCCACACCTGGAGTACACTGAGAGGGGAGGATGGGAATGGAAAGGGGTCTGGAAGCCATCTTTTATGGGGAGTGAGAGGAATTTGGGAGGGAAAGAGGGCAAGTTAAGACTTGGCAGCTTGGACCACGTGCAGGAAACACTCCTGGGACGCCTTGCCATGCCACTCCTTTGGTATCTAGCACAGCGAGCTACAGGTAATAGGTCATTCAATGAGCATAGGTGGGAATTCCCATTTCATAGGGGAGAAACGGTCCAACTTGGCCAAGGCCACACATCCAGTTAGGAAGAGACACATAGACAGGACAAGGCTGAGATCTGTGATCATGAAGGAGAAGGGCGAAGGGACTGAAGTTGTAGCAAGGCTGCCTGACCTGGGGCCCCCATGCCCCCGGGCCCTGGCAGCCTAAGGATTTTAGGGTGGCCTCCAGAAAACATAAGGAGAGCATCCTCTGTACGTGGAGGAAATGCTTTGGCGTGCCCATGAGGGGGCTGGCAGACCTGCTTCCTGCAGTGCCCACTGCAAGCCAGGCACTGTGCCAAGTGCTCTTGGCATTTTCGTTTTCTTTTAGTTCCATAATCCCCTGAGTTTCCAATTTTCTCTCCTTTTCCCTCCTCCCAAGGCCAAGTCCTGTTTACACTTATCATCTCATTGGATCCTCATGATAGCCCTTTGAGACATGACCCCCATTTTACAGTTGAGGAAACTGAGGCAAATGGAGATCAGGTGACCCCTGCAGACACAGCTAGTCCTCTTTGAGGCACCTCTGGCTGCCTTCCTGTAGGATGCAGGGCTCACACAGTCTCAGCTCCACCAGAGGGGCAGGGCAGGCCCCCCATGGCCTGGGAAGCCTCCTCCCTCTGCCCCTGCAGAGGTTCTAGCAGAGGAGGCAAAAAGGAGGGAGGGCACCAAGTGGGAGGCTGGGCTCTGGCATCCTTCCAACTGGTACTCCACAGACTTAGGCAGAGGGTCTGGAGGATGGGACCCCTACGGCAGGCTCCTAAGGATGCCGTCTCCTCCCCCTTCCCACTGACCCATTATGTCTGGATGCCCCCACCGAGGAGCTCAGTGACATGGCTGTTCCATGGGCTGTCCTCGGGCCCATTGCCCAAGAGAGGGATGGAATGGTAGATGGGGCCGGGGGGACAGGCTGTCCTTGACCCCACTGTCCAGCAGAGGGGCGGGAAGGTGGACGGGCTGACAGCACCAGCTGTCCTTGGCAAAGGCTGCCCACCTGGTGGGAGGGGATGGAAGCAAGGATGACTTCAGCCTCAAGGCTCTCTCCCCTTTGGGATGTGCAGATCTCTGTGCTCGTGCTGCCCCCTGCTGGATGAGATGCAGCCTGCACCGCCCCTCCAGCCTGGGCTCCAAGCTACACCACTCCACTCTGTGAGCCCAGAACCAGAGGGATCCTCAGGCCCAGAGGGTCCGGCTGCTTCTTTTCTCAGAGGAGGAGCCTTAGACCTAGATGAACTGTGCAGGGCAAGAAGGGCCTGGCTTCAGGTCCTAGCTCTACTACAGAGTAACTAGGAGACCCTGGGCTAGTCACTCAGCCTAGGCGTAGAGCTCAACACAGAGAGGGTTCTTGGACTCTGGGGTGGGCGCTCTTTCCACTTTAGAGGAAATTGCGCTATAGCCGCCAAGTCCCAGGAGCCCCAACCTCTTTCTCTCTAGTCAGGTCAGAGCCCAGGACCTTGCCCAGGGGTGCTCACCACATATAGAAAGGAGTCTGTGGCGGGGGCTCTCCTGGCAAGCTCAGGATGCTCCCCCAAGGCTTTTCCAGGCCGCTGGAGGATTCTGCCTTGAGAATCACAGAGATTCAGCTCTGAGGCAGCCTGGAGTCAGGAGTGAGTAGCAGCAGCAGCAGGGCTGGGGGTGGGGACAAGAGCTGGCGTTTCTGTGGCCCTCTAGGGCTAGCGAGGATAGATGCACCACAGAGGCCAAGAGAAGGCAGACGTGTGGTCAGGAGACACAACGGGTGCAGCATCGGCCAAGCTGCCTGAGAAAGGCTTGCTGGTTTATTGACAGTGGTTCTGATTCTTTGGAGAATTTGGGGAAAGCCCCAGGAAGGCCTGAAGCAGAGAGGAAGCTTGGGGTTAAGGGAAGTCAGGAAGGCCTAGTCTCAGATGGCCACTACCTGGGCCTCTGGTGAATCTTGTAGCCTCCCTGCCTTGACTACTCCTTTATGAGATGGGCATGTTAATAGTGTGGACCCTGTAGGGCCCTGGTGAGGCAGGCATGAGGGAATAAATGCTGGGTAGTCTAAGCCAAAGAGAAGGCCCTCTGCCTCTGGACCAGAGAAGGTGCAGCAGAGAGTGCAGCTGTAGCAGGGTTTGAGAAAAGGCCTTTCAGTCCAAGGCAGCGAAACACAAGTGGGACGTCGAAGGGTGGCGAGAGAGCCCCAAATTGCTGATGTCCACTTTAGTAGAAGGGACTTCTTACCAATTGTACTAAAAACTCCAGTTGTTCAGGTGGTGCAGATTCTGGTGTGTGCTAGTAAATGTTTAACAACCAGGCCCCCACTCCACCCAAAAAAACCAAATTGCCCAGGACATACATTTAAGTTTAATCTGAATTATAAACATTCATCCTTTGTTTTTTGAAGTCTACACTACCAAGGCCAGCAGGTCAAAGGTGGCCTCCACCTGGTTTGGATGGCTAAGGGCCATAGACAATGAACAAAATATCAAACCAAGCCCAGATTGTGCTGTGTAAATGCTCCCACTGGAAATTTTAAAAATGCCCCTTCTGCCTGAGCTCTGTCTGTATATTTATGTCTGCTCCTCACTGGCTGAGGGGGGCTGGGGCATGAGGAGGAAGACTGGGAAGTGTTGGTTTTGCTCTTCAAGGGCCCACTGGGGTAGAGCCCAAAGGGCCTCTCCTCTGGCCCCGGATAGCTCGCCTTCTCTCTCCAGGCCTTTGCACTGGCTGATCCACAGTGGCCATGCACACACCCTTCTTGCTGCCATCACAGCCTCTCTCTTCTGGTAAGACACAGCTCCAGCCCCCATGGCCACAGGAAGTCTTTCCTGACCTCCTCACTCCCAGTGGTTACTGCTCACTCTGGGCTACCTGGTATAGTACTGTTCGAGAAAGGTAAAAGCAGTTTGTTTAACACAGCAAAGCGGGGTGAAGTCAGAGGGAGAAGGGAATGGTGCTGACTCAGGCCCCCTCCCCATTACGGTATCATCGGACTTGGGGTTGGTGCACAGGCAGAACTGAGGGCATTTCTTGACCCCCCTCTCCTGCAGGCTGGCAGGCACAGACACTATGATTTCCAGTAAAGTTTAGGCTTGGAGCCCTTAGACTGACTTTTCACAACACCTGCCCCCCCCACCCCCCCACTTTGGGGCTAACTGTCATTGTGGCCAAGCCCCATAATTGGACCCATCCCTTTCTATCCTCAACTGCACCATTTTGGTCTTGGCTGCTTGTAATCTGGGGGCTGGCCTTGGGAGTAGCTCCTTACTTCAGGGGAGACACTGTAAACACATGTAGTAAACATTCCCTATAAAAAGACCCATGGAAAACCTACAAATAAATACTTCAGTCATGAAAAGGCAGCTAGACATTCTGGCAGATACCTGGGCTGCTGCCCTTTTACTGTGTGAGCATGTGTTTCTAGGGATGGCGCTTGTGCCCAGGGGCTAAGAAGACCCCTGCCCATCCCACAGTGCCCCTGACAAATTTTGAGAAGCCAATAGTAGTCTTTGTTATTGCACAAAATTAAAAACCCAGAGGGGCTATCCTAAAAGCCCATCCATGTGTACCTGGCCCCTTAGAAAGAAAACCTTCTCTGAATATCCCTGGGCCTTGTGGATAGTGACGTCTTTATAGAAGGACATGGTATGGTTGCATCCCATCTGCCATGCCCTTAGCTGCCTTTTGCCCTATTCTATTCATAACACGGTAGGAGTAACCTTACGGTCCTCCAAGGTGAAAGGGTTGTGGGTGCATCTCCTACTGACAGTGTGCCTGACATTTTGGCCTCTGTTCCCCTCACCCCAAGCATCCACAACAGGGCAGAAAGTGAGGAAAACAAGTGCCTGATAGGTTACGGGGAAGGGAGGAGGTCCTGAGTATCAGGGTCATAAATAAGCGGCTAAGGCCCACTGATTGGCGCTGAAGTGTCCTTTTAACTTAACTGGACCCAAGACTAAGCAGGGGTCTCCACCTTGGTGGCAGTGTAACTGCTCAGCAGAATGGAGAAAAGCATCTCCCCAGTGGCTCAGCTGGCCTTGGCACACCAAAACCCATCTGTACCCAAGACTGTGGTAACTCCATAGAGTCAATCCATAGGTGCGCAAAGGGCCAAGCACCCACCTTCTCCCTGCTTTTGTCTGTTTTCAGGAGTTAAACGGCTGATGAGGCAGTTTGCTAGCAGCCATGGCAGGCCCTGCCTAAACACTGTGGGCACCCCGACCCTCAAACTCTCAGGAAGAGGTTCCCAAATCGGGATCAGTCCAAGCAGAAACAATAAGCAGCTTACAGAACGGAGGGCCAGAACTCACACAGAAAGGGTGAGTAAAAGCATCTAGAAGCTTTAGGAAAGTCAAGGCCTTTAGGAGCCAGGCCGCCGAGCACTTCCCACACACCTCTGCCATCTGTGCAAGGAGCAGGGCAGACTGGTGGCACCAGGCCACTTGGAGAGACTGTCTAGGTAATGTAGCAAAGGCCAGCTCATTCAGTGAAAGGTGACCAAATCTAAGCGGGTTGGCCTTCGTGTGGCAAAAACCAGTCCAGACCCTCTGGCTCTAATCCTATTAACAACAGAGCTAGAAGAACTAAATTAGAAACATCAAATTAGGAACCTGTCATTTACCTGAAAGTTTGGAGAATTTCCATTCCTACACAGTACTTGTGCTTTCTGTCTTTGCCCAAACTCTGTCACTGATGTGGACAATGCCATCAATAGGCTGGAGGGAAAATTTTAACAGGATCCATAAGAGCCTGACCTGGAGGACCAGCACCTCTACCCTTTCAGATGACCAGACAGAAACTTCAAAATACAAACAAGGGCCTTTAAACATTTCTTTACAATTAGTGCAAATTTTTAAAGTAAAATCCTTAGTCCAATTTTTAGAATGAAAACCCTCAAAGCCTGTATTTCCCACTAGAAACACTTGGAATTCACTTGTTTCTCCACGTAGCCCAGCCCTTAGATTTCTAACAGTCTAATCCTGTTGCTTTTCCAAAGTTTACTGCTCCATTAAAAACAAAACCCAAACTTTTCCATCTTTGTCCTGTCCCTCCCTTTCAAGGATACACTCTCATATCATCCTGAAAGAAGGGGATACTTCAAGGACCTAACCTTATTATATGTGGTGTCGTGGCTGTTCCGTTGTGTCTGACTCCTCCTGACCCCACTTAGGGGTTTTCTTGGCAGAGATAATGGACTGGTTTACCATTTCCTTCTCCAGCTCATTTTACAGATGAGGAAACTGAGGCAAACAGGGTGAAGTGACTTGTTCAGGGTCACACAGCTAGTGAGTGAATCTAGATTTGAACTCTGGAAGATGAGTCTTCCTGACTCCAGGCCTGGTTTTGTGCACTGTGGAGCCCCCTGGTGTACCTGTCTTAAACATAAATATCTAACTATTAGCAAGGGGTTGGCACAAGCCTAAGAACCCATTGGCTTCTTGTTGCTGTTGGTCCTCGATTTTGAAGATGACCAATGACATCATGGGGTGAGTGATGTCTTTATTTGTTCATGAATTGGATTAAAATGAGGCAAAGCTGCGCCAAGCCGTTAGCCTCACTCTCTCCTCCAGGGTCATAGGACTCCAGTGGCAGGACAAGAGTAAGGGGGTGCAGTGGGTGACCTCGGGGTCCTCCATGTCTGAACAAGCTCTCAGTGCCCCACAGAGCCTTCTCCAGCTGCCTGCATGGCTGCTGAACAGCCTGTTTTCAGCCACTCATCCTTCTGGGGAATCTTCACATGCTTGGGGCAGATACCCCACTAATTCACCAGGTGGGGTGAGGTCTATGCAAGGGCATCCCTTCCATTCTGCCCAGGCACAGAATCCATCTGTAGCAATTCTCAGACCACATTCCCTTCAGACCAGCCCTGAGCATTTCCTTTGAATGATGGACTATTGGTTTAATGATAATTCAGATAATCATTACTTGAAATCAAAGTCAAATTATAGTCCTGAGAGATTTTACCTCAAATAGAAAAAAAATCACTGGGCTATTTTTCTTATGTTGAAATAACAGTTTTTTTATCCTTCATTTATAAATGCAGAAAAATCCCATTCTGGAGTTTCATGCATACAGTTAATACATGGTAATGGCTCCAGGCCCGGGGAATGCAGACTAAGGAAGCCTCCAGTCTGCACTGCCTAACAGGGCCCAGGGCAGGCCTGAGATCTTTGAGTCTCATCTGTGATTACTAAGGTGGCTCAAAGACACGACCTCAACACATGCATTTCCTAAGAGGGCTGGCCGTCATTTTCCTAAGGATCAGGCTCACTCTTCACTCAAGCGAGATGGTGAGTTTTCTCCACTTTGGCTGGGAGGGGGTCTAGCTTCTCAAACATCATTACAGACAGTTCTCACTTCACATAAATCTGCATTTCACAAATTCACCTTTAGGCCAAGGATTCTGAAAGAAATTTGCATCCCTAAACGCACCTATGTTAAACTTCACTATAAGTGCTGTGTTCTCTCTGCTCCCGTCCTTTGGCTTGGCCCACAGTCTTCCATGCCGTTTCTAGAAAAATCCCTAAGAAAGCGCCTCCAAGTGAAAGCAGAATGGATGCTTAGAGAGACCACCACCCTTGCTGCCAGCAAGACCTTTGCCCCTCTCTGCCCACCCCCCCACAGTCCTCATCTGCCCACTCTCAGGTACTAGGTGTCCATTCCTGGACCCCACTTGCCATCTGCTTGTGTCTGCTCCCCAACCCCTCTTAGGTGTGGCCAGGCCCCATATGTCCTTGAACCATGTGCTGGCCCCCTCCCTCTTCAAGGCCCCCTTCCTGCTTTCTTCTCTTTTCCCTTCCCTTCCCCATGCCCACAGGTTCCAGTCTGAATTACATACAAATTGCTTTATATCAAGGTCTGTGTCTGTATTCAGAATTTCTCATGTTGTCAGCAGGGCCAATAGAATCTCCCAGCCTTGTCCGAATAGAAAGTCTGGTAAAACATCACAGATGAGGCCAGCTTGAGAGGCCTCTGCCACTTCCTTCCAGCATTATCATTAGGATGAATTTTAAAGCAATTAAATACAGAACAGCTTTCGCCCATTGGGCCCATATTCTTTGCCAGCTCAATTCATAATTGAACAGTGTCCAGATTAGAAGAGAAACCCCTTGTCTATCGATATAAAAGGATCTCTTCGGGCGTATTTTTTTTTTTAAAGCAATTGGGGTTAAGTAACTTGCTCAAGGTTACATGGCTAGTCATTATTAATGCGTGGGTGCTCATTTTCTGAGGCCGGATCTGATCTCGGGTCATCCCAACTCCGAGGCCGGCGCTCTTACTCACTGCGCCACCTAGCCGCCCCAAGGGCAATTGGGGTTAAGTAACTTGCCCAAGGTTACAGGGCTAGGTTTTTTTTTTGTTTGTGCAGATTAGGTGTTGGAGGCCGGCTCCGAACTCAGGTCCTTCTGATTCCAGGGCCGGCGCTCTATTCACTGTGCCACCTAGCCGCCACGGGCGTATCTATTTATAAATTAACAGCATTTCTTATACAATAGTTTCCCATGATTCACAATATAAGAAAAGTTAGGAGGCTAATGACAATAGAAATCGTATCGTGGGGTATAAAAAAACATCACAAACTTCTTGCCAGCCTAATCAGATCCGTCCATTCGAGTGAGTTTCTGAATCTTCCTCTAAATGCCTTCCAAACCCAAGATGGAGTAATTATACTTAATCTAATAATAGTTAACATTTATGTGGTGCTCACTGTGGGCCAGGCTCTTCACCAAGCACTTGACAATATACTCTCATTTGACCATCACGATAACCCTGGGAGGTAGGTGCTACTACTATCCCACTTTACAGATGAGGAAAGTGAGGCAAACAGGTGAAGTCATTTGCTTAAGGTCACACAGCTAGGTTTTCATGATACCTGCAGTATTCCAAGCATGCTGCCTTAATGCCAAATAACAAATGCATTTTGCATTGAATTCTGATTTACCATCACATCTCGATTTAAATGAGACCATGTTATGATTTAGTCAGGGGACAAACTTGGACTTCTAATCACTAATGGTAACATTCAACATCCCCAGTTTCCCAGCTGCCAGTGCCTCAGACTTCAGAGGCCACAGCTATCAATTAGCTCCCTGCCAAAGACTTCTGGGGGCAGCTTCCCATTCTCATTGCCCCATTGTTGGAGCTTGAGGCTCGTCCCCTTCTTGTGCCCTTCAAGGACAGTATTTTAGTATGCTATGCTTGAATAACTTCATGCTACAAACTTATTTCTATAATTTCCACACCATAAAGAATAACCATGTAGCATTCCTTGTATACATCTTATCTCAACGAGATTGAAAAGCCCATCAAAACTCTCTCCCCCAACTTCAAACCCTTGACTTTCAAACCCTCCATCCACACAGAGTGCAAACAGACTTCAACCTTCTACCTCTTCTTCTCTCATGAGAATATTCATCACCAGTATTAAAAATAAAGTACAGCCGTTCTGTGTCCTCACCCCAGCTCTGGCACCAGTGGGACTGGCCAGAGGTGATGAGGGGGTACAGTCCCTTATGGCAGTGGGTTTTAAGGGTGCTGTGGTCTTTGCTTCTGAGAAATTCAGATGGGCTGGGCAGTAACCAGGGGCAGTTTTGGTTGGGCAGTTCCGCCCAATGGCACCAATTATCTGGTTTGTCCCATCTTTAGATCTTCAGGTCTGGTCTTTAATATATGCAGCTCACAACAAAAAAAGGCCCCACATTTATCTGGTTAAAGGCATTTCCCACAAAGTCTGTGCTGAGCTTTCTTGCTCCCGTTTTCCCTTGACCGGGGTTTTAAGCACTTGCAGAAGCAGGAGTTGGCAGGAGGTTTAGCCTGACTTGGTCCCGTAATAATACCAGTGCTGCTTGACCTTTCTGTTCCTTGGCACACTAGTGTTGGGCAGGACCATCTATCTTTTCAGCCCTGGGCTGCCCTTCACATAGCATCTTCCTTTTCTGTAGTCCTTTTCTGGACTCCCATGGAGTTCCGTTGGGGTATGGTGTAGCCAGTGGACATCTGCTCCATTCCTCAGTTAGGTGTCCTCTTAGTAAGCAGGTCACTTAGCTGTTGTGCCCTTTCTTCACCAGACTCCTTACTAGGCTTGGTTGTTGTGGCTACTGGCTGACTCTGTTATTGACTTGAGCTGCTGTATCTCTGAAGGCTCTTCTGATCTTTTGAAGCTCACAGAATTGTAACCAGTGATGTCTCCAAATACTCACCTATAATGAGGAAAGGATAAATATAAGAAATGGAGGAGCCATGTGTTCACAACCACGTGGCAGCCAGGTGAGGAGATAAGGCTACCACAGGCACTGACTGGAGATTCTGAGTTCCTTTTCTCTTCCCTCAGAAAGCTTCCAGGAAAGCAAGTGAGATAATCCATTTAAACTTTTTGTATGAAAACTCAGTTTTCCCTCAGTGGCCAATTAAGAGGCTTTTGGTCACTACAGTAAACTGGCAGAAGACATGGAGTATATTGGTACTGCCTTGAAGTGGGGGGAAGGGAAAAGAGCTCCTTCCCTTTACCCACACCTGGAAGGAGGCTCACCAAGATTCCAAATGGATCAGAACCAAACAGGGTACTCTCTAAGGAAGGGGACCTTCTTATGCTTCTGGGGTACTTGTCTTTCTTGGGAATGGAAGTTTCTTATGAGTACAGATTGTTTCTTCATCCCCGAATCCCTTAAAACTCAGCACCAGTCAGTTGATGGGTGAAATGTATAGCTGGTGCTATCAATTGGTAAAATGTGTCAGTGATTCTCTGTGATAATATTTGGTATTCAATGAATCTTTTGCTTATTGAATGTTTTTTTTGAAGAATGAATTTGTGACACTGAAAGGCATGTGAGGCTTTGGCATCATCAGAAAGTCTCTGGCTTCTCATGTTTCCTTTCCCATGTACTCCTCCCCATTCTACCTTTTCCTCCTTTTGTGGTAAAGTCACTCAGGGTCAGAGTGACTGAGAAGGTGATCTGAATTCTTCCTATAATTTCTTCACTACTTTGTCTTTAAGCAACTGATTTTGGAGCCAAAACTTTGGTCATTTTTAGGGTGTCTTTTTTGTACATACCTATCATGAAATATTCATGATGAATCTTGCAATACCTGATGACACCAATGTCCTATGAAATAATGTGGAGGGCAGGATTCAGCTCTTGCAGTCATGTATTGACTTTTTGGTCTTTGGACAAGGATCTCACATTTAAAGCACTAACCAGCAGGCTAATGTTTGCTGTGATTCTTGGCCCCTCTGCTAAGCCCCTTTCCAGCCAGTCATTAGAAAAGTGGAAAGGGACTGCTCAGGTTTGAGGGCCATGAAAAGATTCTGATTCAGGCATTGTCGAGGCCAGAAGTTTCATCAGCAAGTCACAGGCCGGGCCATTGGTTCATGTGCTTCTCTGAGCCTGGCCAAGCTGGACCTTGGAAAACAGGCTTGGGCTGTTCCCAGGTTCATCCTCCTATAAGGCTTGGAATTTTGGTAGAAGCTGCCAGAGACCCGGCATCATTGCAGAGTCCTCAGTCACCTCCGTGTTAGGAATAATCATCAGAGAGTTTGTGGAGGAAGAAGTACAAACTGACCTTACAAAGACCCCCTGGGCTTTTGGGGAGCTTCACCAGGCTGGCGGCTTGTAGACCCCCCAGATCTTTTTCTAGCTGAGTTGTGCGCTGGCCAGCCAGGTGGGCAGATGTCAGACCCTTACTAGCTGTGCCACACATTTCCACTTTCTCGGGTGTAACATGGGGATGGCAATGACAGCTGTCTCACGCGCGGTGTTTGAAGGAGTAACAGCATTTGCGGACTCCTTAAAGGAGGCAGGTGAAGCGGGCAGAGGGCTGAGCCCTGCACTCACGGGCCCCTGGGCATTTCTCGGCGCCCCGGGAGGACTCGGAGCAGCAGAACACTAAAAGGAGCAGTCCAGGAACCAGGGCCAACCCAGGCCTTTCCCAGGTTTGCAAATCGAGGCCCCGGGGGGGGGGGGGGGTCACTGCCCAGGGACTCTTGGGGGGATTCAGAGCGGGCGGGCCCTCATGGCTCTGCAGGTCCAGCCTGCCCTCCTCCCCGCGCCACCCACTGTAGAGATGAGGTCACTAAGGCTCAGGGAAGTTGGGAGAGCCGCTGGGAGCAGCCACCAACCCCAGGACTAAAGCTCTCGTCGCCCCGCCTCCTCCGGCCCCGCCCTGAGCTACGCGTTGGTTTCTCGCCCAGATCAATTTCCAGCCTAGCCGGCTCGCGCCTGCGCCCTGGGGCTCGCGGTTTGTCCTCAGTTGTTGGCGGGAATCCGGGAGGGCTCAGTGGGGCGGGGCTTCGCAGAGCGCAAGCGCTCGCCTCCTTCCTCCTGGCTTAGCTGGGGCAGGAGCAGCAGCTCTGGCGCAGGCGCAGGCGCAGGAGGGGCGCGGCACGGCGCAGTGGGGCGGGGCCACCGCATCGATTTCATCAGCCGGGCCGGGCCGCGCATGCTCACGCGTCTGCGCCCTGAACCCTCTCCGCGCCCCCTCCGCCCCCTCGGGTCCATGCACCCGCGCCGCGCGCTGCTTCTGCTGTTGCCGGTGCTGCCGCCCGTGCTGCCGGCCCTGAGGCGAGTTCGGCCGCCGGCCCCGCGCTCCCAGCCCCGCACCACAGGCTCCGGCCCCACCCGGCTCTCCTCTTCCTCCGCGGCCTCCTCGAGAGCGTGGCCGCCGGGCCGCAGCATGGACGGAGCGCAGGCCCAGGCCGAGGCAGCTCTCGGCCCCTTCCGCCTGGCCGTGCGGCAGCAGGTAGGCGCGTCCGGCCTCAGTTTACCCCATTGTGCAGCGGGGGAGGGCGGCTGGGGTGGTGGGAAGGGGCCCCAGGCTCCGGGAGCCGGACGGAGGACTCAGCGATGCCCTTGAGCTCCGCTCTGGGCCCCCTCTGGGCCTCGGTTTCCCCTTTCACACCTGTGCGTGGCATGGAGCGGGCCCTTTGCGCCCGATTCCCTGCCTCCGTCTATGAAGTGGCTTCCCTGCGTGGCCCCTGTTACCGCACCTGGAAAGTGACACTGCCCCGACCAGCCCTCCCCCCTCCCCACCCAGGCCGGGCCCCCCCTTCCCTCCTCTTTTGCAGGAGGCGCCCGCAGCCCAGGGATTCCCCCCGCCCCTTCCCCAGCAGCCGGGCTTCCGCGGAGTCCGCCCTGGGCTTCTGTGACCTTGCGGCCTCTGCTTCGCAGACTCTTGTTGGGCCCCTTTGCCTTGATGGGGGGTCAGTCAGTAAGCACTGATTAGGTGCCCACTGTGTGTCAGGAGTGGTGCTGGGCACTGGCTATTCCAGGAAGGGGCAAGCCCCGTCCTCCGGGCTGCAGCTTGGGCCGGGCTGGGGTCTGAGCCCCCCTTAGTTGGACTGACTGGGAGGGGTTCCCAGCCTGAAGTCCAGGCAGGGATGCCCCGCCGTACCAGGCTGTAAAGAAGTGCGTGCCAGCATCGCCCCTGAAAACAGCAGGCTTCGATTTGTGGGACGTGTTTTGTCTGGTCCTTTCCGGCGTCTTCCCCCTTCACCTCCCACATGCACCCAGGATGGGACACGTCCAATTCTAATAGGCCTTTTGGAATCTAAAGGAATCAAGGGGTCAGCAGTAAGGGGGCTTTTTCCATTCCCAATTCAAAGCATGACTTTGGGCGATTGAAAGATGTTTCTGTGCTGCTGAGGCAGAGAAGCCGGGAGGAGGGATCCTTGATCTGGATTCTGGGTGGGAACTCCCAGGGTGCAAAGTGACTTCTCCCAATGATTGCTGGCTGACTCCTCTTCAAGTGGAGAGTTTTAGAGAGTGGCCCACAGCCACCCCACTCGTCTGTCGACAAGCCTTCTGTGTTTCAGGCCACATGCCAAGCAAGGCAAAAATCAGCTTTTGCCTAATGGGGAAGACAACGTGCAAATGATTGTGTGTGTGTGTGTGTGTGTGTGTGTGTGTGTGTGTGTGTGTGTGTATAACAAAGGATAGATGAGGTATGTTGGAAATCATCACAGAAGGAAGACAGCAAACTTGGGGAGGACTGTAGAAGATGGGTTTTTAGTTGGGACTTGAAGGAGGTCAGGTGGGTCATAGCAGACCCTAACGCTAAATGGAGTTGAGTGATGGAGAGTTTTGTTTGAGGAAGGTAAAGGAGGCCAGAATACCTTGGAGTTAGGAAGGAGACTGGAAAGGTAGGAAGGGGCCAAGTTTTGAAAGGCTTTTAAAAGCCAAACCAGATTTTGTAATTGATTTTGAAGGGAATAGGGAGCCACTGGAGTTTATTGAGTAGGGAGGTGATATAAACTGATCTGTGCTTTAGGAAAATCACTTTGATGGTAATTGGAGGATGGACTGGAGGGGGAAGAGACTAGAGGCGGACAGGGTCCTCCCCAAGAGGGGGCTATGCCAGAGATGCTGCAGAGGTGAAATTGAGGACAGATGTTGCAGAGGTGAAATCCACAGGCCTTGTCAGTGACTTGAATGTGGAAGGTGGGAAGGTGAGTTAAGAGATACTTAGGTTGTGATTCTGGTAACTAGGACATGATGCCCTTGATGAAATAGAAACATTAAAAATAGAGGAGGGTTTGAGGGTTGTGTAGGACACACAACAACAATTTAAGATGTCAGTAGGGCATTTGGTTCAAGATTTTCAAAAGGCTTTTCTGCCCAGCTCAGAAAGGAATATTTCATAATTAGGTTATCATACAGTGAACAGGATATGTGAATAGACTCCTTTCTAGAATGAGAGATGAGTAAGGGGATTCAATCCCATCTCCAGTCTTGCCTCTGGAAGCAGATAGGAAAATGTGTCTTGTTTTTAGTGGACATTCAGTCAGATTCATTTAGGACCAAACCCTAAACTGGTTTCTCCTGTAGAGGTGCCTGATGCAATCATTTCTTAGTCTTAGTCTTAGTCTAATAGCAGGGTGGGTCCTCTGGAGGATTCAGAGCCACAGAAGCCCACATTGCCCACAGCAGGCTGGTGCCCCCCCTCCCTGGGGTAGGTTTGGATCTGTAGCCTTCCTGGTGGTCCCCCATGTTCCTTTAATATCAGAGGCACTGGGGGTCAAGCCCTTCTCCAGCACATGCCCTGGCTGCATCCCCTCTATCAGAATTGGTATTGGCTGCCCCACATTTTGCTGTGGTTTCTGTAAGTCTCAATTTTTCACTTTCCTCCCTTTGGAAATGAGGCATGGGTTTAAAAAAAAAAAAGTTCTATTACATTAAACCCCTCCTTCTGCCACGTTAGCCTGGGACTGCAATGCAGACCAGCTGTTTGGGTGAAACTGGTTACCTAAAATGAAAGGGATTGAGTAATATTTGTCCACTGGGAAGAAAAGCCAAAGTGCTCAACTTTAAAAAACGGCACAGTTGTTCCATAATTTGTTGGTTCCATTAAATGTCCAGACTCCTGATGTAGAGACAGATTTTCTGAATGAGGGCTTTGCCTTAGCAGCTTCTGCTCTTTCTAATTATTCAGATGTATATCTGTTGCCTTGACCAGCCGGTTGTGTGAGTGGGGAGTTTTTGTGGTTCTTGGCCTTGTGTCCGGCCAGCTCGGATGTCGGCTTTTTTTGTTTGGAAACCTTAAATGTTCTCCCCGCCAGAGAGAGCCACAGCATCTTCTTTCCATGGACGGGAGGCCCAGACTGAATTTAGAACAGGCCCCGGAGAGATGAGGTGCCTTTTGGTGGAGTGGGGAGTGGTTCCCAGTGCCAGGGGCCTGGAGAAGAGCTCTGATCACGTCCTGGTTCAGACTTCCCCTAGCTTCAGCTTCCTCGTCTGTAAATGGGTATCCTAAGAAATCTTGCTGCCCACAGTTTTCAGAAAGGCTGCTGAGCTGGGAGGGTGCAGAGAGGTAGCAGGGACACTTCCCCATTGGGTGGGTCATACTTCATCCTTGGGGGAGGGGTCCAGCCAGGGCTCTGGTGCTGGGATGCATATAAAACAGTGTGCAATATATCATTTTGTCCCTAATTAGTTGTTGCTGAAGGCTGAAGGGTTGAGGGCTCGTTATTGGAAGCAGACTCTGGAGGGAAGACCAAGGTGGAGACAGAGGACCCATTACAGAAAGAGCAGCTTTGTGGGATGGGCACTGAGGAACTGTCCAGGGACAGGCCTTCAGCCAGTCAGAGGGTGGGTCTGAAGCCTCTACTGTGTGCTGGTGGTTATGAGGTCCTGGCCTAGCTGGCCTCCGAGGGGAGGAGCTCAGCTGGGAGCTTCTGCCGGATCCAGGCTCTCCTTCCTTGGACCTGTGAACCTCTGGATTTTGGCAGCCAGTGAAGCTGGGCAGGCAGTGTGGTGTAGATGTGTTTCCTGTGGTAGCACCTGGGAAGTCCTGATGAGAGAAAGGCCAGGGTCTGTGCCTTGCTCCGCCCTCCTCACCTGCCTCCCCCAGCCTGAGTGCTGGCCCTTTGGGAATTCACTCAACACTCACTGCTCTTTCACTGGGGGATGGAAGCAGGGAACATTGCTGCCTCTCCTCCCCTCCCCTCCCTGAGGAGCCATGGCTTGTATCCCAGAAGCAGGAAGAAGGAGCAGACAGAAGAGTTCAGCTCAGTGTTCCAGCCTGCCAATGTGTACAGTGTTCCTCACCCATAGGCTCCCACTTCTACAGAGAAAGCGGGTGGATTTTCTGATCTTAGCAATTCGCTGCTCTTCCTGTTGTCTTTTTCTGGGTTCAGCCATAGGTCCATAAGCATTCATGGAAAAGGCCAGGCCTGTCTGGGGAGGAAAGGCATCCTTGCCACCTTCAGTCTCTCTGGCTTCTGAGAAGGTGATGGAGGGCCCTCCTCCTGCCCTCGCTGCCTGCAGATCTGGGCCCCGACGCCTTCTCTGCCTTGGTTTGGGTTGTGCCTGGGCACTTCCTGAGGAAGGTGGTGAGGGGAGCAGTGCTGTAGCATCCCCCACCCCACCCCCTGCACAATCCCAGGCCTCTCTCATGGTCTGTGCCTTCCCTTCCTTCTCCAGGCCTGCTGCCACTGGGGCCTCTGGTACCGGGGGTGTCCCCGGGAGCCCAGCACATGGTTCTTCCACGGCAGTGGCTTCTCCATTCTGCCTTCTTCTCCCCTAACGGCAAAGGGATGAGTTATGACTGGGGAATGCTGGATATGGAAGCTGAGCTCTGGCCCCATCCCCTCTGCCATCCATCACTAAGCTCTCCCGAGGGGGGTGCTGCTTGCTGCTTGGCCAGGGGCCCATGGCTCTTAGTAGGCAGGGGCTGTCATTGTGGTCATGCCAGGACAGTGGACGTGGGCTCTTTGTGGGGCAGGGGTGGCTCTTCCAGTTTGGGGTGATTCGACTTCCCCATTCTTAGTTGGACTTTTCAGAGGGACAGGCACAGTCCTGCCCATGCCTTTTCTGGCTGACATTGGGTCTGTGTCCTTCAGGGGGATCTGGTGAGAAAGCTGAAAGAAGACAAAGCCCCCCAGGTTGACATCGACAAGGCCGTTGCCGAGCTCAAGGCACGCAAGAGGATTTTGGAAGCCAAGGTGAGGGCGAAGTCAGCCCCTCCCATGCATGAGCTCCCTTCTAGTTGGGGAGGGAGTCCCCCAGGACAGAGCAGTCACCTGGGGTCCTGTGGGCAGGCAGGCGGGCATCCAGAGAGGCTCCCCACAGAAGGTGGTGTCAGCCCGAGCAAAAGTGTGGAGGTTGGAGATGGAGGGTCCCCTGTCGGGGGGGAGTGACCATCAGAGAGACCCTGAGGGCTTTGGGCCAGGGTTCAGTGCTGGGGGAGAGGGAGGCCCATGGTGGGGGGGCATTATATAAATTCAAGAACATAGAAAGTTAAACATGTCGATGTCTTCACCTCCAGGCTCTAGGGAGTCAGCAGGTGCTTGAGCTGGGCAGTGACTTGGGCAGGTCTGCAGCTCAGGAGAATCTCTTTGGCTGCAGGGCCTAGGACGGGCTTGGGGGGAGGGGGAGGGGGAGGACAGAATTAGGGAAGTGTGGAAGGGAGGAAATGCCCTCAGCTTCTGATACCCGACTCCAGGTATACAAGGGGTGGGGCTGCACCTGTCCTTGGGGATAGAGATGAGAAGTGAAGAGGGTCCCCCTGGGGAAGCCAGCAGAAGGGTGGGGATGGGGGGTGACCCAAGAGAGAACATACGTGGAAACTGAGCCGAGAGGAGGGTGCCAGACAGTAGCCAAGGGAAGAGAAGGCCGTCAGACACGGGGTGGCTGGGACTCTGGAGAGGGCAGATTCTGTTGGGTGATGAGATGGAAATCCTGGTGCAAAGGGGCTGAGGAGTGAGTGAGAGCAGAGGAGGTGGGGCAGGCAGTGTGGATGCCTTTTAAAGAAGTTTGAGAGGAGAATGGCAGGGAGGGGTATGGGCCTAGTGAAGGCTCTTGAGGGAGAGGGAAGACTGAGAAGGACTTGTGGAGGGGAAGAGGGAGAGAGGACTCGCTTGGCAGAGCCAACCCCAAGGAGGAGCTGGCCTGGGGATGGGGAGGCCGTGATTAAGGGAAGTAAAGAAGGTTAGGAAGGGCTTGTGGGAGGCCAGGGCTGAGATTCAGATCTGGAGGTGAGACAGGGCTCGCCTGGGGCTGGCCAGGCTTGGTGAAGGTAGGGTCTCCTCCAGCTTTGCTCATCCCCCTGTGTACAGGAGTGGGGAGCCCTAGGAGGCTGTGAATGGAAGTAATCCAAGGCTGAGGTGGCAAGAGGAGAGGGGCTCCCCAGACAGGGCAGAGGGGTCCAGGAGGAGAGTGACCTCAGGCACAGGGTGATGGCTGATGGGTCTCGTGAAGTATGGGCAAGGGGGCTGGTGAGGTCAGGGAAGGGGCCAAGCATTTAGTGACGCCTGCCCTGTGCTGTATGACCAGCCTTCCTGCTTGTTAAACTAAATTGTCATCCTGGGGCTCCGCAGATGTGAGAGGGCTGTTTAATTCTTGACAAAGACCAGTCTTGCCCAATAAATGTTTATGAAAAATCCAGCCTTCTTATGGATACTCAGTGGGGGGAGGGGTGTGGCCAGCCCCCTCAGCCAGCACTCTCGACCTTGGTGTTCCTTCTCCCCCAGGAGTTGGCTCTCCAGCCCAAAGATGACCTCGTGGACCGTGGTAAGATGGAGGACGCCCTCAAGCGGAGGTTTTTCTATGACCAGGCCTTTGCGATTTATGGAGGTGCGTGGGCTCTGCTCTGGCCTTTGGATGGGGGCGGGCATCGTGGGCCAGCTCAGCTCTTGTTTCCTCAAGGTGCCTGATGCCACAGGTCCTTTCAGGCTCCATTCTTTGCCTTGGGGAACCCCAGGGGCACCCCCCCAGCCTAGCCCTGGGGGTCTCTTCTGTCTCCAGGCGCCCCTCCCCCCACCCCCCCCACAGGGTGTGGCTGAGGCTGACCCAGTTCTGAGCACAACTGGGGGTGATTCTGCTCAGGCCTGTTGGCTTGGGCTCTCTGGATCCTGGCTCTGTTACCAGCATCCACTGATGTAGCCTTTGTCCAGGGTGTCTGGGGTTCTGGTCCAATGGCCCATTCCAGCCTGCCTCCCTGTCTTGTCCACAGGGTTGTGTATGGTGTGAGAATGTTTAGCCACGCAGATTGGAAAAGCCCTTCCATCCTCAGTGCTACATTTCTTTCTGCCCTGACAGTGGAGGGAGGATTGGGGGGGGCTTGGTGATTTGGCCTGGTGGGCCTGGGTGAAGACTGCCATGTCCCCCACAGCTGTGGTCCCTTGGAGGGATCTGGGCCTGGGCCTTCTGGGCTCAGGCCTTCTGCAGACCAGGGGGTGTGTGACAGGCTGGGTGGGGGACGCAGGACAGGGCAGGGGTCTTTTCTTTGTTACTTATCTCTGTGGCTGCCGTGGGCTGCCACTGTATGCTTAGAAGGGAGAGCCAGATGCAGAAATCCATTTAAAGGCAGCACTTTTGTGACTATCCTAACTATGACTTCATGGTCAGTCTGACTAAGCCAGGGACTTGAGATTTGAAAGATGGCGCCAGTGTCCAAGCAGGCATTGGAGATGCTGCTATGGAAAGTTTAAGTCAGTCGTTACTGACAGCTTCAAGAGCACGTTCCTCATTCACTTCTTTGGCTGGGTGATATGGAGGAGAGGGAGCTGAAATCCAGCCTCCTTGGGCGCATTTTCCCAATGTCTGTCTGTCTTTCCTTTGGATTTTGCTGAGAGCCTGGGCGGGCTCCTCATGTAGATGTCTGGGGGCCCTGGCCCTGGCTGGGGCCAGTTTGCATTCCTCCTCTCTCTCTCTCCTCCCAGGGGTCAGCGGCCTCTATGACCTGGGACCTGTGGGCTGCGCCCTAAAGAACAACATCATCCAGCTGTGGCGGCAGCACTTTATCCAGGAAGAGCAGATCCTGGAGATTGACTGCACAATGCTCACTCCGGAGCCCGTCCTCAAGTACGTATGTGGGCCGGGGGTGCCTGCTGCTGCTGCAGCTGTGTGTGCTGGCTGGGCCCCAGGCCGGCTGCTGAGCTCTCAGTCCCTCTAGGGTGCCTGCTGCTGCTCACGGCTGCTGCTGTGGCTGTGTCTGCTGGCTGGGCCCCGGGCCAGCTGCTGAGCTCTCAGTCCTTCTGGGGTGGCTGGCAGGCCGCTGAGATTCTGGGGGCACAGTGCATCCCTATGGGTGCCACCTGGGCATAGCGCCTACCAAAGGGGCAGCTATTATAAGGGCACAGCTTTAGAGCTGGGAGGGACCTGGGAAGCTGGGACGTCTGGCCTCTTTGTTTTACAGAGGAGGAAACAGGCCCACAGTCACAGCAGCAGTCAGGTTGGCACTCGAGTCTTTGCGATGCTATATCCAGTGCCTTTGCCTGGTCACATGGAGTGCTCCCTCCTGGGTGGCAGCGTTTCTGGTAGAATTGGTGTGGAGTGCCAGCTGCCTGCCTCTTTCCCCCCACCTAAAACCCAGTCCCTTGGGTAAAGAAATGCCAGTGCACAGAAAGGCTTCCGAGCCCCTGCGGGTGTCTCTCAGCCACCCTCGAGGGCGTGTGGGCTTCAGCTGCCCCCTTGTTGTTGCAGGACGTCTGGCCATGTCGACAAGTTTGCTGACTTCATGGTGAAGGATGTGAAGAGTGGAGAATGTTTCCGTGCCGATCATCTCTTAAAAGGTGGGATTTTTTCAGCCAGGTTCCCATGAGCCCAAGTGTATGTGGGGGTGTTAGGGCTCCCCTTTCATCCTTGAAAGGCTTATGTGGGGACTTAAAATGTAGTCACAGCTGCCTTTTAAACAGAATTGCCATTTCTTATTTTCTGTGATTGCATTTGTCAGAGTTTGACCAAGCTGTCAGACTTGAATGACTGACATATGCCGTGTTCCACAGCCATAGTCTCCCACCTCCACCCAGAAGTGGGATAGGGGAGATGTACCTTCTCTCTTTTCCAAGCTTGGTCATTCTAATTTTTGTTTGGCTTACCACTTAAATATGGGTTAGATGGTAACGTAAGTGCCAGACTGATGCTGCAGAACTGCCCACACGTTGCCCTCTCCTAGCTGGCAGGCATCAGTGTGACAGGCTGCCCCTGCCTTCTCTGTTCATAGCTCACCTGCAGAAGTTAATGTCTGATAAGAAGTGTTCGGCTGAGAAGAAGTCTGAGATGGAAAGTGTCTTGATCCAGGTGAGTGCCCTGGGGAGCTGTCCAGCGGGCCTGCCGGCTGGTCAGTCCAGACACAGGGGCCCTTCTTGCTTGCCCAGGGCAGCTTCCTGCACTCCAGACCAGGGGAGATCTCCTGTTCCTAGAGGGCCTTGCCCTGCACTGGCTCCCTGCACCCCTGGGAGCTGCCTCCTGCTACACACCCTGGGAGGGGATGTTTCAGGTCCTTTCTGCTCTACCCATGTTTTCCTTCTGGAACCACAGCTCTTTGTAGAGAAACTGAGTCTGTTAAACTTAGCCTCTGTACCCTGGGATAGTGGTGCTTAACTCCATGCAGGTGGGCTGGCTGCCCTCATGGAGTTCCTGTCCTAGTGCAGAAGACAGCAGGGGTGATGGGCGGGCACCTGCACATGGCTGGGCTGGGCCACTGTCAGCTCCACTCACCCCTCAGCTTCCTAGTGGTGTCTGTCCTGTGCTTTGGGGTGGTGACTTGGTGGCTGTGGGCAGAGTCATTGGGGGAGATTTGGGACTGGGGGAGAAGTGAGGAGGGCCCAAGCCGGGGTGACCAGCAGCCTTGAGAGTGGAGAGAAGTTGGTGGGGTCAAGAGAAGCTGGGAGAGTCCATGTGACTTGGCTGTGGTCTGAGGAATCCTAAAGAGGCAGGACAGTCCTTATGGGAGTGGGTTGGGGATGATGGGACATTCAGGAAAGGGTGCCCATCTTTAGGAAGCTGGTGCTGTAGGACACTCCCTCAGGAGGGACAGTGGGATTGCCCATGGGAGCTGGGTGGGCCTCGGACAGGGATCCAAGCCAGGAGAGGGTCAGAGAGGGGAGTTTTCTGAGGGCAGGGGTCAAGGGTGGAGGAGAAGGAAAGCATGATCATTGGTCACCACTGGAGAGACAACATCGGGCCAGATTGAAAGGGCTTCCATGGCTGAAGTGGTCCTTTTTCCTTTCCTGCTGGGGAGGTCTCAGAGGGAGGTGGTACCTGCAATGAGGGCTCGCGGTTTTGGAGCATGCCCAGGGGGTCCCAAAGTCTCCGTGCGGTTTGGGGTACCTTGGATAGGCCATTTCACTTGACCCTCATGATAGCCCTGGGAGTGGAGGTGCTTTGGGGATTCCCATTTTACAGATGATGCTGAGGCTGAGATATCTGATGCAGGGCCCCACAGCTAACTGCCGCACCCTGTGTTAGGGTGGCGGGACAGCTGGGGGGCCTCCACCAGGGAGTGGTCAGGGCTCCTGGGAGCTGCCTTTGGGGTGGGGGCTTGAGGCAGGTGACGGGACGAGAACTTGGGTTTGATGGGAAGTGAGGGAAGCTCACGTTGTTGCCGTGGATTACCAGCCTCCCTAGTCTCCCTCCTACTGGCGGTCTGCGCTGCTTTATCGCCATATTCTTTTCTCCTCTGCTCTGCGGGCTCACCTGTTTGTTAGGCAGTGATTCAGTCACTCGGTGACCACTGGGGAGCCATGAGCCTGTGTGGCTGTGGAAGGGAGCTCCCTCTCTTCCTGTGTCCGCCTCAGGCTCAGCTGTCTGATGGTGCGTGGGGATCGTGTAGACAGGCTCTCAAACTGACCAGTATGCCTTTGTGTGCCTCGGCAGCTGGACAATTATGGGCAGCAGGAGCTCGCAGACCTCTTTGTCAACTACAACGTCAAGTCTCCCCTGACTGGAAATGACCTGTCCCCCCCTGTGTCCTTCAACTTAATGTTCAAGACCTTCATCGGGCCTGGAGGGAACATGCCTGGGTATGTGACCCTGCCCTGAGGCCCCGTGCAGGGAGTGCACGTATGAGACCAAGTGCTGGGCATGGTGACCTGGCCCGGATTGTCCAGAGGCGAGGACCCCAAGGGTGGCTGTGTGTTGTGTGTGTGTGTGTGTGTGTGTGTGTGCGTGCGTGCGCGCGTGCGTGTGTGTGGTGTGTGTGTGTGTGTGTGTGGTGTGTGTGTGCGTGTGTGGTGTGTGTGTGTATGTGTGTGTGGTGTGTGTGTGGTGTGTGTGTGCGCGTGTGTGTGTAGTGTGTGTGTGGTGTGGTGTGTGTGTGCATGCGTGTGCGTGTGTGCATGCATGTGTGTGTGGTGTGTGTGCGTGTGTGTGTGTGTTTTTGTGTGTATGAGAGTGTGAGAGAGAAGGAGGAGGGGGAGAGAACAGTGGCTTCATTGCTGTGTTTGCGGTGTGCTTCAAAGCTCGGGCATCACAACGGGAAGGGCCTGACAGTGCCCTGTCCTCACTTGGAATAACTGATTCTTGTGCTGGAGAAAGCCCCTTCCTGTGGCGGGGCCCATAGCAACTTGGACTTGATTTATCATTGTCTGTCCCCAAGCTCTCATGTCCTGCCCTCGGCCCGCAGCCACCGCCCAGGCTTGAGCGGTTTTGGAAAAGTGCTTTCGGATCACTGCTCCCTGTTGGCTGAAGAGGGCTTCGTTCCCACAGGGCTGGCTGGAGACGGGGGTCTCGGCAGCATCGGGCTGCGGCTGGTGGGGGATTGTCTCTGCGCTGATGACTGCTTCCTTCTCATCTCTAGTTACCTGAGGCCGGAGACCGCCCAGGGGATCTTCCTCAACTTCAAGCGGCTTTTGGAATTCAACCAGGGAAAGCTGCCCTTTGCTGCTGCCCAGATTGGTAGCTCCTTCCGGAACGAGATCTCCCCTCGCTCAGGGCTGATTCGAGTCAGGTACTGTCCCTTCTCTGCACGCCCACGAGGCGCAGTGCCCCGTGTTTGCCGGGCCCCAGGGGGACGCCAGCTGGCAGAGACCTGGGGGTACCCCCTGCTCCTCCCCAGGAGGTGGTCAGCACCTCGGAGAGGCTGGGCCAGTGCCAGAGTAAGTGCTGTGCATACATGGCCTTGCTGGATCCTCACCCAGCCTTGACCCAGGGGCGGGCTTTCAGAGGATTGCACCGTGATGAGCGGACAGCCTTCATGCCAGGCAGGGCCCAGGACTTTCTGTTGCCTGGCTGATGCTCCTGCTCCAGTAGCTGGGAATGCAGTGAGCTTTGGTGGGCCCGGATGGCAGAGGCTCCGGAGGGGCTTATGGATGCTGGGTTAGTGAGTGAGGCCCAAGAGCCATTTATTAAGTGCGGGCTTGGAAGGAAGGATCAGGCGCCTGCTCTGGGCCAGGCACAGGGCCAAGGGCTGCAGATGGCACCTTGTCGGATGCTCACCACAGCCTGGGGGGCACTGCTGTTGTCCTCATTTTATGGTTGGGGAAATTAAGGAAGACAGGTGATTAGTGACTTGTCCAGACTCAAGCCTCAAGGAAGTGTCTGAGGTTGGATTTGAACTCAGGTCTTCCTGACTGGGCCTGGTGGTGCCCCCATCTGCCCCCGTACCACGCGAAGGAGAAACATGATGGCCATCTTTGAAGAGAATCCGCTTTTGGCTGTAGCGGCCTTTCAGGTGTCAGAGGAGCCGCCTATGCTCGCCCAGCCCCGCTCGTGTGCAGCCCGTGCCTGCGTGTGCATGTGTGTGCTGGCCGCCTCTCTGGCTCCTTCCTGCCCCTCTGCCAGCCCATACCCTGGGAATCCTCATGGTCGGCTGTGGGGCTGAGATCCAGGCCGCTCTTGGGCAGAATAACTAAGATGATGCGGCCAAAACGCAGCTGCCACTTTCATTCCCAAGGCCACAAAGACGGTGTCACGGGGTGACACGGGGGATGCTTTGAGCTGCCACATGTTGCAGAGCGTGGGCCTTGGAGGCAGGAAGAAGCAAGTTCAGATTCAGCCTCGGACCCCTCCTACCTCAGTGACCCTGGGCAAGTCTCTTCTTCTCTGCCTCAGTTTCCTTATCTGTAAAATGGGGAAAACTACAATCCTGACCTTCCAGGGTTCTGAGGATCAAATATAATATTGTAAAACGGTTAGCACAGGGCCAGGCGCATAGTAGGCACCATAAAGAGCTCAGCACAGGGCTGGGTGCATAGTAGGCACCATAAAGAGCTCAGCACAGGGCCGGGCACATAGTAGGCACCATAAAGAGCTCAGCACAGGGCTGGGTGCGTAGTAGCCACCATAAAGAGCTCAGCACAGGGCTGGGTGCATAATAGGCACCATAAAGTTCACCATACAGGGCCAGGTGCATAGTAGGCACCATAAAGAGCTCAGCGCAGGGCCGGGCGCATAGTAGGCACCATAAAGAGCTCCACACAGGGCCAGGCACATAGTAGGCACCATAAAGAGCTCCGCACAGAGCCGGGTGCATAGTAGGCACCATAAAGAGCTCCTCACAGGGCCAGGCGCATAGTAGGCACCATAAAGTTCACCATATAGGGGCAGGCGCATAGTAGGCACCCTAAAGAGCTTAGCACAGGGCTGGCACATAGTAGGCACTGTGAAGTTCACCGTACAGGGCCAGGTGCATAGTAGGTGCCATAAAGAGCTCAGCACAGGGCCAGGCACATAGTAGGCACCATAAAGAGCTCAGCACAAGGCTGGCACATAGTAGGCACCATAAAGTTCACCATACAGAGCCAGGCACATAGTAGGCACCCTAAAGAGCTCAGCACAGGGCTGGGCACATAGTAGGCACCATAAAGAGCTTAGCACAGGGCCGGGTGCATAGTAGGCACTATAAAGAGCTCAGCACAGGGCCGATTGCATAGTAGGTACCATAAAGAGCTCAGCACAGGGCTGGCACATAGTAGGCACCATAAAGTTCACTGTACAGGGCCAGGTGCATAGTAGGTGCCATAAAGAGCTCAGCACAGGGCTGGCACATAGTAGGCATCATAAAGAGCCCAGCACAGGGCCAGGCACATAGTAGGTACCGTAAAGAGCTCAGCACAGGGCCAGGTGCAGAGTAGGCCCCATAAAGAGCTCAGCACAGGGCCGGGAGCATAATAGGCACCATAAAGAGCTCAGCACAGGGCTGGCACATAGTAGGCACTGTAAAGAGCTTAGCATAGGGCTGAGTGCATAGTAGGCACCATAAAGAGCTCAGCACAGGGCTGGGCACATAGTAGGCACCATAAAGTTCACTGTACAGGGCCAGGTGCATAGTAGGTGCCATAAAGAGCTCAGCATAGGGCCGAGTGCATAGTAGGCACCATAAAGAGCTCAGCACAGGGCTAGCACATAGTAGGCACCGTAAAGTTCACCGTACAGGGCCAGGTGCATAGTAGGTGCCATAAAGAGCTCAGCACAGGGCCAGGCACATAGTAGGCACCATAAAGAGCTCAGCACAGGGCCGGGCACATAGTAGGCACCATAAAGAGCTCAGCACAGGGCCGGGCACATAGTAGGCACCATAAAGAGCTCAGCACAGGGCCGAGTGCATAGTAGGCACCATAAAGAGCTCAGCACAGGGCTGGGCGCATAGTAGGCACCATAAAGAGCTCAGCACAGGGCCGGGCGCATAGTAGGCACTATGTAAATGTCAGCTGCTGTGATGATGGTGATGATTCTTCTCACTGCCTACAACATTTAGGAAGCTATCTAGGAGCAAGCTCCGGCTGTTGCCCTCTAGCCCTCTTCCATGGCCATGTGACTTCTCACAGTGGCTAGTTGAGGCGGTCATGGCGATGATCTTTGGGGGAGGGGCGGTTTCGTCAATTTTCAGTGGCAGCTGAGGCCGGAGATCATTCGTTCCTGAGGAGCGCTTGTCTTCCCGAGCCCCCTTCTGGCCACCGCCAGAGCTTGTCCCTTCTCCTTTAGTGGCATTGGGGCCTGCTGGCCTGTGCTGGGCACTGTTATCTGGAGCATCTGATTGTCTTAGAAGTTGAAGCTTTCCTCTCACACAGACCTGGGTGTCAGCGGCTCTTGTTTTTGGCTTTAGAGAATTCACTATGGCAGAGATCGAGCACTTTGTTGACCCCAAGGAGAAGCATCACCCCAAGTTTGACAGCGTGGCGCACCTCAGCATCTCCCTGTATTCAGCAAGAGCCCAGGTCAGCGGCCAGTCTGCCCACAAGATGCGCCTCGGGGACGCGGTGGAACAGGTAAGGAGGACGTCTGGGCCACTTCCCTGGCAGTGGGGCAGTGAAAGCCTCCATTGTGCCTTGGATGCCCTTAGGCCTTTGGGGCTTGGCAAGGGAGTGCTCTCTTTGGAGATCTTGGCTTATTGCAAGTTTTGGTTAGTGGGAAAATGACTGACAATGATGAGATTACTGGAATTTGGAATCTGCCCCATGGATGGAAATTTTGCTGAGAATGGACGTCAGAGAAAGCTGAATTTAAGTCTAGGGGCTTTTTACCACTGTGGCATCTAGTGTGGGGCCACGGGTGACTGTCTGATGGCTGGCTCCATTGGACTGGATCCCATAACCGAGCTGTCCCTGGAGACTCATAGGCCTCCTTCCTTACCCCACAGATGGAGTTGTTCCCCGACTGGGTCTGGCCCCTGAGGTCGTGCCAGGCCTGGCCTGGCGCCACAGTGTCCTGAGGGAGTAATGGGAAAAACAGGCCAGAGAGACTAGACGCTTAGTGAGTAGTATAAGAGAATTGGATGTTAAGCTTAGCAGAAACAAAGGGTTTAAAATCCATTCGTTCCTGGTGGAGGGCTCTTCACCCAACATTTATTTAAATGTCTCCTCTCAGGTACAAGGAGCTACACAGGTGCCGATGCATTTCCGTTTTCCTTCCTCCCCTGGTCCCCAGCCTTCAGTGCTATCCGCACTGGGCCCAGAGCATGGGCCCAAGGCCCCTGCAACTGATCTGAACCTCCTGTTTGTGTCCTTTCCAGGGTGTGATCAACAACTCCGTGTTGGGCTATTTCCTCGGCCGCATCTACCTCTATCTCACCAAGGTTGGGGTGTCCCCCGAGAAGCTGCGGTTCCGCCAGCACATGGACAATGAAATGGCGCACTACGCCTGTGACTGTTGGGATGCCGAGGCCAAAACATCCTATGTAAGTAGAGTGGAAAGACCTTTGGTCCCCAGGGACTGTGGGCCTTTCTTTGGTGCCTTGGGACCTTCGGGGTGAGAAGAGGTAGATGTCAGCAGCTGTTGGGTGGAAGTGGCCAGGAGATCATGGGCTCCCTGACAGCAAGCTTGGGTTTCCCTCAGCCCCTAGAACCAAGTCTGGAATTGGAGTAAGTATTTAAGTATTTGTGGAAGAAATTCAGCGCTTGTAAGAGCTATAAAAAATGGAAAAGATTTTGTGCTAGGAATCCTGCAGAATTCTGGAAAGGGAGCTCAAGCAGGGCTATGGGATGGGAGTTGGGGCCCTGATCCAGTATGCTGTGATGGAGCCTTGATTCAAGTTGGAGCCCTGATCCAAGATGGTGTGAGTCATGAGCTAATGATCCAAGATGGCATGATGATGCCCTGACCCAAGATGGCTCCCTGGTCCAAGATGGCACCCTGGTCCAAGATGGTGTGATGGAGCCTTGATCCAAGATGGTATGATGGAACCCTGATGCAAGATGGCTCCCTAATCCAGGATGCTGTGATGGAGCTCTGATCCAAGGTGGTGTGATGGAACCCCGATGTAGGATGGCACCTTGATCCAAGATGGTGCAATGCTCATCTCAGCCAGGTCTACCCTGCTGCTTTCCCAAGGATCTCAAGACAGAGGTCTGCCCTACCCATCAATTAAGCACCTACTCTGTGCTGGGCTCCGAGCATTCCTCCCTAATTTTTTTTAGGTAGAAGCCACACACCCCAGTTGACAAGAGATTGAAGTGTGTGATGGGTGGCAGAGGGGTTTCAGGAGTAGATGGGAGTAGGGAAAGTTACGGTTTCTTCGTAACTGTTTTGAGTGCTGTATTTACAGATCATTTTAAAAATCCAGTCCCACCCATTCTTTAGTTCATTTTCATTATAGAAATGAAAGTAAGGCAGCCCATCCTGCAGCTCTAGAGGAGATGATTCCTCTGTTAAAATTAAATGACGTCAAACCTAGAGCCTATTCTCTGGCCTGCCTGTGCGTCACTGACCTACAGCTTCACCCCTTTCACTAATGCACATTGATATCTCTCAGTCATTTTCTCAGTGGAGGGTCTGTAAGCACGGCTGTGGCCGGGCTGGGGAGGCGCTCCCTTGAGCTGAGCCACCTGCCCTAGGGAAGGTGTGCCTGGTTGCAGTCTGCCTCTCCCCAGGTCTGCCTCCCTTATAGGGCCTGCATGAAACCTCTGTTCCTAGGCACATTGCCCATGCAGAGCCAGCAAGGACAGACAGGCCCTGGGTCTAGCTTGAGCTGACTCCCCATTGCCACAGTCTGGGTCTGTGGAGAATTGAAAGCAGTGTGTGGGGCTAGCTCCTGCTGGTGCCTGGGGTCATGCAGTTTGGTGATGCATTTTCCAGCTCAAACATATCTGCAAAATTAGGGCTAATCATCAGGGTGGCATGATAACAAAAGTTCCCCTGTCACTGGCTCAGCGTATCTAGTGAAAGGAGGCCAGAGACAGCATGTTCTTTTTGGTTTTAAAACCTACTATTCGTTTATTTAGCGCTCAATTTTAAAAATTTTGAGTTCTAAATTCCTTCCCTCCATCCCTCCCACACTGCTCCCCTGCCCATTGAGAAGACAAGCAGCATGTTATCATTTGTGATGTGAAATCATTTCCATATTAACCATGTTGGAAAAAAGAAAAAAGCTAGAAGGACAGAAGCCTGTTTCCACCTGCGCTGGGCGCCCGTCATTCATCGTGAGTCCTTTGGGATCGTGTTAGTAAGAGTAGCTGAGGCTTTTGCAGTGGGCCACCTTTCCAGTGCTGCTGTTACTCTGCACAGTGATCTGGTTCTGCTCGCTTCGCTCTGCATCAGTTCATTCAGATCTTCTCAGGCTTTTCTGAAACCATCCCCATACCCAGCACTGTGCTACTCTATCACCGTTCTCAGGTGTGGGCATTCCCTCTATTTCCAGTTCTTTGCCATCTCAGAAGAGCTGCTGTAAATACTGTTGTATATAGGGGTCCTTTTCCTTTGATCTCTTTGGGACACAGACCTGGTAGTGGTGTTGCTGGGTCAGAGGTAATGCACAGTTTTATAACCCTTTCGGCACAGTTCCAGACTGCTCTCCAGAATGGTTGGAACAGTTCACAACTCCACCAACAAGGCATTAGTGTCCCAGTTTTGTCACATCCCTTCCAACATTGGTCATTTCCCTTTTTATGTCATGTTAGTCAATCCCGTGGGTGTGAGGTGGTGCCTCAGAGTTATTTTAATTTGTATTTCTCTAATCAGTAATGATTTAGAGCACTTTTTCAACATGACTGTTGATTACTTTGATTTCTTTGTCTGAAAACTTCCCATTTGTGTCCTTTGACCATTGGTCAGCTTGGGAATGGCTCTTGTTCTCACACATTGGAGAGCAGAGATTTCTGGATGCTTCTTGTCCTAGGGCTGGATTGAGATTGTTGGATGTGCTGACCGTTCCTGCTATGACCTCTCCTGCCACTCTAAGGCTACCAAAGTCCCACTGGTGGCAGAGAAGCTGCTCAAGGAGCCCATATCCTTTCCGCTGGGAACTCTACCATGCCTGGGCTGAGGAGTGGGGGGTTAGCTGGTGTGGGACAGCGGGGTGCTCTTTCCTTTTCTGCTGTGGAAGTTTGTCGAGCACTTACTTAGTGAGCCCTGGGTGCCTGACACCATGTTAGGCTCTGGGGTGGCAGGGCAAAAAGGAAATGGTACCTACCCCTCCAGGGGGTGGTAGCCACAGGCATCCAGAACATTCATCCAGGAAATAAAGTGGGATTCTTGGTGAGGGTGGGGGAGATGGAGAGGCCAGAGCAGGATTAAGATGGACTACCTGTGGAAGGCAGTATCTGGGCAGAATAAGGACCAGAGTGTGTGCACTAGATATAGAAGACAGATTGTGCAAAGGCATGGAGGTAGGATATGGGTGTGTGTGGAGGTCTGCAAGCAGGTGGCTTGGACTGCATGTCAAGTGTGTGCAAGACAGAGATGTGCAGCCTACCTGGAATATGCCAGATTGCAAAGGGCCTGAAAAACTGACAGAGAAAGCTGAGGATTATGCTGATTGGCAAGTAGTGGCAGCGGATTGAGATGCCAGGATTGGGCATTCAGGACATGTGCCTTTCCCTACATTTGAGTCTGGTCAGGGAATTGGCATGTCCCGCTTTGGGGACAAGGTCTGGGGGTCAGCTCTTCTCTTGATGGGGATAGTGGCATGGGCTCATGTTGATCCTCTGTCTTTAGTCCCCTGGCTTTTTCTTTTTTTTTTATTTTTGTTTTATTATTAAACAAATGCTTTATTAACTTCTGTTTTACATCATTCATTTCTGCCAGATTTTGAGTTACAATCATTTTCCCCCCATTATTCCCCTACCCAACCTCCCAGAATAGCAGTCCCATAAGATATCGCTTCCTCCAATCTGCTCTCTCCCACATCTTCTCCCATACCCCCTTCGACTTTTCCATTAGAGGAAGGTGAATCTCTGTGCCCCAATGCCAGCACATCTTATCTCCCAATTATAAGCAAAAGAGTATTAATAATAGTATTTATATGTATTTGAAACATTTAATTTTAAGACCTCGAATTTCAGATCCATTCCCTTCCTCCCTTGTCACCCATTCCCTCTGGGAAGATAAGTAATTCAGTATATGTTGTACATGTCTAGCTATGCAAAACATTATCATAGTAGATATATTGTACAAGGCTGCTTATAATTCCCTCCCACTCATCCCACCCCCCACCTGGTCCATTCCCTACATGATCCTGTCCCTCTTCTATAGTGGGTACTTCCAACCTCCCCTCCCCCCAAGGATGCCCTCCCATCCATCATCCCTCCTCTCATCCCCCTTCCCCCTATTCTGCTGCAGGTTGAGATATCCCATTTAGTATGTATGTCATTCTCTCCCTGAACCAAATTCAATGAGAATGTGGTTTTGCCTTTTTTGCCTTCCTAATCTCCCCCTCCCTTGCAACCACTTCCCCTTGCTTCTTCTACATGAGATAGTTTACCCTACCCTGTCTCTCCCCATCTCCTCTTGCCACTTTCCTCTCTCACCTCATAATTTCATCCCTTAAGTATCCTCCCTTCCCAACAAATTCAACCTATGCCCTCTATCCATATATAACGGTAACCATATACACATACATTCACATATGTATTCATATGACCACACACCCTTCTTCCATTATTTTCATAGTGAGAAAGATATCATCTGTCACAGTTATTCTTTTTCCCTATAGGAATGTAAATAGTTCAACTTTGATAAGTTCCTTCTGATTTCTTTTCCCTGATTACCTTCTCAGGCATCTCTTGCTTCTTGTGTCTGGATGTCAAATTTTCTATTCAATTCTGGTTTTTTCCTCAAGAATGCTTGAAAGTCCTCTATTCCACTGAATGACCATATTTTCCCCTGAAACAAAGTACTCAGTTTTGCTGGGTAGGTGACCCTTGGGTTCATTCCCAGTTCTTTTGCCCTCTGGAATATCATATTCCATGCCCTTCGATCACTCAGTGTAGAAGCTGCCAGGTCCTGGGTTATTCTGATTGTGTTTCTACAATATTGAAATTGTTTCTTCCTGGCTGCTTGTAGTATTTTCTCCTTGATCTGGGGATTCTGGAACCTGGCTATAATATTCCTGGGAGTTTTCTTTTTGGGATCTTTTTCAGGAGGTGATCTGTGGATTCTTTCAACCTCTATTTTGCACTCTGGATCTAAAACATCAGGGCAGTTTTCCTTGAGAATTTCTTGAAGGGTGATTTCTAGGTTCTTTCTTTGATCATGGCTTTCAGGTAGTCCAATAATTTTTAAATTGTCTCTCCTGGATCTATTTTCCAGGTCAGTGGTTTTTCCCATGAGATATTTCACATTGCCTTCTAATCTTTCATTTGTTTGGATCTGCTTAACAGCATCTTGATTTCTCATAAAGTCATTAGCTTCCATTTGCTCCAGTCTAACTCTGAAGGAATGAATCTCCTCAGTGAACTTTTGAGATTGTTTTTCCATCTGGCAAATTAGGCTTTTTAAGGCATTCTTCTCCTCATTGCCCTTTTGGGCCTCCTTTGCCATTTGAGTCAGTCTATTTTTTAAGGTGTTGTTTTCCTCAGTCAGGCTGTTGACCCTCATTTCATACTTTTCCTGCATCCTTCTCATTTCTCTTTCCAATTTTTCCTCCACTTATTTGATTTTTAAAGTCCTTCTTAAGGTCCTCTATGGCCTGCAACCTGCTCATATTTTCCTTCGGGGCTTTTGGTGCGGGACTTCTGACCTCACAGTCCTCCTCCCATTCTATGCTTTGATCCTCTTTGACCTCTAGGAGTCTAGGGTTGCATTTTTCTGTTTAATTTGTTTCCTTTGCCTTGGCATGTTGCCACTTAATTACTTGACTTTTGGGCTTGTTGCCACAGTATGACTCTGCCACCAGACAGGGCTGAATGTGTAGGGGAACAGCTTCCGTTTCTGGCAAGCTGGATATCTACCCCACGACCTCCCCCCCAGACCACAATCCAGATCCAGGGAGGTTAAAGCAAGAGCGATTACCCTGGATCTCCCTACAGTTTGCCGGCCAGGAGCTGGAGCTGCCACTGAAAACTACAAAATGGCGTGTGTCCTCAGTGGCTTCTAGCCCCCAGGGGAGGAAGCCGATGTGTTCCCCAAATACTGGTCCCAAAGTCCATAGGGCACTACCCTCTCACTTTGTCTTAGGCATGTCTGTGTTGATAATTCTGGAATCGCCACAGCAGCTGGTGTTCTGGGGTCCCTCCAGCCGGCTGCTGGCCAGGCCGCCCTGGGGCTAAAACCATGGCTGTGCCGGACCTGGGCTCGGGGCGGTTGCGCTGCTGGTTCCCAGAGTGCTGCACTGGTCCTTCCTGCAGGGCTGCTGGGCTGTCCTCAGCGTGAGATTAGCTTCTCTGTGTCATTCTGTGGGTGCTGGGACTCCAGAAGTTGTTCAGAGTCCCCTTTTACATAGTTTGGAGGTAATCTGGGGGGAGAGTGCCTTGGACGCGCTGTTTCTACTCCGCCATCTTGGCTCCGCACCACCCCCACCCCCAGCTTTTTCAAAAACGAAATAGCAGGGTTGGGCAGACCTCATTTAGGAAAAAGGACAGATTCTGTTTCAAGATGATGAAATTTGCTGCTCCAAGCCTCTCCTGTCATTGTATGTCTGGTATCCTTGACTGCCTCTCACAGAACGGTGAACGTGGTTCAGTTTGAGTCGAGCAAAGCCACCATTGGCAGGGCCTACAAGAAAGATGCCCGACTGGTCTTGGATTACCTGGCTGCTTGTGACGAGGCCTACATCACTGAGATGGAGAACCTGCTTAATGAGAAGGGGTGAGCACGGGTTTGGCCTGCTTCCTGTAGGGACCCTGCCTTGGCCAGCAGCTTTGGGGATGGATGGAGAGCAGGGGAAAACCAGGAGGACACAGCCCAGAGATGGGAGAGAACCGGGGGGCACCATTCAGAGTTGGGAGAGAACCAGGGGGGCACCACTCAGAGATGGGAGAGAACCAGCAGGGGCACAGCCCAGAGATGGGAGAGAACCTGGGCGGGGGGCACTGCCCGGAGATGGGAGAGAACTGGGGCAGCACAGCCTGGAGATGGGTGGGAGCCTTGCTCTGGCTTCTGTAATGTTGGATACATACTCATGAGGCCTCTGCTGTTTGTAGTAAGCAGCACGTTAGTACATAGTGACACACACCCATACTCTCTCAGGTATACCCCTACACAGACGTGCAAACCCATATTCCATACACATAAACTGATGTGCCTCCATGCCCACATACATACATGTGTGCTCTTCCATTCATATCTGCCCCCCACACACTCTCAGACTCACACTCATGTGTGTCTGTGCCTGAATACACACAGAGTTGTTTCTTTATATCCTGACTGAAAGGGAGCACTTTGGCGTTTTGTAGGGAATTTACCATTGAAACAGAAGGGAAAACGTTCCAGGTGACCAAGGACATGGTCAGTGTGCAGAGATTCCAGAAGACGCTTCACGGTGAGTGCCGGCCACACGCGGTTGGCATCCCTGACAGGCTTGATGCCCATCGTTGGGTCCTTGAGTGGCCCATCAGCTCCCTTCTTGAAAGAACGAGGGGTCCAGAAGGGGGTGGCTTCCTGTGCTTTCTTCCGCAGTAGAATTTCTGGGGGTGTGGGTGGCGCACTGTCCTCAGGGGTCACTGGTGGGGCCGAGCTGCCAGCAGCTCCCTGAGGTGCAGGACTGGCCTAGGTGGGGACACGTCCACGGGTAGCGTCTGCTGTCATGGCTCCTTCTCCTTCCCCAGGACTCTCAGATGGTGGGCAGTGCCTCAGGGCGACCTTGGTGCTCACCTGGAGGGTGGAAGCTCCTTGGGGCCTGGGGGTGGGGCTTCCTGTCCTTGGCTGGGGGTCTCTAGCAGGGCCCTCTTTTCTTCTTTCAGTTGAAGAGATTGTTCCAAACGTCATCGAGCCGTCCTTTGGTCTTGGCAGGATCATGTATACTGTGTTTGAGCACACGTTCCGTGTTCGAGACGGGGACGAGCAAAGAACGGTAGGTGGTGGGTCTGGAAGGTGGTCATTGTCTTGCCCGCCCGTGGTCCCTTGGAGGAGTGTTTGTGCAGGAGTCCGGGGCCGCGGGGAGTAGCGGGATGCTTGGGCCTGGGGTGACTTGCGGGGTGGCACTTTCTGACCCTTCTTCCTCATCCAGTTCTTCAGCTTTCCTGCCGTCGTTGCTCCGTTCAAATGTTCCGTCCTCCCACTGAGCCAGAATCAGGAGTTCATGCCCTTTGTCAAGGAGTTGTGTAAGTGGGTCCAGCCAGTGCTGAGCAGGGTCAGGATGAGCATGGACACAAGTGGGGGTGTGAGCCCCTGTGTGTGCGTGTGTGTGAACATGCGTGTCTGTGTGTGAGCTCCTGTGTGTGTCTGGGCGTGAGCGCCAGTGAGTATGTGTGAGAGTGTGTGTGTGTGTGTGTGTGTGTGTGTGTAGGTGTAGACATTGCATCTGTGGGCACGAGTGCCAGTGTGTGGACACGTGTAAACATGAGTGTGTGTGCGTGTGCAGGTGCACATCTCTCTCCTGCCCCTGCGGGCACTGCCCTAGAGTGTGGAAGGTCTTTGGGCTCTTGGGAGTCACTAGGGCCGGGCTTCATTGCTGTAGGTGGGGGCCCTTTTCTGGGAAGTGGCTGTGGGTGGGGCCCTGATAGAGCCACGCCCAGCACGCCCAGACCAAGCCCCAGAGGCCCCCCCAAGGTCCTTTTCAGCTCCTCTTCCTGCCTGGGGTTCTGTAGCAGAAAGGCCCTTCCCCCTTCTCTTACACATAGGGAGACTGAGGCAAGGAGGGTTGGAGACGCCACTCCGTGGGCTGGGTCTCCCAGGAGGGGTCTTTCCTACAGTCTCAGGCTCAGCCTGGCCCTCCCCTCCCATTTTCTCTCCGTGTATCTCCCAGCCGAAGCCCTGACCAGGAACGGGGTGTCACACAAGGTGGATGACTCCTCGGGCTCCATTGGCAAGCGCTACGCCAGGACGGACGAGATCGGGGTCGCATTTGGGATCACCATTGACTTTGACACCGTGAACAGGACTCCTCACACGGCCACACTGAGGGACCGCGACTCCATGCGCCAGATCCGTGCTGAGGTAGTGGGGTGCGGTGGTGAGGGATTCCGCAAGGGGAAGCAGGAGGAGGGGCAGCAGTGCAGGTGGGAGGAAACCAGGGGCTGCAGCCATTCTGCGGCTTGTGGCCTGCTCCCAGGGGGGCTTAGAGTCACGACCCCAGGACTGAGTGAAGGGCACAGGCTCAGTCTGCACTGTGGGCCGGGGCAGGGGTGGAAACTGGGGCCCAGCTGTCCCAGGGCGCTGATGCAGGGACCTCTCCTTCCTTTTGCCTCAGATCACTGACCTTCCCAAGGTCATCTGCAGTCTGGCTAACGGCTCCATCACTTGGGCCGATGTGGAGGCCCGCTACCCTCTGTTTGAGGGGCAGGAGACCAGCAAGAAGGACACGATCGAGGACTAGGCCTTGTGGCATCACCAATCCGTAAACTTGTATCATGTGACTTTTCTGTGCCGGACTGGACAAATGACGATTAAATTAAAGGTTGCGCACAGCTGAGGCCGCCTCTGTCTGCTTGTTTCCGTACGGCTGCCCACTGTCCGTTCTCGCTTCTGGTGCTCGGCGGGCTGGCCCTGCTGCGTGGCACAGCCGCTTGGGGTGAATGGTGGACCTCTTATCAGCATGAGGGCATCTCATTCTTTGTAAAAACCGTCCTCATCGTGGGAAGGCTGTTGTTTCTCCAAGAGAGCTTTCAGGCCTCTGGGCCGACAGCCAGGCTCTGCCAGCTGCTGCCCCAGTGCCCCCTGGGCCCAGGCTGCTTGTTCTGCCCTTCTCCCTGGGGGGCTTGGCCCACCCAGACCCCCATCTCAGGGAAACTCACCCCCACATTGTTGCTTTGTGCCTCTTCTGGGCACAGGAAGGATGGTTGGGCCTGGGGTGGGGAGGTGGACATGAGCAGGCCCCCAGGCTGCTGGGCTCCCTCACCCCAGGGCTGGGTGCAGGCAGAAGACATCCCCCTGGCTCCCTGCGTCCACCCTTTGGCCCACTGCCACTTTCTGGGCTAGCATGGGGAGTGACTCTTAGCATATCCCCCCCAAAGCTTCTGGCCTGCTTTTACTTGGTTCCACTATCATGGGCAGTTCAAGATAAGCTTCCTCGCTGGGGCCATGACCCAAAACCCCAGGGTTTTCAAAGACGTGGGCTCAAGGCCCTGATGATTCCCCTTGTCTTTTTGGCCGTTGCTTTTCTCACCATGAAAGCAGGGGCTCGGACAGGACGATCCCTAACGCCCCTACTGCTCTGATGCTCTGTGACTGTGGGCTGATGGTTTCAGAAAGCTTCTGGAGTCCGGGGAAATCTCTGACAAGACCACTCAGTGCCCAGGCAGTGTGGCTTTCCTGACTTCCTCGAGCACACGCTAGATGGCAGGGACAAGGAGAAGTCTCTGTGGCCTGAGTGTTCTTTTGTGAGGCCTGCCCCTGTCCCTTGTCTGCTGGGTTTTCTGGGAGTCCCTTTTGGGGAAGCTGAGACCAGGAGCCTTGGGCCGTCTGCCAACTGTCCAGGGGGAGTCTTGTTTGGGGGTCTTCCGAGGCTTGTGACCAGGTAGAATGGCAGCTGCCTGGGGTGGCAGAGAGCCTTGATGATGCCTCCTCTGCTCTGGGCCTTTCTTTGTGCCCCTGGAGAGCAGGGCGTTGGGTCTTGTGGGGCTGCTCAGCGGGACCCAGGCTGCTGAGTGTTGGCTGAGAAGTCAGGGCTGTTTCTGTAACATCTGCCCCAACCTGTACATTTGTCTTTCAGGCCAAAATTGTGTTTTTTGTTGGTTACAGCTTTGCTCTATGTACCGTGGGATACTTTGAGGGCACTTGTGTGTCTGGTGTGATGTCTTGGGCTGACGAAGGCTGGAACGTGTCAAGGTCTATTCTTGGTCCTTTCTGGAAGGAGCGCCTCCCCCTTGGGCCTGGGGGACATGCTCAGGAACTGGACAGTAGAGGGTCTGAGGCATCACAGTCTGACTCAGATCAAGCAGAGACAAGGCCCAGTCTGACCTGTGTTAGGACTTAACCAGGGCATTCCAAGTCAAGCTTCTACAACAGATGAAACTTTTGTTTTGGGGGAACTTGGGGGGACTGGTATCTTAAACTGAGGAAGGCACTGTCTCCCAATACCTTGGCCTGGTGGGAGGGACTCTCAGAGGTATCTCTGATCTTTGTGAAAGGATTAAAGAATTAACGTAGACCTGTGCTTGTCTTTCCCTTTACCAGCCCATCACCTCAGTGTTTCCAAAGCTTTGCTGTCTGTTCCTAAGACGGGGAGTTATCTTGGTGGAGCTGGCCCAAGGCCAGCCTTCCTCATAAGGGGAAGCAGGCTTTGTTTTAGGTGTCTGTCCTGGGGCCTTTGGCATTGCAGAAGGTCTGTGGCAAATGTAAGTGCTGAGACCTTCACAGAGCCTCTTGCACTGGAAGGAGGAGGGCTGGGATGTTCTCTCACTTGGTGGATGGCTTTGCATTGGGAAGCTTGGCTCTTGTGGTCTTGGGTAATTGTTGGATACTGCCTGGATTACCATAAAGTTATAGTTTGGCAGAATGTAAGCCCCCTGGGGGTAGGGCCTGATTCTCACTATCTTTGCTTTGGAAGAAGTGTAACTCAGGACCTTAAACCAACATGGGGATGGAGTGGAATGAAATTCCAATTCGGGGGAGTGGGTAAAATGGCTGGCCAGAAGCTTCCCCCATGGCCGCATCCTCTTGGAGAAGGCGGGACCACCCCCTCCCCCACCCCTCCTCTTCTCTCCTTGGTTGGCCTCTTGAAGGGGTCTCCTGGGCAACCAGCCATCCCCTTTTGGCTGGAGACCACAGAGGTACATGGGTGTCTTTTTTTCTCTTCAGTGTTTGTGTTTTTAAATTGCATGATAAGGAAATCACCTTTCCTAATCTGTGGTCACAGTAATAATTTTCAAAAGTTTGCAAAGTCAATTCTAAAAGCGTATTGAGTTCAAGCTACAGCAGGAAATTGCACCAAGCAGTATTTTGGTGTGGGAGGAACTGAGCAGCCAAGAAAGGTTTTTGGCAATTCAGGACTGTTGATCTCATCACAGGTTTCAGAAAAGCTGAATATTTCTGGTCCTGTTTTTGTATGATTCGACTTCAAGATGAATGTGATGCCCTAATAAACCTTGAACATCTCTCCGACTTTCTCTGGCCTTTTTGTGAATTTTCCTGGGCTTTTTCTCTCAAGGTTATCTTAGTAACGAGCTGTGTGCAGGGAGTGAGGCTGTGTCACCACTTGAGAATAGAAGGGAGGATCACTGGGGCTTTTTCCAGGAGAAGGTGCCGTCCCCTCGAGATTCTCTGATGTGGGAGTAAGAGCTTCAGGTAGCTGGCTCCCATGTGCAGAGAAAGGCCACGTGCCCCACCTGGAGTGGCTCCTCAGAAGCTCGGTCTGTGTGTTAGTGAGTTTTCTCATCTGAAAAGTGGGCACGACAGCAGCGCCTGCTTCCCAGGGGCAGAGGGAACCCTGGCAAGTGTGCCCCCAGAGAGCCGAGGCCTAGCGCAGGCTGCTGATTGTTGCTAATTTGGGTAGATCCTGGGCTCTGGATCGTCTGGCCTGCCAATTTGCCAAGAACCAACCTTGACTGTTAGAAAGTGCCCATCTGTGTCCAGTCCCTGTGAGCGGCATCGAGTGACCAGGCCAGCTCATTGTAGCGTTGGGGTCTCAGGCTGAAGACATTCAGGGGCAAAGACAGACTTCCGGAGGGTGCGGTTGGTGGAGAAGATGGGCCTAGAGCCCTCATGCCCAGCCTGATGGGCATGGCAGTGGCTCAGGCTGGAGGGCAAACCCGCCACCGGCAGGCCACCCACTCCACTGCCAGCTCCAAGGTTGAACTGGCCTTTCTGTTCCTGGTTCTAGGGCACTCACTCCCTCTTCCAGAACCAGAAAGGCTCCCACAAGCCTTTGGGCAGCTGATGGAGTATTGGGCCTAGAAGACCCGATTTCAAATCCAGTCTCAGACACTAGCTGTGTGACCTTGGACAAGTCATTTCACCTCTTTGCCTCAGTTTCCTCATCTGTAAAATGGAGTCAATAATAGCACCTATCTCCCAGGTTGTTGTGAGGATCCAATAGGATCTGGGGGTGGCTAGGCGGCCCAGAGTCAGGAGGAGCTGAGTTCAAGTCCTGCCTCAGACATATCACACACACACACACACACAAACTAGCCGTGTGACCTTGGGATCGTCTCTGTAAAGCGCATAGTAGGCACTACATAAATGGGAGCCGTTATCAGGCTTATAAAGTGCTTGGCACAGTGCTGGGCACACAGTAGGTGCTGTATGAGTGCGACCCACTCACTTCCTGCCAGAGCGCACACCCCGCTCTCCAGCTGCTTCTGTGCAACCTGTTCCAGGTGATGTACTGCTCTGGGCCCTCTCCCTCCAGCTCGCGTCAGCAGCATTCTCCAGGTGCTGTTCCCAGCTGTGTGCTAGGATTAAGTGGTCACTCTGCTGAACCAGACGAGCCGCTGTCCAAGTGCACCTCTGCCATCTCATATGTGGGATGCCGACTCTGAACCAGAGCATGACTTTGCATTTGCCCGTACTGATTCTAAGACTCACCCTATTGCTCTAACTAGCCAAGACCTTTTGGGGTCCTGACTGTCGTCCAGAATATAGGGCATCACTCCCAACCTTGATGAGCCCGCCATCTTCCTTTATCCCAATTACTGATAAAAATGTTGATCAGAACTTGTCCCTGGGGAGCCCCAACCAACTAGACTTCCAGCTTTCAGATACGCATTTTAGCCACTGAAGTGGATTTCTCCTCTGTCATTTAAGCATTTAATTGCCTACTGGGCCTGGAGTCAGGAAGACTCACCTTTGTGAGTTCAGATTTGACCTCAGACACTAGCTCACTTAGCCCTGTTTGCCTCAGTTTCCTCATCTGTAAAATGAGCTGGAGAAGGAAGACATCACTCCTGCATCTTTGCCAAGAAAACCCCAAATGGAATCATGGAATGAGACACGACTGAAGACAGGTGGACAGCAACGATGACGGACTGGACAGGATGCCAAGTGCTGGGGATAAAAAAAAATTTAAAAAAGGCAGCCCCTGTCCCCATGGAGCTCACAATCTAACGGGAGCATCAAAGTGCAAACGATTGTGTAAAAACAAGGTACACAGGCTAAGGTGGAGAAAACCAACAGGAACGGCATTAGCCTGAAGGGGATGGGAAGGGCTCGCTTTGGAAGGAAGCCCCAGGAGCCAGGAGGTGGAGAAAAGAAAGGAGGGCATTTGGGGGATAAAGCATTCAGAATTGGAGATGGCATGTCCGAGGTCCGGCTAGGAGGATGGGTCACTGGATTGCTGAAAGTGTGTAAGGTGTAAGGAGCCTGGAGTTAGGGTTAGGTTACATACAAAGGGGAGTTGTTGGAGGTTATTGAGGGGAAAGTGACATGACTGGACCTGGGCTTTAGAAGAATCATGTTAGTGATTAAATGGAAGATGGACTGGAGTGGGGAGAGACTAAAGGTAGGCAGACCCCCAGCAGCTACGGCCACAGTCCAAGCCTGAGGTGATGAAGGTTTGCACTTAGGGGTGGCAGCATCACGATTGGTAGAACCATGTTCCCCACCATGGTCAGGGAAAGGCTCCTTACTTTGTCAGCTTTATTCAGTGCCTTTGTTTTGAACTAAAGGTAAAATAAATATGAATAAATAGAAAAACGTAAACTAATATTGATACAGGTTGTTCAGGTGTGTTTTTAGGGGCTAAGAGCCCATAAGGTACTTTGAACCTCAGGTTGTCCTCCTAGGAGGTACCCCCACCTTTGAGTGGGGGGAAGTAGTCCTGCCAGCCAACGCAGACCCTGGTCTCATGTGAAATGCTGCTCAATCAGATGGGTTGGTGTTCCAGGGTGATGGAAGGGGAGGGAAGAGCAGGATGGAAAACTACAGGGGTGGGACTGAGGTGGATGGCAGGAGGGAGCAAGGTCGCTGGGAAACGGAGATGTAGCCTGGCTAGCCTCCAGCTTGGAAGCAGGCGGGTTTGGAGGCAGCCAGTCTCACCATGCCCATCGATGAGCATAGCTCTCCCCCAGCCCCAATCCGGGATAACGCTTTTATCACCTTCGTGGGGTCTGTGTTCCTGGGCTGGGCTGGGTGTCCAGGGAGGACACGTGTGTATGCAGTGCGTTGGCACAACAATCCAGCTGCCCCCTACTTCGTTCCCTTAATAGCTGGGAGTCTCCATGGTGGTCTTGTGCAGGGCTGTGTGTGTCTGCGTATACGTGTATATACGTGCACAACGTACGGAGGTCAGCACGTGTGGGCTCTGTCTTAGGGCTAGGAAGGAGACCCAAGTACCGAGTGCTCACCTAAAGCGAGCTGGTGCTCTAGCGGGAAGTGACGTACAGGGCTCACACCCCTGTTCCCTCCCTACTCACCCTTGCCCCTAGGAGCTTCTCTAACTGATGTCCAAAGCTCGTCGCAGCCTGGTCCCGGGCACCTTCCTAGCCTCAGCACACCCTCTCTGTCCTCCACGGACACCGTGGTCCTCCCATCTATGTCCCCGCATTGGCTGTGCCCCACGCCGGGAATGTCCTCCCTCCTCATTGCTTCTCCGAGACTCAGCCCCAGCCCCAGCCTCTGCTGCAGAGGGGCCTGCGGCCCCAACCAGATGAAATGTTTCCATTCCCGGAGCGGGGGTCCGGGGCCACAGCGATGGGGAATCGGGCTGTGCGCCAGGCTCTGGCAGACTGGCCTTTATTGCGCTCCTGTAAGAGATTGAGCCCGGTTTGGTCTCCTGAGCTGGGAAAGCAGGCGCGCCGGGGAAAGCAGGGGAGAGGGATCCTGGACAGCTCCATCCGGCCGCCCGTAATTAATCAAATGCAGATTCACTAAAGTGCTACTGTATCGCTGTTTGGTTGTCAGATCTGGGGGCGGGGCGGAGGTAGCTCCACCCCCTTCCCCAGGGCAGCTAGGTGGCGCCAGAGTGCACAGAGTGCCAGTCCTGGAGTTAGGGAGACTCCTCTCTGTGAGTTCAAATCCAACCTCAGACACTTACTACTAGCGTGACCCTGGGCAAGTCACTCCACCCCGTTTGCCTCAGTTTCCTCATCTGTAAAATGAGCTGGAGAAGGATATGGCAAAACCCCTCCAGTGTCTGCCAAGAAAACCCCAAATGAGGTCACAGAGAGCTGGATACGACTGAGTAAGAGAAGAAGCCTTCCTCTCCCCACCCCCCCCTGCCAAATTCCTGACCTTAGCAAGGAGTCCTAGACTTGAAAAGTGTGGGCACTCAAAGCCCAGGTCTTGTGTTCTTTCTAGTTTCCCCCTTGGCAATCCTTCCAGCTTGAGCTCAGGTGAATCGGCTCCGAGGGTCCTTACCCTCCTTGCTCTCTGTCCTGTGGACGCTCTCCAATCTGCAGAGCTGGCTTTCAGATGAGGTTCTCTGACTCCAGAACCAGCAAACGCCCTTTCCACTGTATGCATACCATGTTGTGGGGTGGGGCACCCTCAAACCTGAAATGGCTCTGAGCCCAGTCTGTCACTCATCTCCAGATGAAAGGCATCTGTGGGCAGAGGCTGGGCAAGGGGGAGAAAGGAGAGCCAGCCTCCCTTCCCTATGCCCCTTCCCCCAGCCCATCCCTTCCTTTCCTGAGCCTGAGAGGGGGCGGCCAGGAGGGAGGAGAACAAAGGAGATAATTGTCTGCCTTCACCAGGTCTCTCCCCAGCAGTTCTCCAGACTGTGGGTGTTGGTTTGCATGGCCCGTTGGGGTCAGCGATGCCAGGCTCCCTCATTCTAATGCAGGGCTTCAGAGACCAGCCAAAGGCTGCTCCCTACTGCCTGGCAGAGCTTAATTAAGAAGCCCAATTAATTACTTCATTATATTTTTAGCAAAAGGGAAGGGCAAGAGTGTTTTGGATAATTAAAAACACCATCTCTTGTCTCTGTCTCAATCATTCATTGACTCATTTGAGCATATTGGGAATAGACAAAGATCTCACCCTTTGTCTCCCTTTGGACCAGAAGGGTCAGGGTGTCAACTCCTGGTGTGCATTTGTGTGCAGTTTGAACAAGGCAGGCTGTCTGGTGACCCTTTACTGGCATCAATGGCGGTAGGCTGGGTGGCACAGTAAAGTAAGCTCTGGGCCTGGAGTAAAAAGGCTTGGTGCTCAAATCTGGCCTCAGACACTTAGTGGCTGAGGGCCTTTGGGCAGGTCACCCAACCTCTCTCAACCTCAGTTTCCTTATCTGTAAATGGGGATAATAACAGCATCTATATTCCATGCCTGTTGTAAACAGCAAATGAGATAATTTATGGAAAGTGCTTTGCAAACCTTAAAGTTCCAGGCAAGTGTTGGCCATTATAATGATCATAGCTGACCTTTCCCTGTGCTGTGTTATGCTATGAAGGACACATGGAGTGCCCTGATGGAGAGTCAGGGGTAGCTGTACTGGCATGTGCTAGGCAGGTTCTTCACCTTGGCTGCCATCTTGAGACACCCTGGGAACAGCAGTGCCCCCCTAGCCACAAGACCTGCTCCCAGCCCAGTCCCATAGCCACTGGGCTCTCCACCCAGTTTACTAGTATTTTCTCTCAACCTTCAAGTAATGTGCACATCTGACATGCATGTTGTCTATGTCTCCATCAAAGCTTCTGAGAAAAATATTACCCATAACAGGGCCAATGATGGAATGAAGCTTAGAAATGGCATCCCGTGTTTGAATTAGACTAGAGAATGAAAGAGAATTCTTGAGCTTTCGTTGATAAAACCATTGGCTTCACCCATAACATTTTCCTCCATGTTCATGATTGAATCAATCAAAAGCACACTTTGAGGAGTGTTGGTAGATATAATTGGGTGAACGATGGAAGGTCTCCAGGTGCCCAAGGCTTCCCTCCACCCAGTATGAATAATTAGGCACATATATTAGCTGTGGTCATGAAGAAAAATGAAAGAAAAAATATTTAAATGAGATTTCCAGCCTCAGAAAGATTGTCAGCTAAAGGTAACTTTATGTTAGTGCTGAAATGTGAGAATCAAGGGTAAGTCTCCTTTTAGGAGGTATTCATAAAATGCTATGGTTTGCCCAAACATCTCTTCTCCAGGTCTGATAGTTGACCCATCTCATTGCAGCATCTTCAGACTGTTGGTGGAATAGAAGATGTTTGAGCATTTCTGAGTATTGTTCAGATGCAGTTTCCAGGTGTGATGAGGTGTGACAAGAGGTGACCCAAAGGGAAAGGAAAGATGGATGTGTTGCCCACTGGTGCATCCATATAACACAGAAAGAGGAATTCATTCGTCCAGAGAACCATGGGCTTTACCGGAGGCACTCTCCTCCAGGGATCTCAGTTTAATCCCCTCTTCACAGGGTGTTAGCTGCTTGGTGGCAGAACTACCTCTGATCACAGGCAGATCTTCAGCCAGCTAGAAATGCCTGCCTGTGCCAGGCATCTGGACAGCTGCTGTGGCTGGCATCAATTACACGCGTCAATAAGAAGATGGAGAATTCAGCCTGTTTCTAAGAGATTTGCAGCTGCAGATGAGTTACTACTTTGAAATGACCTCCCCACTTCAAAGGAAGTGAGGAAGATGCTCGGTTTCAAAGAAAAACACGTTTGGTGCCTCATGTCCAGCAGGTGCAGACTTATTTGTTGAATTGGATTCAGAGTCACTGCCTTCTGAGGCTCAGTGTATGTGCAGCAGAACCCAAGCAGCTCATGGCAATTCACTTCAGACCGGGAGAGGAGGAAGTGAGTGATCACTGGAACAGCCTGGCAGGCCAAAGATTCGCAGGGACTCCAGATGTTGTTCCAGATGTGTTCTTCAGATCCTCAGCCAGCGAGCCAGAGGAGAGCTGGTCCTAGGAAATGTATCGAAAGGATGGTCTGTGCTCTCTCAGAAAGGGAAGCCCGGATCTTGGGGGCACGACACGGTTTTGTCAGGAGCAGGCCGCCCCTGTCTAAGCTCCTGACTTTCTGGGCAGCATGGCCACCTTGGTAGATGCCCACATGCCCAACAGAGGGAAAATCGGGGTTTCTCTAAGGCATTGGACAAGTCTCTCCTGTTAGCCTTGAACAAGATGGAGACATGAGCTGGACAAAAGGGGAGCAAAAAGGATTTGGAAGTCATGAAATGAAGTGCTCAAGGAGTAATGATTAGACGCATGATGCCAGATTGAAGGGAGCTCTTGGGGGGCAGTGCCTGGGCCCCTGATGCCCTCCCCTCTCCTTTCCTTTCCTCTCTAGACACACTCTCTATAGAACATGTGCTATTGTCTCACCTCCTAAAGGGAGGTAGAGTGTGGAAGAAGACAGGGCTGGGCCTTCAGCTGCCGGGGGGGGGGGGTCACTTCTTGATTTAGGACCAGAAGGAAGACCCTTCTTGTTCTGATATTGAAGATGGAGGGCCAGCCTCCCAGCCTCCCTGCCTCCCTGTCCCCTGCCCCTGTCATATCTGGAGCACTTTCTAACACACCATGTAAAGCTATGCACCACGGACAACCCAAGTATTGCCTCTCACTTAGACAACAAGCCCCATGAGGCCAGGCCAGGCATCAGGACCTGTCTGTACGCCGGATCTTCCCCAGGGCTCAGAGATAACACAGAGAGTAGCTGCTTGGCTGTCACTGCTTGTCCTTTGTTAGAGGATGAAGAGAACCCATGGCATCATGGGCCATGGCTTGACTTGCCAGCAAGTGGGATTGAAGGGGGCAGAGCTGCACCAAGCCATTGGTGTCACTCTCTCCTCCGGAGTCATTGCAGTCGAGGGGAGGACAGTCAGGATGCCTGGCTGTGCCCTGGGAAGCAGTGCATGACCTTGGCATCTTGGAGGTCTGACCAAGCTCGCAGCGCTCCCGGCACCCACTTCACCTGTCTTCATTCTTCTCCTTTGCCCATTTCATTGGGGGAATCTTCCCGTGGTTGGGTGTACACCCTGTTAACTCTCGGCAGGGTTGGAGACCCCTCAGCACCTTCACCTGGATTTGATGCTTAGTTAATGTTTGCTGAGTGCAGCCAAATCCCCTTCTCTGTGTTTTCACTTAACTCCTGGGCCTGGACTTGCAATTCTAGCTCCATCAGGAACATCACCATTGGATGCCAAGGGATCTCTCTTCATCGTCTCCTCAGCTCCCCACAGCTGGCCAGGGCCTCTATGCTCATGCCTGGGCAGGTCGCAGCCCCTGGATGTCACCATTTCCCAATCCAAGAAAATATGGCAACATCATGCGTACCAGTCTTAGGGAGAGAGGGAGAACTGCACTTAGACCCCTCTCAGTATTTCTCCAAGGGCCTACCATAGCCCTTCCCTCTTAGCAGATGCCAAAACAAACAGGGGTTGAATTGAGAAATGAGTAAAATGTGCCAAGCATAAGAGTATCATGACAAATGGCCTTCATGAGCCCTCATCCCTCCCCACTCTTGTTGCTGCTTCCTGGGGAATGCCCTGCCCCCTACCCCCACTGCTTCCACCAATAGCCCTGTTTTCATCATCAATGTGACAGCTGTCTTCATGCTGTCACATGGAAGAGGGGTTAGCCTGGTTCCACTTGGCCCTGGAAATCAGAAGCAGGAGTAGTGGTAGAGAGGTCTGGCTCTCCCAGAGAGGGCTGTCCAGAGGCGGGCTGGGTGCCTGACCAGGTGCAGTCTGAGATTTGATGCTCCTGGCAACAGCACTGCCTGGCTCCCACTGACCTCTGCTAAGCCTGTCAGACTTTTGGATGCTTTCCTTTTTCCCATCCCAAACCCAAGCAGTCACTAAGTCCTCCCAGTCCCTCCTTCCTTCAGTGGAAAATGGATGACCCAGGACCCGTGAGTGAGTCACAACTTGTCTGGCCTCAGTTTCCCCATCTGTGAAGTGAGAACAATGGGCCAGATGGCCTGTGAAGTCTCTTTGCAGCCCCAATCTAGGATGCTCTGAGTCTCCAACATGGACCTCCCATCCATTCTCTCTGATGTTAGTGGCAGGTGTGTTGGACTTGGGCCTGAGTGCTGGCTTAGACATGGACTAGTTGGGTCACCCTGGGCAGGTCACCATCTCTGAGCCTCAGCTCCCCCCCTGTAAAATGTGTGCCTCTTTAGCACAGGGTTTATTGGGACAGTGCTTTATACCATGAAGTGGCAATGGTGTGCTGTGCCCAACTAATGTCTTCACTGTCCCCTCAACCCTCCGTGCTCCTGGGGGGTTCCCACACCTTAAAATCTATTTCCCTTTCCCTCCCTCTGTCCAATGGTCTCCCTCCTCCTCAGGCTTTGCTCAGACCTAGCCTTCTCTGACCTACTGACCTCATCCTCCAGCCCTGGGTCACACAAAGTCCTGTGCCGCTCTCTCATTGTTCCTGGGGGAGTCTCGTCCCTCTAACCAGACTGGCCTCCCTGCACAGGAAGTGAGCCCAAGACCTCGACCCCAGGAGGGGCTCAGTGACTTGGGGAGGCTTAAATGAACACAGAAAACCCTTCAGGTGTGCTTTATTCCAGAGACACAAGAGACACTGTTTCTGAAGGGGAAGGGTCCAGCTGTGGTCCCTAGGACCCTGGCTTCTAGGCTTCAAACACAGAAGAGACACTTTGGCTTGTGTGGCCAGCATCTGTCCTCCTCCCCCCAACACGGCTCTTCTTCCCTCCCTCCACAGCTTCTTCATTCTCCAATTGTACACGAGGCCTGGCCATGGGCTTAACAGCAACAGGAAGGAGACTGGGTTAGAAGGAAACTATAAGGCTTTTGGCGTTCCTACTCTCTGGAAGGCTGGGAAAACCCACTGAGGAGAGGGAGGGCCGTCTCATGGCTGGTGCAGTGGAAAAACCCAGTTATCGAGAGAACTGAATCCTGGCCCCAGCCTCATTGTGGAGTGTCTAGATGTCCCCTCAGCATCCCCATCTGTAAAATGGCGGGCCCCCTTCCTCTCTGACTGACCATCTAGGCCTCCATTTCCTCATCAGGTGAGTAGAGACACTAATTCAACTACTGTTTCTCTCCTGGGGACATTGTGAGGACAAGAGGGTGACAGAGGGTTTCCATGAAGTTTCCCTGAACTCTTCTGATCTGCTGGCCCCAGGCTTGGGCCATTCCCAGTCATCCTCCAGCCCCACTTCATGGTCCGACTTCCCTGGACATCGCCCTCCTTCTGTGCCATCCAGCCAGTCCCTTTTCTCCTCTGTTCCCCCATGTCAAACTGCCCAAGAAAGGAGGGAGAGGAAGAGGCAAGAGGAGCATCTCTGGAGGAGGAGGGGGAGGAGAAGGTGGGAGGGGGTGATAGCATCAGACAGCGGCTGTCTGCTTAATGCTGTGGAAGCTGATCCTCGTGGGGGATGTGGGGATCGACATGGCCCGGGCAACCCGGACCCGTAGTGAGTGGTGATCCTGCCACCTGTGCCACCTCTTCCTCACGGCTGCTCGGACCTGGGGAAAGAGAGAGAGAGAGAGAGAGAGAGAGAGAGAGAGAGAGAGAGAGAGAGAGAGAGAGAGAGGAGGGAAGGGAGGGGCCAACCTGACTTTGCTGTTGGGACTTTGGTGGGCAAGGCTATGGCTTGAGCCCATCAGCTGGGTCAACCATCAGGGGAATGACTGAATTGAATTTCTTCCCCGTTATGTAGTGATAACAGTAGTAGCAAGTATTTCTGTTGGGTTTGCCAAATGCTTGACAGACATTGCCACAACCATGGGAGGGAGGGGCTAAAGGAGTTATGATCCCCACTTTCTAGATGAGGAAACCAAGACCAAGAGTGAGTAACTGTGTGTCCATTGTCTGAACCTGAGCCTTCCTGACATCTGCTCTAACCCTGGCACGATGCATCTCTAAGTGGGACATCGAGGGAATGAAGTGTGCTAGCTTTCAAAATGAGCCCCAAAGAGAAGACATGGTGCTGAGGAGTGTCTCTAACAATGGTGAGAATGATCAGACCACCAGCTGTGAAGTGCCACAGCATATCTGGAAAGTCGCTGAACCTGAGCCAGGGCTCCTAACCCTAAGGCAGCTGTAGAAAGGTGCTCACTCTTCGCCAAAAGTCTTTCTCAGGGCATATGATCAACAGATTAAAGAGCCCACAGAAGTGCTGTTGGAACAAGCCTATAGCCTTTCTCCAGATCAGAGTCAAGGTTGGCAATCAGGAGTACAGGTCGACAGACTTCTCTCATGTTACTGGAGTGGTTTTCTTCTACATGGAGGGCACGACTTAGCTAAGCTACAAGAATGGGAGCAAAAGGCTCGCCCACAGATGAACAGACCCGTGGGTGCTTGGTTCACAATATGCTGACGTATGTGTCCAAGTCATTTAGATTTGTCTGTAGAGAGGACGTTAGGAGAGTGATTCAGAATTGAGATATTACTGTCTGGAATTAGAGGAAGGTTGTCCTTAAAATACCCACCAGGCTTCCTTTATGGTAGCCCTCTATGCCAGCTCATTTCTCCCCTCTGGGCCTTAGCCCTGGCAATCTCCTCCCCCGCACCCCCCGCCTGGAATGCTCTCCCTCCTCATTGCTTGCTCCCTCTGGGAATCCCAAACTTCCTTCAAACCTGAGTGTAAACAGTCTCGTCAACATGAGGCCTTTCCTGATGTTCCCAGTCATTAGTGGCACTTCCCAAGTTATGTCACAATTCTTTGTAGAGACTTACCTATGCCCGTGTCTCTGTCTCCCTGTCTGCCCAGGGCAGGCACGGTACCCCCATTCTCCTCAGAGGGACTCTTATATAGCACTACCTTATTGAATTTAACTGAATTGAAAGTGTCCTTTCATTTCCTTTCCGTTCCCATTTCTAAGATGTCTGATTAGTGACTGACTGACAGATAATTTAATCCTACTCCAGATGGTCCTGGGGAAGCCCAACATTTGAAGGTGCCTTGTGGAAAATCCTTTATACTGTAGAGTCCTATCCCACAGACCCTCCAGGCCCTCCACAGCACCTTACATAACCCCAAAGTCACACAGCCAAAGAACAGCAGGAAGGACAGAGGTCTTTTGCTCCCCATGGGGCTGATGAACTGCTCTTCCCATTGGTCTAGGCTACCTTTCTAGCATCCCATGCACTATTTGTTGGCCATCCAAATCCCATATAGGATAAGTAAATGGTGGGATTAGCTTGTTGAAATTGGAGAAGAAAGATTTTCACAAATGGTGCTTACATCGCTTCTTTCATATGTTCTTTCTTTGGTCATAGATTGCTGCCTGCTTGTGCCCACCCTGCACCTCTCCATTGCCCTGGGGGTTACCCACACTTTGGATACTTTGGGAAGTCGATCTTCCACACAGAAGTTCCATAAAGGCTAACAGTGGAGAAATCTAAGAACCCATCACACAACAAAGCGACAGGTGACTGATCATGGACAGCCTGTATGCCACGTTGGCATCCAAGCAACATCAGGAGGGCTGAAGGGAGGCCATAGGTGCTGGCTCTTTCTCCTGGTCAGACTTTGGGTGGACTGAAGTCTGTACTGTTAGAAGGAATGTCCCCATAGATGAGGCCATAGATTCACTGAAACATCATGTTTTCTTTTGCTGAGCTCCAGGCCTCTGGGCAGTCTATTATCTGCTACTGATGAGGCCTCCAGGGAGTTTTCAAACTTGAAACACTCCAGAGCAATTAGAACTTCTGACAAAGCTCTGCCAGACATGCTTTACTGCCGTTTGCTTCATCTGCTCCTTTTGTCTCCAGCACCTGGGGGCCACATTCCTTCCTTCATGTGCTCGTGGGAGCCTGCCCTCATGGCCCCTCTTTCAGTAGACTGGCCCAAGCCAGACTCACTGAGCAGGCTTGAGGCTTGTTTCTGCAGGTCCTGGCTCTCCTTCTGCTAGATGCCCACAGATGCTTAGGGGACTTTTGGGGGCCTCAACTGTAGGGTCAGACTGGAGGGAACGGGAAGGAGATAGAGCTAAGGCAAGCAGTATTGGGGGCCAGGATACCTGGCTCTCTTCTCAGCCCCTTTATTGACTGAATGAGTAACCTTGCCTACATCCCTTGTCCTCTCCTGGGCCTCAATTCCCTCACATGTAAAATGAGGTATTTGGATGGGTCCTCTGCAGTGACTGCTAGCTTTGTTATTCTAAGGCTCTGAGTGTTACTGACAGAATGATTCATCATTCTGTAGAGCTGTTCTCCACAACGTCCCTCAAGTAGGAAGTTCCCCTGGGGTAATTGAACATCAGAGGCTTGGACCTGGTTCCTACTGGATTTAATCACTGCTTATTCCAGCCTGGGTGAGTCTTTTGGGGCCTCAGTTTCCCCACTTATCAAAAGAGGGGATTAGAAGAGACCTCTAGGGGAGGACTCAACCCTTCCTTGGTCATCTTCTGGTCACCAAAGGTCCTTCTAGCTTGAAGATTCTCCGACTCACTCCTCTGGAATGTCCTTTAGCCTCCTCTCTCCCAAACCAGGAAAGACGTTTCAGAGTTCCCTTCTTCCATGACGCCCTCTCCAGGGAACCCTGTCCTGTTCTCCTCCCTCCTGTCTTGGCCATGACCTCAGAAAGGGGGCACCATGGAGCCTCTCTGTTTCTGTTTTTGCCTGCTTGGTCACCTGAGATTTGACTGTCTTAAGCCTGACCATCAGTCTGATTTGCCAAGGGTTGAGTGCCTTTCCTCCCATCAGCTCAGCGCCACCCCCCCCCCCACCCACCTCCCCCACCCCGCTAAGAGCTTTGGAGATTCCTTGAAAGCCCTGGTCACTCACCTCTCCATTCAGGAAGCAATAGAACACAGAAACGAAGAAACCCTGGTGAGGAAGGTGGGAGCCCATCAGTGCCACATTCCTAGGCAACCATCAGTCAGACCCTCCTCAAAGTCAAGGGGCAGAAAGGGATTATGGGAAGGGAGGAGGGTGATATGTTTTAAATGACTTTGCCTGGCTCCCCACAGAGTAGGGAGGACAATGTAAATTCACCGGACCACAGTGCAGGGTGACCAGAGGGGAAAGGGAAGGGTGAGGAAGAGAATGTACAGCACGTGTGGATGTTGGGAGGGTGCTGTCCAAGGTGCCGAGCCCAGTCCCCTGGGGCGGTTACATTCATACAGAGGCTTAGCCCTGGGCCAAGGTTAGGGAGTCATTCTGAGGTGGGAATTAAAGAGAGGTCCATCTTTGCTGGGCTGAGGCGCCAGTTTGTGTCCGTGTGGGTATGTGGGCATCTGCGCACGCGCGCCTTTTGTGCTGAATTTGCACTGTCTTTCTCTGCAGGTGGGTGTAAGTCTGTGTTTATGCATGGCTGCACTGTGCCTGGGCAGAAGCCCCCGAGTGGGCATTTTCTCTCTTTTTGTGTGCACCAGTCCACGTGTGTGTGCGTGTGTGTGTGTGTGTGTGTGTGTGTGTCCGTGTGTGTGTGTGTGTGTGTGTGTCCGTGTGTGTGTCTCTGTGTGTGCGTGCATGTGGCTGTGTGGAGGTTCGGCTCACACACCCATAGCTTGGATGAAGCTCACAATCAGCTCTTAGTCATCTCCCCACAGATCACCTTCTGTCTCATGTCAACAGTCCATATCAGGTCAGTTTCCTCCTGGCCCAACTCCCCTCACAGTCTGAACCCCGCCTCTCACTCCCTGCTGCCACAAAAGGGATCTCAGATTCTTTTTTATAACAACTTTCAGTAACATGTATTCACACAGACATGCACCCACATGCTGGCACCTCCCCTGACTAGGCACTCAGTGGGTGTTCCACACCCCCTTCCCTTCTACCCCCCAGACTCCAAGGCTCTGACCTGGAAGGACTGCAGGAAGGAATTGAAGTAAATGAACACAATCTGGGACACATCATCATCACCCGGGTTGACCAAGAAGAGCATGTAGGTGATGCCCAGGAGGGGCAAGAGGACCAGGGTCGCCTTTACTGCCTTCCTGGGTGTGGGGAGGAGAGGAGAGATGCCAAAGGTCATTGGAGCAGGAGGACTGTGGGTACTCCTCCTCCCTGATGGCCCAGGAGGTGAAAGCTACCAAGCTGAGAACAGTGCAGCCCCCCAGAATCAAGCATTAGTTCAACAACTTCATCTTCCAAACCTGTGGGTATGGGCCTTAACCTGTTGTGGGACAGGAAGCCCAATATGGACAGGGATTATAGCCTTAAGTTTTGTGCCCAATGCCCGCTACCCAGCCCTGTGCCTGATTCAAAGCTCTGTACACTGCTGGTGTTTAATAAAGGCTTGGACACTGGTGTGGAGATACACGACAGCAAGGAGATCTGGGGACCAGGGGAGCCCCAGGACAGAAGGAATAGTCCAGGGTTAGGGAAACACAGAGGTGGGGGGATACATTGCTGGTACTGGTTCCTAACTGCTTTCTAGACACAAGTTCATAACTCAGTATATTGGGGGTGACATCCATAGGAACATGGTTTTCACTTTAGAATGGAATTAAGTGGAAAATTGCTGGGATTCATTTCACAGAAAATCACTTTGTAACTCATTTGATTGACCACAACTGCCCCCTTGGAACAAGGGATTCTTTAAACACAAAGGGGAGGGAGGAAGTGAATGAGGGTGGGCACTGAGAAGCTGTGGGAAAGGGTCAGAATGAGGGGTGACCCTGGCTAATGGTGTGGTTCCATGTCCCAGACTGAGGAAGGAAGGAAAGGAAAGGATGAGCAGAGCACATGTGAACCTCCTTGATCCAAGTGGCCACTTTTGGAGGCTTACCTGGGCCATTTTTTCTCATTTGATGGGTAGGTAGACAGTGTAGGCATCATCACTGTCCTTGTACAGAATTGGGAGACAGGGCACAAATAGGTTCAGTAAATGCATGAAGTCACACATCATGTGGGCCAAAGGTCCTTTACCTCCAATCTAGACCCCTTATTCCTACTTTGCAGCTCTATTTCCACCAAGGACTGAGTGGGCACAAACTTTGGTGTGAGATTCAAGTTAGACACAAGAAAGGACTCACTGACAAAGGGCAGGTGACTTCTTGAACACTGGTGGAGCACTTTCCCCCTCTCTCAGTGGCTTCAGATCAACTACTACTTGGCAGTAGGGCAGGGGATGGATAAATGGAGCTGAGAGTACTGGCTGCCCAGAGGGTAACTCCTTACCTGTATTGTATCGTCTCGGAAGTGGTAGATGCTCGAAGCTTCGTCATCAAAATTCTAACAATGTTGAACAGGAAAACAAAATTGATCTGGGGGGGGGGAGATAGACAGACAGACTAGCAGTGACCCCATGATGAAGTGGGAGAGAGTTCCTGCACAAGCAACAATCTGTTGAACTCCACAGCTCTCTCTCTCTCTCTCTCTCTCTCTCTCTCTCTCTCTCTCTCTCTCTCTGTCTCTCTCTTTCTGTGTCTTCTCTCTGTCTCTGTCTCTCTCTCTGTGTCTTCTGTCTCTCTGTCTCTCTGTCTTCTCTCTGTCTCTGTCTCTCTCCCTCCCTCTTTACCTCCTTCTGCCCCTCCATCTTCTCTGCTCTTCTTTTGCTCTGCTCTTCCTTTGACCCCTGCCCTTTGGTGTCTGACACTTTCATCCCTCTCTCAAGGTCCAGCTCAAATGCCTCTTGTCCCATGAAGCCTTCCCTGATTATCCCAAGAGACTGGAAGACCTTACTATCCTTATGGTGAGAAAAGCTGTGTATGACTAAGTCTCTTGGAGTGGACAGACTTTTAATTATGGAGACAAAGCAGCTTAGAAGTTTTTCCTAGTTCAGTGACTGTATTAAAGGTTTGCTTTTCTTAATGAAAGAGCTGAAGCTTTGACTCTATGCTCTAAGCTAAGCTAAAGAGGATAGAGTCCCATTAGCTAGTATCTTAGCGGAGGACAGTAGCTAAGGCCCTGAGGTGGAAGAAGACAGAGATAGACAGAGACAGACAGACTGATGGGAGGAGAGAGAGAGAGAGAGAGAGAGAGAGAGAGAGAGAGAGAGAGAGAGAGAGAGAGAGGAATTATGGGGGAATGTTTTATTGCTACTTTTCTTAGTATATTATTTCATCAAGCATCTTAAGTTTGAACTAATTGTATCCTCTGACTGACTAGTAAAATCCTTGTTGGGGTCCATGAGCTGTGCTTTGGGTGGATGTGGACCCACAGAGTATCTTGATTTTTGAGGTATCTTCTGGGAGTGTGCATGCAGAGGGGAGAATTCTCAGGGTCCCCATAAAGATCATTAACAATTACATACCGCTTGGCCTCCATCTTGTCCTGTACTCAGACAGAACTTGTCATCTAATAGTTGCTGAGGAAATGTTTGCTGATTATTGCTTGATGCTCCTAGCCTTCATCTGCCTCCTCAACCTTCCCTCAACCCTTCAGCCCTCTCAGAACTTTCTCCAGACCCTCAATAGAGGAAAAGTGAAAGGACTCTTGGAGCCACTCCTGAAAGAATGACTATTTCAGCTCTGGACCCAAGCCAGGGACCAAAGTGTCAGATTTGGACACAAACATGGTCCAGGTCTAAGCTGATCTTTTAACAAAGGGACCTTACAATCACTGTGACCTTCTCAGATGGCATTTAGAGTTGAGTGTCTCTTTCTCTTCCTTTCCTGGAGAATCAGCTTAACATTTAAGAAAGCAGAACCTGGTGTTGTAGCCTGGACCCAAATGAGAAGGTCAGCTCATTTGGGGAGAGCTATGACCCAGGATGATGTGGGAAGGAATTCTTGGTGTGAGGGAGAAGCAGGAGGGGAAAAGGAAGAAACTTTTAATCATAATTTTCTTAACCCTTTCCATCCTCCAGTATGGACCATGACCTCCCTGGAGTAACCAAAGATATGGAGAGAAAGACCATTCAAAGGTATCTTCCTTCACCTCCCTTCTATGGACTGCTGTAGCCACACAGACAGATGAGACCCAGAGAGCCTTCAATGATCACTGACAGATGCACTGCCAACTCTCACTGTCTCTGTAAACACAGATTCCTCAGCCTTCCTTAATGCTCTGACTTAGACTGGTAGTTGGTAAGTTCTTTTCCAATCCAGTCAGCTGACAAATGCCAACAATCCTTCCTCCACCTCACCTCCAGTATTTGTCCCTTTGTCTCCGCTCCCACCATGATCCTAATGAGTCTCACTAGGACTTTGCAACAATCTTCTATTTGCTCCCTCTGTTTCTGGTTCTCCTCCTCCAGTTCCTCCCCTGCCAATGGCTGCCAAAACTGTCTTTCTGAAGCCCAAGCCTGACCCAGTAATATTGCAGCTCGAGACCTCTCTGGCTCCCTATTGCTTGCCTCAACATAAAATAGAAACTTCTTGCTTGGAATGTAGAACACTGAACAACTTGGATGGAACCTAGCTTTCCTGGCTTGTTCCACATGGTAGCTTGAGAAACACCCTACTTTCCAACAAATGAGACGACTAGTGTCTTCTTGAATGCTCTGCCTAGGTGGCCCTCACGATCCCATCGGCAGTGCTCTTCCTCTTCACCTCCACCTTTCGGAATCCCAGTTTTTTCAAAGCTCAGTTGGGTGATCATCTCCCCTAGGAAGCCTCGCTGGAGCCTCTTGATGATTGGCCCTCCCAGACTCCCTCAAACCACCTTAAACTTCCCTCAGTGGGGGTGAGAAAAACAACCAGCTCGGAGACAACTGACAGCGTACAATCTGCATCCAACACGTGTATGTAAGTAAATGAGTGTGTGATGATCTCGTGACTTGGCTGGTGTCCAGCATGCACAGTATGGGAGGATCATGGACAAGGAGGGGTGCTGTGCAATTGGAAGATGGTGCAGGGAGGACAGCAGCTCCTCTGTTCTCTCTGATATCTCCTCCCCCCCCCCCCCCAGTGGTCTAGGCTCTAATCCTGGCAGGCTCTCTCTCTGGGCAGGCTCTAACCCAAACCCTCAGCCCTTCGCAGAAGCTAGAACTCCAAGGACGGAAAAATGCTCTGGGCTGGCAGCCTTTCTACCCCTCTTCTCCACCCGCCAGCTGCTGGTGCCATCCCTCTGGGCTGGACTGTCCTCTCTCTCTCTCTCTCTCTCTCTCTCTCTCTCTCTCTCTCTCTCTCTCTCTCCTTTTTATATAATTGTTTGTATGTTGTCTCCTCCATTAGACCGGGAGCTCCTCAAGAACAGGCACTGGGTTTTGTATCCCAAACACATAGTAGGACCTTAAGTGCTGAATGACTGACTGAAAGCTCAAGGACTGACTCAGGACCATGGAGAGCTCACTGCCCAGGGCACCTCAGAGTCAGAGGACAGCAGAGGATCTTACTCCCTCCCAGACATGGCAGGGGAAGGCGGGGGCGGGGGGGGGGGCAGCTTTTCTAAAGGCACAAAGGTGGAAGGTGACATGGTGATGGAGGGAGGACCATCTGGGGGGCCAGTGTTATACTCGGAGAGAGGAGAGTGATGTCCTTTACTGACCCATTGGTTCTGACTCTTCTGACTCACCTTGACAATAAAGTGCCTCCTCTTTTTTCTTTCTCCTTCAAATAATCCAATTTAGGCAAGTCTATTGTGTTTAAGACCAATCGAAAGGCATTTGGATGTGAAAGTGAAAGCTCAATAGTTTCTGGGCTCAAGGAGCTTATGGTCTATGGTGGGGGAGTGACAGAGATCATTATGTGGGAGAAAGGATGGTGGGGGACTTCAGGAGCAGCTGAGTGGCTGTGGGTGGGAAGAGTTGTGCCCTCTGCCTGGCCCAGGATGGTGGGATCCCTGGCTATTGGGATGTGACAGTGTCAAAGCACAAACACCAAGTGAAGCATTTGTTTTTAACAAGGGGAGCTACTAATTACTTTGCTCTGGGGAGAGAGCAGGAGCCCCAGGAGATGCTGGGAGAATTGAGGTTGTCTGTGTCTGGGACATAGTGCCCTCCATGCCAATCCTGGGATCTATTGACCACCATTCTAGCCTATTTTCTTCTTTAGAACAAGGTGGTCTGCAGTATTCACCCACAACAAAATCTCATTGGCTCCATTGACTATTTGGTCAGTCTCCCCTCCGTCTTCCCACTCTGGTGCCTTGATTTCTCCACAGGCATTTAAGTTCTTACTTAATGTTCAGTGCTACTTCCCTTTCCCTTAATATCTTTTGAATTTCTTTGGAATAAAATCATACCTTTCTGGGGCAGCTAGGTGGCGCAGTGAATAGAGCACTGGCCCTGGAGTCAGGAGGACCTGAGTTCAAATACGGCCTCAGACACTTGACACACGTACTAGTGACTTTGGGCAACTGCCCGCCAAAAAGCAAAAAAAGGATATAAAAAGTAAAATAAAATCATACCTTTCTGACCATGAATAAGTCTCAATGATATCTAAGAGTCTGGTTTTACATCCTTGCATTCAGATCTCTAGTTTGCTGTGCTGAATCCCTGTTCTCTTTTCTTTTGGGCAAACCGTGGATCCATAGGTTTTCTCTCTGGCTCTCTTCTTGGATTTGGTCTCCTGCCAATCACTGATCATCTAGAATGGTTTTGTTCCTTTTATTACGCCTGCTGCTCTCAGTGCTCCACAGCCTGGCACATCAGTATGGACATTTTCTTCCTCCCCCTTCAGTTGAAAACCCTCTTGATCACATTCAGAGGACTCCGGTAAAACACCTACATTGCCAGCCCTCATAAACGCCCTCCATCTCTGGGGCTTAAAAGAGGGTCCAGAAATACTTCTGCTTTCAGATGCACATCATGATCATTCCTCCCTCACTCCCAGCCTGAGCTTTATGCCTGTCTCTTCTTTGATCTCAATTCAAAGCAGCTAATTCAGCATCCCCAGGATCCTGTGGTCACAGCACCTTAAGTCTGTGGACATATTAGAGCCACTTGGAATCAACAAATATGGCTCTTGTCCCAGTGGCACAAGGTGCCTAGATGTGCCAGCACATACAGTGAGCATCCAGGTTCCAGCAGTGCTCTATGGGAGTGGCCATTGCATCCTCCATGAATTCATTAGGCTGGGTATTAGTATCTTGAGAAAGTAGAAAGGGCATCTGGAGTTCAAAAGCCCAACTATTCTGGGTCCTGGCTGCAGCCCTTGCTAGTTGGACAAGCTGGGCCAAAGGATGGGAGCTCTCATCTGTACTCAGAGGGAAACATCCCCAATTTTCTCATTTGTAAAACAAGGATATTGATTCCTGCACTCTCTACCTCCTCAGGGTGTAGAGAAGAATGTGTTTGGGGAACTTCCAAGCCACATGGGGAGCTTTTAGCTCAGTGTGAGCCAGAAGCGTGATCAGGCAGCCAAGAGAGCTAAGGAGAATTGAGACTGAATCCAAGGGACATGGCTTTCAAGACTAGGGAGGAGACGTCGTCTCAGCCTCAACCCTGATCAGGTCTCTTCTGCCATATTTTGGTCCATTCTGTGCATCGGGGTTTGTAAGTTGGATTGTACCTAGAGGACAGCCAGGAGGGTGATGGTCCTCCAAATCATGCCTTATGGGGACTGATGGAAGGCAGAGGGGATGTTCAGCTTGGAGAAGAAGGGACTGTAACTGGGGATTCCAGGTGAAGGAGCTGAGGCAGGACAAGATAGCATAAGAAGAATCTGAAAATGTCTCCAAGTATTTGAAATGTTGTTATATGGAAGAAGGATTAGTCTGGTTCATCTAGGGGGCACCACAGGGCACAGGTGACCCTGGGCAGGTCACTTCCCCTTTGTCGCAGTTTCTTCATCTATAAAATGGGGATAATAATTGTGCCTACCTAAGGTTGTTGTGAGGGCCAACCCTTAGCAGCATGCTTGGCAGATGGTAGGTGCTGAATCAATACTTGTTTCCTTCTCTCCTCCCTCTAGCTCCAAAGAGTAGAACTAGGCTAATGGATGAGGGCTCTATAGAGAGCTACACTTGATGTCAGGAAGCTTCCTCATGGTCTAGATGCTCCCAGAGAGGGTTGGGGTGTCGTGAGAGGTGGTGGGGGGGTCCCTCATTAGAGCTCTCCACGGAGGGGTGGGATGATCATTTCTTGGGGAAATTAGAGAAGACTTTCTATATCCCTGTGCAGTGCACTCATTGGGCTGGACGGCATCTGGGGCCTCTTCCAGCTCTGAAGTTCTGTTAGTCTTGATTCCTAGGGGGTTTGTTTAAAAGCCATGCAGTGGGAGGTGAGGAAAGCTAGAGAGGGAGGCTGGCTGTGTTCCTAGGGTGGCCATGTGACTCGTGTACCAAGCACCCCCTCTGTGGGTGATGGTGTGGCTCCATCCAGAAGCAGGCCATTCTTAAAGCCCCCGAGAAGAGACATGGCTCTTTAAGAAAATTGACATCTACGAGAGCCTTGAAATTACAGAGCCAGAAATAAGAATGACGTCAAAACCGATTGCTTACAGGGCTTTTTGGGGTAATTTGGGGGGGTATTCTACATAATGTATTCATTTGGCAAAATGCGGCTTTTACTTAAATTCTACCTTAATTAAAGCTCCCATGTGAATTAACAACACAGCTGCAATTATGTTTCTGATGTGAATGCCCTAGGGGAAGCGGCTGCAGGAAGGACCTGCTCATTATCGTCTCATTCTTGCATCAACCCCTCCAGTGGGGAGGGGGGAAGAGGCACACTGTGGGCCCTTGGGACCTGGTCCAGCTTTGGGAAGGAAGGGGTGAGGCTCAGGGCTGTCACAGCAGTCAAGCAGTCTTGAATCCCCCTCATCTGCTGGCTGCTACTGTTACTTCTTTTCCTGTTTGTAGACAAGAGAGTTTGAAAGCTGGAAGAGGCTTCAGAGGTCATTTCCTCTAATCTCATTTTCAGAAGGGGAAACTGAGGTACAGAAAGGGCTTGGCCCCTAGTAGTAAGTGACAAAGCTGGAACCAGAATGCAAGTCATGAGATTTCTGGTGGCCAATGTTTGCCACACCTGTGGAGAGTGGAAGCCCCCTCCTCCTTCCTTGGTGACCATTTCCCTGATGCCCCCAAGCTGCCCCTCCTAGGCTAGAGTAGCTTACACAAAAATGGAACTAAAATGAACACTGGCCCTCCCCCCGATGGTCTTCACAGTCACCATTTCCATCCTATCCCAATCACCACCATTCTCTGTCACTGCCAGCATCAACTCCATCGTTATCAGCACCATCCCATTCTGGACGCTAGGCAGTACAGTGGGTAAAGCATAAGGCTTAGAGTCCAGAAGACCTCAATGTAAAGCCAGCCTTAGATATATACTGGGTGACCCTGGGCAAGTCACTTGATCTCTGACTGCCTCACCTTCCTCAGCTGTAAAATGGAGACAATAATGGCACTTACCTCAGAGGACTGTTGGGAGGATTTAATGAGATAATATTTGTGAACACCACAGGGCCTGACGAATAGTAGGCACTTAAAAAGATTGTTTCCTTCCTTCCCATCCCCATTCAGCCCCATCATTGTAACAGCCTCCCATCTCTATCATCCCTTTGTCATTCCTATCCTCGTTAGCTTCGTCGTCGTCATCATCATCATCATCATCATCATCATCATCATCATCATCATCGCCCCAACACCACCTTCATTGCCCTACTGCCATTATTTCCATCTTTACCTCCATCCCCATTATCCTCCTTATCACCTCCCTCCCAAACCCATAAGAATCCCATCCCCATCATCACCATCACCATCCTCATCATTGCCAGCACACCCAAATGTTCATTAATCAACATTGTGGTGCGGGCAATCTAAATCTCCATTATCTTTATCCCTGTCACCTGTGTCCTATGGCCATCCCCTCCCCCTGATGGTCACCATCCCATCCCTGTCACCTGTGTCCCATGGCCATCCCCTCCCCCTGATGGTCACCATCCCATCCCTGTCACCTGTGTCCCATGGCCATCCCCTCCCCCTGATGGGCACCATCCCATCCCTGTCACCTGTGTCCCATGGCCATCCCCTCCCCCTGATGGGCACCGGTCACCAGCATCAACATCGCCCCCAGAGAATCTCTCCTTCATCAGGACCCTGCTAGCCGTCTGGCCCCACTTTGTTCCCAATACACTGAATCACTTCTTAGCAGTTTGTCCGACTCACACTCTCACACACAGCCACATAAGCCACCCCCTCACCTGGTCCTGCCATTTTGTTGAAAAATCAAGGCTCACCATGGGTATATCCAGAGAAGTAACTGCATGAGATGGAGGAACCCGCACACCCCTCCCTGATGGGCAGAGCATGAGGCAGTGGAGAGAGTGCTGAATTTAGAGGCACATGAAAGAGTGAAGAGGCTCAGTGAACCCCCCTCCCCCTCTCTATATTATGAAAGAGACTGACATTTTCCTTGAAAATAGAAGAAAGAATTTCAATGAGAAATCAAAGGACAAGGAACTGAAGACAGACAGAGAGAGAGGAGAGAGAGACAGAGATACAGAGACAACAGTGACACAGAGATAGATATGAGAGAGAAAAGAGAGAGGGGGGGGAGACAGAGACAGAGACAGAGAGACAGAGAGAGAGAGAGGGAGAGACAGAGAGAGAGACAGAGAGAGAGGGAGAGAGAGACAGAGAGAGAGAGAGAGAGAGAGAGAGAGAGAGAGAGAGAGAGGAGAGAAGAGACAGACACAGACAGAGGAGGGGGGGAATTGTGATCTATATAACGAGGTTGGAGAATAAAAAATGTGGCACAGAGGACAAAGTGAAGGAGTCTGGTGGCTAAACCCTTAAAGTTAAGTATCAGATTGGAGGCTCTTCCCATGGAGGGACAGGGAGGTGGAAGTTGCCTATACTCCAAGGAACTGTTCAAATTAACAAGCTTACATGAAGTGCCTCCCCAGTACAAGGCTGTGTGTTAGGTATTGTAATACAAAGGCAAACAGTCCGTGCAATCAAGAAGCTCAAATTCCACTGGCCCACTGAGGTGGCTTCACAGGTGCCATGCTGAAGAAAGGTCATCCAGTAAGAAAGAGGAGGAGAGACTCTTCACTGAAATTTGTTGAGCTTGCTTTAGGAGCTCAAGGCCCCTATCAGGAGGTTACCGAGCATCTCCTGAAACAGGACACTGCCCACCTCAGGTGATTCACACAGATAAACGATAGGACCAGAAGGAAACTGGAAGGTGCTGATCTTGATGACAATGACTTTGGCAAACAATGGCAGAGGTGAGGGGTACAGGTCCTGTTGTCATCACTGCTGCTGATCAAAAATAAGGACTTGGAAGAGATAGACTTGGGCTGGTGAAGAAGATGGTGTCTGAGAATGAAACTGTGATGTCTGAATCAAGACTCAAAATATAAGCTCTTGGCTGGACACAAGGAAAGTTATTAAAATACATTTCCATGGAGTCTGGTGAATCTAAGTAGAAGAGATTGAAAGGGAAAAGGAAGATGGAGGGAGAAACTGCCAATGGTGCCCAATACCTATGATACCACGATGAGTAACTACAACGTAGGAAGAAGGACAACCATGAAGATGGACCAAATTCAAAGTTGTCAACATCCAAGAAAGGAGTGGGCTTGAAGCATGGAAACAGCTGCCATTTATATGGCCCTTTAAAGTTTGCAAAGCCCTTAAATACATTATCACACTGGCTCCTTACTGAGTTTTACAACACAGTGAGTTATGGCCCATGGGTAACATTTTTGCAGATGCTTAAAGTCTGGGTAACAAGCAAGGTAAAGCAAAGAGCCTAATGTCAGGAGGAAAATTGGAACTCCCAGGAGTCACTTGAGGCCACTCAAGATTCCCGTATAGACTCTATTCTTTATTTCAAAGGAACAGAATAGAAAAGTGGGAGAAGTCAGTAGCATTTTGACATATATATTTATGTGAGGGATTCATGAAGCCGGATCTGGCAAATAGTGACGAGCACTGGGGTAAAGGTAACTTGGTCCATCCATCTCCACTAGCTATCATCCCTGCTCTCTTGCCTCTTTTGGCTAAACCTCTTGGGAAGGCTAACTATAATGGATCCCTTTCCTCCCTGTCCTCTCACTCTCTATTAACTCAACAGTCTGGCTTCTGACCTCAGCCTTCAGCCGGAAATGCTCTTTCCAAAGTTTCCAAGGATCACTTAATTGCCAAGCCCAGTGGCCTTTTTTAGCCCCCATCCTTCTTGATCTTGCTGCTGCTGTTGATACTTTCCATGTCCTTCTTCTCCTCAATACTACTCTGCTTTCTAGGTTTCTGTAGCATGGTTCTCTCCTGATTCTCCTCCTACCTGTCTGACCACTTCTCAGACTCTTTTTCTAGGTCTTCAATTGGGTCATACTAACACTGGGTGACCACCAAAGCTATGTCTCAAACCCTTTTCTACTATTTCACCTGGTGAGTTCATCGACTCCTGTGGCTTCAACTGTAATTTCTCTACCAATGATTCTCAGATCTACTTATCAAGCTCTGACTCCTCTCCTAACCTTCAGTCTAGTATCTGCAACTGCCTATCAGACAGCTCAAACTGGATGTCCTGTACACATCTTAAATGCCACATGTCCAAACTGAACTGATTATCTTCTCCTCCCCATTTGGTCTATTGTCTATTTCTGTGGAGGACACCACTATCTTCCTAGTTACCCAGGCTCACAACCTAGGTGTAATTCCCAACACTTTGTGTTAGAAACCTTTCCTGCTCTTCTTCATTGCTAATGCCTTCCCTCAATGGTTATCTTCAACTTATCCTGTACATACCTTTTTTGTAAATAGTTACTTGCACATTGTCTCCTTCATTAGACCATGAACTCCTTAAAAACAAGGACTTATTTTCTGTCTTTCTTTATAGCCCCAGTGTTTAATGAGTTGTTGTCATTGAGTCACTTTCAGGCACCTCTGACTCTTCCTCACTCCATTTGGGGTCTTCTTGGCAAAGATACTGGAGTGCATTGTCATTTTCTTCTCCAACTCATTTTTACAATGAGGAAACTGAGGCAAACGGGGCAAAGCAGCTTGCCCAGAGTCACACAGCTAGTAAGAGTCTGAGGTCAGATTTGAACTCATGAAAATTAGTCTTCCTGACTCCAGGTCCATTGCTCTATCCATTGAGCCATCTAACTGCCTTGTTTAGTCAGTGCTTGGTGCTTAATAAAATAAATACTTACTAAATACTTGTTCACTTAACTTGTTGACTTAACAAAAGGAAAAACAGAAGCAATATTGTCATTGAGGCATACTAGAGACCACCTGAACAGAAGGAGTAAATAGATGAGCTGTCTGGAAACAGATTATAAATCTGACATAGAGGCTTGATGAGACAGAGATGGAGGACTTCAATTCTCTATTATCTGTTAGAGTTTTCCCTCCCTTCCTAAATCAGACCATCTAAAAATTTCTTGATTTACCTTAATAAAATTTTCATTTTTTAAAGGTGGAAGGAATTATAATGGGAATTCCTGTTCTGGATCTGATTCTGACCAATAAGGGAGAACTTCTTGTTGAATTAGAAATGATTCCATTTTAGAATCTGTGAGATTAAGAAAGGAGCAAGCCAGGAACGGTATCCAATGCACTTTAGATTTCGGAAACTCAGAATTCAGAATTTAAAGAAAGGGCATGGTCTTTTTGGTTTGTTTTTGTATGCCTAGTATCTGGAACATAGTAGGTGCTTAATAAATCTTGTTGAATTGAATGCCCTGGCTCAAAGGTCTACAAAGGAAGCTGGTACTAGTTTTCTCAAGAAATAATTCCTCCAGACATGAACAGAAAGGATTATGATAGGGAGGAATAAGGAAAGTTGTGACTAAGACCCATGTGCATAAACAGGACCCTCATCAACATACTTACATTTAAAAAACAGAAGTTGAAAACAATGACAGGTAGTGGCAGATGAATATAAGCTGTGTCATGGCACTGTCAGAATAATGGCAGTACCTCTGCTCAGAATGGACTGAGTCTGGAAAGGAAGAATGAGAACAACAAACAAGGCGTGTTTGAGAGAAACTGGGGAAAGAAGAAGGATCAAAGAAGGGATGGGGCTGATGCTCTGAGAGGACTCAAAGAGGAGGGGAAGGAAAGGGGAGGGGAGAGACACAATCAGCCTGGTTAATCATCTATTTCAGGGGTAAGAATTGATGATGGAAAGAAGTCAGAGCCAGTTCATGCTGATATTTCTTCTATTTTCTCTACCAAGAAGGATGGCCTTTGGACTGGGAAAAAAAAACCAAAATGGCTAATAAGACATTGATCAGCTAGAGGGTGACCAAGATGGTGACAAACCTAGAGATCATGCTGAAAAAGCATTGGCTGAAGAAGCTGAACACGAATAGTCTGGAAGAGAGAAGTCTTGGGGTGGAGTGGGTGGGTGAGGAGGAGCATGAACATTCTCTTCATGTGTTTGAAGGGCTGCCTTGTATACATGGGGTTAGACTTGTTTTGCTTGACCCCATGAGACAGAACTAGGACCATTGGATAGAAGGCATAAAGGCAGATTTAGACTTGATGTCAGGGAAAAAAAACTGTCTAAAAATTAGAATCATCCTCAAGTGGTTGTTTTTCCAGGTGCTCAGTTTCCCATTATTGGGCATCTTCAGGCAAAGGTTAAATGGCCACTTGTTGGGGTTCTTGTAGAGAGAGTTCTGGATCAATTGTGAGTAGGACTATATAGTTGCATAACCCTGATGTCTATGATTCTGCAAGAGTTTATCACATTGGCCTATTGTCACCTTAGGGGACAGACACTTGAAGAAAGACATCATAACAGACAAATAAGCTCGGATGGTGAGGCTTTAAATGCTATTTTTGGAGGGCAGCCCTGAAGGGAACAAATGGGCAGTTGGAGTGTAAAGGCTCTGTCTACTTATGATGGTACAGTTGTGTCTCCAAAAAGAAAAGTGGGAGTGGCCAAAACATATTTTCCTCAAAGCTGAAGCAAAATCCAGTGCCCTCCCCATCCCCACACTTTCTTCCTCTTCTATCCCACTCCACCACCTGTTAGTTTAGCCATCTTGATGCCACCCAACCCTTGGGGGAGTATGGTGAAGGTGAGTGTACATAGATTCCAGGAGGAAAAATCTGAAGGGTTCGGGTTATGTGGAGCATGAAGGGAAGATGCTCTAAGTGGACAGGGGGAGCTAGCTCTCATTTCCCATAACAATCCAGTGAGGTCAGTAGCATGGATATTTTCACAGCCATCTTACAAATGCAGGAACTGAGACTTACAGATCAAGTGCCTTGTCTAGCATCATCTAGTCCGAGAATTCTCTCTGCTGAAAGAAGAAAACATGAGAAATTCCTGCCTACCTTACCAGTAATTACAACTAGATGAGGTAGAGACAGAATGAGGGACACTGTTATGAACTTAACTGAGCCCATCAGCCTTGGGCATGAAGTGGCAATGATGGCAATGGAGAGGGAGGCAGGCGGCTGCATTGCCCAGACATTCATGAGGCAAAGAGGCAAATGCCAGATGGGATGGACAACTGGAAAGCAGATTCCTAAGCCCAGAACAAAAGGAGGGGCTCTCTGGGGGAAAGACTGACACTGCCATCACAAAGGAGTCTGAGGAAGAAAGGAAGGGAGAGATGACTGCAGGGAAAACCCTGACAGCCCAGGAAGTGCTGGATTGATGGCAGCTTTGGAATAAATGCTGCTTAGCCCACCTGGGGCCATGGTGTGGGCCTTCAACTTGGTACAGTGCAGGAAGCAGGGGTGAGCCCCAGCTCTGCCACTTCTCAGCTGTGTGATGCCTAGCAGTTAGTTTGACCTCTGTGTGTCAATTTTTCTTCCTATATGGAAAGAGAATTGGGTGAAATGATTTCTCAGGACCCTTCCAGTCCCAGATTCAACAATGATGCATACAAAGGCATTAGAGCCACTCACACCCACAATTCTTCTATTTTCTCAATCAAGAACAATGACTTTCAAACTGGAAATCATAGAGCAAAAGTGGTGATGAAGTTAAGAGGAGGAAGAGAGGGAAAGTGTGAAGAGGACATAGTAGGCTCAATGTGAGAGCTGGCCACACCCAGAATGGTCCAGGAGATAGTGAGCTTCCTGTCACTAAAGGTATTCAAACTAAGGTTGGATGATGATGGGTCAGGTATGTTGCAGTGTAGATGCCTGCTCAGGTACAAATTGGACTAGAAAACCTCACCTCTGGGAACCCACTCCAAGACATCCTGTGGTTCTGTGAAATGAGGCCAGGATCAGTGAGGAGATGGTAAGAGAACACCTGGCTGCCCTAAAGCTCTTCAAGTCACCTGGCCCAGATGAACCATGTCCTGGGGCACTAGGGCATCAAGAGAACTGGCAGAGGACTTCTGTATCAGTGACCTTGGAGGGGCTCCAGAGAACCAGGGAGGAAGAGAAGACCTGGATGTGGGCAAACAACTCAAGTTTCACAAGGGAGAAGATGTCACGAGCAAACTCAAGGCCAGGGAGCTCAGCTCTGATGCCTGGAAACACTAGAATACGGTGTCAATGAATGGATTGTAAGCATGTGGGGTCACAAGAAACGAACAAGTTAGACAAGCCTCGCTTCCATTTTTAGCTGAGGACTCAATTGGCAGAGGAGCATAAACATGGTTTACCTAGATTTTAGCAAAGCATTTGATGAAGCTTCTTTGTGGACAAGATAGAGAGAGGATAGTTTAGTGACTGAGGAACTGGTTGGATTACAAATTAAAGAGCACTGACTCATGGACCAGTGAAAAGGAAGCCAAGGAGAATTCTAGTGGAGTACCTTGGCAAAGATAGAGAGAGGAACAGAGGGAAAGACAGAGAGAAGTGGGGGGGGAGATGAGGAGAGAGATGGGGGTGGGAGAGAGGGAGAGACAGAGACATAGAGAGAAGAGACAGAGAGGAGAGGAGAGGAGAGGGAAGGGGAGAGGAGGAGAGGAGAGGAGAGGAAAGGAGAGGAGGGGAGGGGAGAGGAGAGGGGAGGGGAGGGCAGGGGAGGGGAGTGACAGAGACATAGAGAGAAGAGACAGAAAGAGACAGAGAGGAGAGGAGAGGGGAGGAGAGGAGAGGGGAGGAGAGGAGAGGGGAGGGGAGGGGAGAGACAGAGTCAGCCTGGTTAATCCTCTATTTCAGGGCTCAGAACACTTCTCTAGGGGTTCAATATATCTTTGACTTACTAACTGATCAACCTCCCACTTAGAAACCAAGTCAGGGAGCACACTATCTGAGCACATGACTTCAGCCCTTAGGACAACCTAACCTGAGTGGAAAGCTCCCTCCACTGATTCCTCACACCCTTTTGCTGAGATGTCAGACACTATAGGACATCACTTAGACATTCATGTTTAGTGTATTCTCCTTATGGACCTACCAGAAGCACCAGAATCACTGGACCTTGGTATATGTAGTCAACGTAGTTCCCTGGTTCTTTGCCAAACCAGCATCTGTAAAGGAAAGAGTCATGTATGAGTGTACCTCCAGATGGAGGCTTCCACCAGCACAGACCAGAGCAAGGCTCTCCTTGGCTGCCACTTGTGTGGCAGAGCCTTGACTACTGAGAAAATCAGATTTTGATTTAGTATTTCATATTTGATTTCAGTCTGTAGTTGTAACTGCCAAAGCCACACTTCTTTTTCTCTGAGTGAAGGTCAGAAGTTCAGCCTTCCTCTCTGAGCTAAATTGTTCCATATATCATCAGAGAAATATCTCTCCACATCTTATTGCCCATGTACAACTAAGGGAGATCTGTCTGTGTGACCTTGGGCATGTCATTTAACCTCTACAAGTCTCAGTTTGTTAAGGCAGAATAATGGTCTCTCCTGTGCCTTTCTCATAACTGCTGTCCCAAGGATTTGATGAGATAAATGTATCTGAAAATACCTTGTGCTCTCTAAGCCCCTGCACACAACGGGGGCCAAGTCAAGGTGCTCAGGAGTGAAGGCGGTGGTAGAATTCGAGGGCCAGGAGGGCCTTTTGCCCCCCTACCCTTGGCACCTGGCAAAGTGGGGGCTTGATAAGTGCCCATGAGCCCAGGAGGGGCAGGACGGATGTATTCTCCAGCCAATGTGCCTGGAATAAACCCTGCACATGGGCAAGCTGGGCCCAGCGCTGAACAGGAGGTGAGTGGCCTTTGGGAAATGACACGGTTCTTGTAATGATCCCTCTCCCAGAAACAAAGGCCTATGTTCTTAATACCAATATTCTTCCAGTGATATTTGGCTGTGAGTCATGGAGTATTAGAGTCTCTAAAGAATTAAGGGTGAGGAGCTTTCATAAGCCAATGGGGAGGAGCCTGATGGCATAAGGAATTAGCCAAAAGAGGTGGAAGGAGGGAAGGAAGGCGGGGTGGCTTCACAGAAATGTCTCATCCCCAAAGAAGATGGACTGGTCATTGGACAAGAGCAAGGGCTACACCAAGGACAGAGTGAGTGCTCCATGGGATCATTTCCAATATCATGAGGATACAAGGAAGCTCCAGCATGTGGGCTGGATCCCTGGGTAATGAATGTAAAGTTGTGCATGGGCAGGAGTGGCACAGGGTGGACAAACATAGGCTGTTTTTTTCTGTTCTCTTCTGTGTATGTGTTGTCTTCCTGTTAGAGTAGAAGCTCCTTGAGGGCAGGAGGCTCTCTTTGGCTTTATCACCCATGCTCAGCATAGAAGAGCTTAATAAATCCTTGCTGACTGAGTGATTGATTGTTAAGGAGACTGGGCCCTATGACTAGATCTTACTCTGTAGCTCCGTATCTTGGAGGATGAGCAGCCCGGGAAAGACTGTTCTGGAGGGTAGGAAATAAGCACGTCAGTGCAAGGGAGTTCCAAACCAAAGCAGCTCCCCCATTGCGATTCACTCACTTGCCAGCCTGCCCCACATCCACGCTGGCTGCCATGTCCTCCCCTTCACTCTTGTTTTCTCCTATTAGAATGGAAGCTTCTTGGTGTAGGGGTCACCTGTTTTAGCATCCCCAGAGCTTTGCATAAGATTCAGCATACAGCTTAATGAATGCTCTGTCTCTCTATCTCTCTCAGATTTAAGAGTGTAGACAAGGACTCTTCCACTCCAACTTCTTGCTAAGGGCTCTTTGTGAAGGTAGATGTCTTGGGGGGGGGTGGTCTCTATTTGTGATTTTACAATTTGAAGACCCCTGGGAAGAGAGTGCCCACCAGGGCCCATGGTAGATGACAAGCCCAGGCCAGTAACTTCCCTAGAGGAATTACAAGAGACTGACCGGGTTCACCGGTTCACTGGGATCACCACGAGGGCTATCCTGGAGACAGACAGTTACTGCCACCTCCTAGAGGCCCCTAAGCTACCTGCTCTAGTATTAATGGGCTGGAAGAATTGAATTGACTTTAGGGAGATCCAGATATACCCAGACTGTTAGGCCCCAGTGAGGATGCTACTATTTTCACATCACTTTCCATCTCTGTGTAGGTGACCCATGTGCCTGGAATGATGAGCACCTTCCTAGATGCACTTTCAGCATGTTTAGAGCCTGAGGATGGGGAGACACTGCCTCTAGTCACCCCTGGGGCCCCGATGGGAGCCATTAGGAAGCTGTATCCATGCAACTGCAGGTCTTCCCAGAGTGTCATAGGACCTCCTCACTACAGGAAGGAGGCCTTGCTGACCCACCATGATGCCCCAGGTACTGGACCTCTCCTGGAGTCAAAGATCAAGAATTGAGCCTATTGGTGCCTCTTGTTGGTGACCTGGGTGAGTATAGCAATCTGGGGTAAAGTTCAGGACAAGGGCTGATGACAAGGCATGGAAAACCCTAGAAAAGCACTGGGGCCTTTTTTCCAATCCCCTCAAGGTCACCTCCCTGACCGTGATGTTAGGTGGGCTTAACTTGAAAATGGAATTCCACTCCTCACAGAAATGCCACCATTCATCCACATTGCAATAATAATACTGATGATGCCAGTCAACATGTCTAGAGTTCTTTAGAGTTGGCAAGGTGCCCCGCATGTGTTACCTCATTTGATCTTCACAATACCCTGTAAAGCAGACTTAGGTTTGGGTTTGGTTCTGGTTCTGGTTCTGGTTCTGGTTTGGGTTTGTTTTACCCACACCACACCCCCATATATATTACATGCATATATGTATGTATATATAGGAAGTACAAAAGGAGTCTCTCCAACTAGCTCCCCAGTATCTACAATATGGATCATCCGTGGCCATTTCCCCCAAGCCCCACAGTGGTGGGACCTTGCTTCACATCTCAGCCTCGTCTCCTCCTAAGTCTGGTGTAAACTCTCTGAACAATGCCATTCTAGCATCTGTCTGAAAAATGGTGTCAGGAAAGTGCATCAGTGTTGTCTCCCTGGCCCCCAGCCAAGCAGCCCAACAAGTGCAGTCCTGGAGGAAGAGGCTGCTCGCTGCCTTCAAGACCTTCTGCAATAACTTTATCCTTTTGTACCTTAGTCTCCTTATCATAGAATGAAGGGAGTGGGCTGTGCGGCCTCTGAGGACCCTGCTAATGCCAGCTCCGAGATCCTATATAATATTCCGTCTCCCAGAACCAAGCAGGGATCAGGTCTGGATTAACGAATGCTTGATCTTCCTCTCTTACTGCTTCCCTCTGTGCACACAGGTAAACAGGAGAGGACTCAAGGCACACATGCACACACTTGAGCATGTTCACTCACTGCTCGTCTTCATAGCAGAGTTTGCCGATGGCCCAGATGATGATGATGGGGCAGGGGATGACTGAAAAAGAGACAGGCGTTAGGACCAGGCTATGTGATAAGTGACCAGGGGAGAGGCAAGCACAGTGGGCAAGCACATCCTCCCTATGAGTGTGGCAAAGGGTCATACCCCTGAATTTTCTCCTCCATTTAACCAGATTCCAGACCACCGAAGGTCTGAAGTAAAATTCGGTCACCAGGGGGCATGGAGGGAAGGGATATATTTCAGTGTTGGAGTGTGTGTGTGTGTGTGTGTGTGTGTGTGTGTGTGTGTGTGTGTGTCAGTGTGTGTATGTCTGTGGGAGTGTATCAGTGTGTGTGTGTGGGGGGGCCCTCTGGTAGCATTCTCAAGCCAGGCAGGAATTTTTTGGATTATCCATGATTTGGGGGCATATTTCTTGTGTTTGGATTATCCACACTTCTACTCCCCTACTCAGAATAAATAATCAAATGGAATTACCCAGTGAAAAGATGGCCTGAGCTTGGGGCTCATAGCCTGGATTGAAGATAATGGTGAAGAGCCTTCTTCTCAGCCTTGGGGGTGGCCCAGGACAGCTCCCCACCCCCAATGCAAACCCACCACTTACACCATCCAATGAACAGGAAGACCCACTTCCTCAACTTGTCTGTGGAATAGGTCATGACGATGGCTGTGTGTAGGTAGCAGCCTTCAACAAACATCCAGAAGAAGTTGGTCACCACAAAGTAGTTGAAGATGGTGGTGATGCATCGACACCAAGCCTGATTCAGGGTGGGGAGAGGGGGTCAGTGGAGGGGCTGAGGTAGACACTGGGAGCTATCTCTTTTTTTTTTTTTTTTTTTTGGAAGGGGGAAGGTAGGACAATTGGGGTTAAGTGACTTGCCCAAGGTCACACGGCTAGTTTTGTGTTAAGAGTCTAAGGCAGGATTTGAACTCAGGTCCTCCTGACTCCAGGGCTGGTGCTCCATTCGCTGAGCTACCTAGCCTACCCTGGGAGCTATCTCCTAATAGGATCGTCATCTGGGAGGAACCATGGGCCTTGCCTCCATCACTGGGTCTTCAGGACTGGACTCTTAGTAGGTGCTTAACAAATGTCAGTTGGATTTCAAGGAATCAAATTTCACCTACATCAATTGCTTCATCACCTCAATCTTAGCCCTCCCAGCAATCCTAGTCTACAATGATTAATTCCTGATTTCATGTTATACAGCAAGTGGTCCAACCCCCTTTCTTCTCTTCCTGGGCCTCCCACCTCACTATTCCCCCAGCAAATAATGAAACTAAAATGGAGACTGTGGCAGGAATCCCACCCCTCAAGTCCAGCCTTGCAAACCCCAATAATTCTCATTGCCTCTCCACATTCTCCTCTCTTTTCAAAAGGAAACATTCCTTCTTACAAGGGTAACCTCTTTAGCTGTGCCTCTGAGCCCTCCCTCTTCCATTCCCTCTGGCAACTTGCTTGATTAATAATCCTGCATGAACTGATGAAGAGTGGAGTGAGCAGAACCAGGGGAACAACTTGCAATAACAATAATATTGTAAAGACAAACAACCTTAAAAGACTTAAGGGTTTTGATCAATACAAAGACCAATCAGGCTTGTAAAGGATTCACAAAAGAGCCTCTTCCGTCCTGACAGAGAAGGATGGCTTCTGTTTGGGGGTGCAGCCTATCAGGGAATTTCTATTGCTCCACACTTTTCTCCCTTGGCACAATGGAGAACTCAGATTTGAGGGGTGTGTGTGTGTGTGTGTGTGTGTGTGTGTGTGTGAGAGAGAGAGAGAGAGAGAGAGAGAGAGAGAGAGAGAGAGAGAGAGAGAGAACGAGAATGATATGAAAGAAGAAGAAGAAAGATGTCAATAAAATATTAACCAAATACACAGAAGAGAGCAAAAGGAAGGGGGGCTAGCGAAGCTGGGCACAATTTCATGAAATTTAATCTACACTTTAAAAAGTTCCAAGGGATTCACAGTTTTACACAAGAAGCTGCTTTTCTGTTCTTTGTGCCCTAAAACAGCAGAGTAGCAGGGTGAGCCCTGGCTCCTCCCCATCTCGGATGCTTGCTGCCCATGTGACTTTGGACAAGGCACCTTAGCCTACCTGGGGGTTAGTTTCCTCATCTGGGGAATGAGGGGCTAAGCTATAAGCCCCCTGGGGCCCCCTCTAACTCTAGATCTCTGTGGTGGGGACAGGTGCAAGATAAGGGTCTTCAGGAACATTGATCTTCTGGGGCAGAGAGGGGTTTTATCTGTCTCAGGTTAGGGGTCCACCTGTGGCCAAAGTTTGGGCTCAGTTTGTACCTTGTGAAGAGAGTATCTCAGCTATTTCATAGACAGATATTCCTGCTTCTTCTTCTAAATGCCCCCAAACCATCCCATGCACACTGTTAGAGTTAGACTAGGAATCAAGAGTTGAGCCCACTGGCTTCTGCTAAAGGTCGCTGGCCTTTGTGCTGAACTTCTCTCGCTGCATAGCTACTCCAGTACCTCGTTGTTCTCGTGGACAGTGTGGTCGATCAGCTGCAGGAGGAACCAGAGCATGTTCCGGAGGATGAAAGTCGTGATGAGATTCCAGTGAATTATATTCCGGAGGCAGCGGATGCTCCTGTGCAGGGAAGCAGGCAGTGAAGGACGGGGCTTAAACCCCCAGCAGGGGAGGCCACCACCACCCAGTATGCTCATCCTTCGCAGCCACCAAAAAGATCTTCCTAAAGCCCAAGTCTAGCCACCCCCCCCCCAGAGTAAACTGCAGTGGCTCCCTATCCCCTCCAGAATCAAAAGTCTGGGGGAGAGAAATGGAAAAGGAGGGGGAGGAGGAGAGGAGAGGAGAATAGAAAAGTCAGAAGTGATGGAGCCAGAAGAGGAAGGACATGGGGGAGGAAGGACAAAGAGGAAGGAGGCTGAGAAAGAGAAAGACAGAGACAGTCAAAGACAGAGACAAAAAGAACAAGCTAGAGAAAGAGACAGAGACTGCGGACACAGGGAGATACAAGGACAGAGATGGCAGGAGCAGAGAACTACAGAGACAGAGAGAGAGAGCCCAAGAGCAAAGGTTGGAGTGAGTGGGAGAAGAGCCGTGACTCACTGCAAGCCCAGGAAGAGCAGGAAGGCGGCCAGGAGCGCCCCCATGGACACGCAGTGACCCAGGTAGTTGATGATGAGTGCTATCTTGTAGTGCACGTCGTATTTCCTCTGTAGGGAGACACACAGACAGACAGATGCAGGGACGGGGATGGAGAGACGATCTGTCCTTGGGGGGATGCAGGATCCAGGGAGGAAGCTGTCTTCCCTGCTCCGGACTCCCCAGAGACCCTCTCAGACCCAGACACAAGGCTCCCTCTTGAACGAGGAGCTTGGGACATGGGCTTGGCTCATGTTTGGCACAGTTTCCTACTGGAGTCTTTCTGAAGCAAATCAGGGACTCCTCCACCCTCTGGGTCCAGAGCAGCCTGCTGGTGGGGGGACACCAGAGGGTTTCCTTGTTTTCTGTCACCAGGCTGGGGGCCAGAGGCCAAACCTTGAATCTTGGCTGTGATATTAACATGCTGTGCCACCTTGGTGAAGTCACTTGATTTCTCTGGGCCTCAGTTTACCCTCTGCCTGTCTCATAGGCATTGTGATGAATTAGTGAGATCATGGATGAGAAAGGCTTTTGAGTGATAGAAATCTCTCCCAACATCCCTGGCCCTGCAGCCATCTCTGGTTTCTTTATATTGTTCTCCTCCCTTAGGTTACTTTCTCCCTCACTCTATCCTTGCCTACCTAACCTTGAAGGCTTAGCTCAGGTGTCCTCTTCTCAATGAAGCCTCCCCTGACCCCCCAAGCACCTGGCTTAACACTCATTGGATTGGACTGAACCAGATTTTGGGCCAGGGGCATTTAAAGAGCTCCTGCTCTGGCCATACTTCAGACCCATAACTGCTCAGCCGGCCAACAGAGGCTCACAAGACTGAGACCTGAAAGAAACCTCTGTCTTGTGCGGCCCCTCCCCCTCCCAGGGTCCCAGGGGTCAATGTCATGCCCAAGGTCATGGGGCCAGAGTGATAATAGAAAATGCAAACAGGGGCTCCATTTACTGCTTTGTTCATTGTCTAGATTTAAGGAAGTGAAAGAGAAAATAGCGATAATAAAGTCAGATGGAATGGGAAAATCTGTCTTGAGATCCTTTTTGGAGAGTCAGTGTTTACCAGCACACAAGTCCATGTCGCCGGGAGGCTGACAAAGTGCTTTCCCTGGGAACCTTCAAGGCAGGGAATCATGATCATAAATAAGCCACATTTCTCTAATGCTCTGCTGAGTCCTTTTAAATGGCTTTGCATGTATGATCTGATTGCAAAGTGTCAGGGTTATCATCTGTGTTTAATGAATGAGTGATGGAAGCACAGCCAAGTCGAGGGACTCTGTCAGCATCCTGCTGCTGGGGGTGGGGCAGACACGAGGAGGGAGCAAGGGGAGATTTGAACCCAGGGCTCTGGCTTTTGAGTCACTCTTTTTTCTACCACACTATACTTCAGTGGTAACAGATCTCTGGCCTTTAAGGACATTATCTGAGGGTGGACTTACCTACTGGAAAGAGCCCCAAGTCTTTCCCATTCATGTCTGGGGATTAAGATTGGTGGTCCCTTATCTGTGGTCAGAAATGGTTGGGGTGGGGTTGGGGGGAGGGAGGGAGGTCTGTATAAAATACCGAAATGAATTTCCTTGTGTGCTGGATGTGACTGAGCACCTTTGTCTAGAAGATGGCCTCCTGGCTGCTTCTTGTCATCCACCTGGTTGGGACCATGTGGTATGTGGGGGGGAGGGGGCTCTGTTCTGCTAGTGCTCCAGCTCTTCCCTGGGCTTCCAGTATGTCCCGTCTCCCCAAGTAGTCTGTGACCCTCCCTCCTGTTTCCACCATGGTGGGGCACAGTGCAGGGCTGGCTCTTGTGGGGAGGCTGAGGAAAAGCTTTAGAACAAGCACACCCCCCTCTAGATCCTTGTGAATTCTGTAACAGAAAGTCCTGCTAACAAGGCTTCTAGGGCGGGCTTGTGGCATCCTGCATGTGTGGGGGAGGGCACACTCACCTTGTCATCCAAGATGGGCTCACACTGAGAATAGTTGATCCTCGAGGCCCAGGTCCCATTGCCTGTGCATTCTCGGTAGGCATTCCCTGCAGACAGAAGCACAGCCGTGAGTCAGGAGGGCTGGGATGGGGGAGGCAGAACCCAGGGCCAGCATGGTGGCTCCTACACTTACACAGAGGTTGGGAGGGCAGTCTTGACATCCTCACTGACCTGCTGTCGTTATTCCTCTCCCTCATTAGAATGTGTGTTCTTCCCTTCCTTCCTCCCTTCCTCTATTTTTTTCTTCTTTTTTAGGGACAAAGAATTTGATAATTTTGTTTTTAAATTCACTGCATTGTGTAGGTATACATGGGGCACATAGTGGGTCCTTAATAAGTGAATGCTGGTTGAGTGATTAATAATGGCTTTGGTCATTTTGTCATTAGTTTGGAGCTCCTCTGAGACACCAGAACACCTTAGGCTGCCCCCCTCCCCCAGAGATGCTGTGTGAAGGTGTGGCCTTCAGCTCAGTGTGCTTGGGCTTCACACTAGGAAATGGAGCAGAGATTTAGAACTGGAAGGACTTTAGAAACCTAGTCCAACCCTTGTCTTCTACAGAGTAGGAAACTGAGGTCCAGCAATGTGAAGTGACTTGCCTAGGGTCACACAGGCAGGAAGTAGCAAAGCTGGCACCTGGGCTCAGTGGGGGAGAGCTTCCCCAGTGCTAGCCCAACCCTCATATTTGTTTCACTATTGGGATATTGATTATGAATATTTATTCTTTCATATTTTCTCTCAATTTAACCAAGTTAGGGCCTAAAAATCAAACACTCTGCCACTGTCCACACAAATTGAGACATTAGTTATTTATTCAGGAGGCAATTGGGGTAAAGTGACTTGCCTAGGGTCATGCAGCTAGGAAGTATCTGAGGCTATATTTGATTCCAGGGCCAGCTCTCTATTCACTGTGCCACAGAGTTGCCCCTGGCATGCCCACTGGAACCCCACTGGTTGTGGGTCATAAATGATTGTAGCCCAATCCAACCCAAGGTCACTGTCAATCCAAAGCAAGCCCAGGGCACACTCAGGACAGGCAGCAGGGAAAGGGGGGGAAGCTGTGCCCACTTGTCTGCTCTGAGCAGCTCCTGGCATGGAGATGGAGGAGGGAGGGGTTGGCTCTATCACACCCACGCAAAGAAGAAGCCAGGCTCTGTGGTCGCTGGCGCCTCCAATAAATGAAAGATTCCTACGGAAATGCTGCTGGAGAGCACAGACACAGACAGGAGTGGGCTGACCCTGGGGCAAGAAGCCAGGGCCCCCCAGACCAAGTTAATTTAAAAAGTCACCTCCACTTATTTGACAAGCACCAAATTAAAAAAAAAAATTAAACTCATACTTGCGGGGCTTCCAGAGCAGAGTATTTTATTAAAGGAATTGGTTTTTAATAACTGCTTTGGGACTCAATCATTAAAAAATAATGATCATTTGGTAGCTCTGCCAAGGAGAACTGGTTCTGGCTGTGGCTTCCAAGCTAGGAAGGCCCAGAGACCGCTGTTTCACTGTGCACACATCTGCTGCCCAAGGCACAGCCAATGGAGGTGGGAAGGGGCTCACCCCCAGAAACCTTGGGAGCTCTCTGCTAGGTGCCAGGGGCTGCAATCTGTGGGGCAGGCTGGTGAGATCACAGCTCTGGAAGGATAAGGCCAAGTCTAGCTGTCTGACTGTTGGCATGCCTGATCTTTGAGTCTGGAGTCCAGACCGTCTCTACCAGAGAGCCCACCCATCCTATCTATGGATCTGAACCCTGGTCTGGGGATTGTTCTCGGTGTCAGGGAACTGGTGCTGACTGGCCCTGTCTGCCCCATAGAGAGCCATAGCAGGAAGGGGCCTTGGGCATCACTTGGTCTAACCAGACAGGAAAGGAAACTGAGGCCAGAGAGAGGTGTTGTAGTGGTGTTCATCCCCCACACCCTGTCTCTGCCTGATGCTCTAGGAAGGAAGAGCCCTCCAAAGGTCTTCCCAGGGTCCTCCCAGGACTAACTGAGTGGGACGTGGCCAACTAGACCTGGTCAAGTAAGTAAAAAGTTGATGGGGTATAGTATGATAGAGCTTGGGCCTGGCACCAGAAGACTTTGGTTTGAATTGTGACTATTGCTCCCTGGCTATGTGACCTTGGACAAGCCACTTCCTTTCTGGGCCTCACTTTCCCCACATCTATAATAAGAGGTCACACCAAATAGCCTCTGAGGATTGGGGTATCAGTCTAGCAGCTGAGTGCTGGAAGGAGAGAAGGGAGAGACTAGAGCAGTGTTGGATTTGCTAAACTGAGTCCCACCACATTATGGGGTCCTTCTGTTGACAGCACTGGCCCCAAGGGACACCAGGCAGTAGAACGTGATTGTCCTCCATGATACCAGCCTCAAACAGGCGGATGCCAGCTTTTCCATCACCATTATGAAGAATGCTGACAGGATCAGGGCATGCCATTGGTGCTTAATCAATGCTACATTCAGTTTATTCACTGGATGCTCAGCTCCCTTGTGAGTTGAGTGAACTTTAGGGCTTCAACAGACTTAAACAGGCTTAAATTCCATAAACAAAGGAAAATGTATAGTCTGGCTAGCAGGTCCTTAACCCTCTCAAGTAGATTTTCTGGTGTGTTTCTTCAGTAGCCTCAATCATTCTCAAATAAATATAGTTGAAAAGTCAGTTGGGTTCAAGGTGGAGGCTCAAACGATGTCTCCATGGAGCCATTCATGCTTTTTCTGGATGTTAAGAGGGACACAGCCTTCCTACTTAATATCCCTTGCAAAATTAGCAACTTTCTTTTGAACATAAAGATTTTATGAAGTCCCCTGCCTATTGCCACAAATGGCTTCTACCCTCACTTGGTGGTGTCTTTGTGTCTTTCTGAAAGTACATGGGTTAATTAGCCTAACCCAATATTCAGGCAGCTGGTCCTAGTTGGATCTTTTTCTGAATTGGTTGTGGAGCAGGGGATTCAGAGTCAAAGGGCCTTCATATGAATCTTGGCTTTGAAACTCACCACAAGTGTGGCCCTGGGCTTCTGAGGACCCTTTTTGGGATTTGGTCTCCACATGTAGAAGAAAGGAGGGGTCGTTTTCCATGACTGACCAGTAAAAGTAAAACACATCAATGGGGGATTATGACATGGGATTTGGAGAGGACTCTGATCCAAAAAATACCTAGAACCTCAAGTAGCTACATGGGACCTAGAAAGGGAGGGACCTCAGTTATCTCAACTATTATTGATGTAATATAGTGGTTATTTATTCTAACCCAGGATGCACAAATTTAGAGAATCCACCCGAATGTTCCCATGAACTATTTGTGCTGGACCTGTGGCAGAATGTTCCTAGCTCATTCTGGGATGATCAGTCACTGGAGGACATGCTGGACCTTGGTTCTGACATAGCAATGCCATTCTAGTCCTCTTCCAGAACAAAGGACAACAGCCAACCAAATGTTGGCTAGAATTCACCTGGGATCCATCTGGTCCTTTTAATCACAGAAATCTATTAACAACCTAGTAAATGTCTTTTTCTGATACTGATTGATCCACCCCCTTCCCACAATCCTCGTTGCTGTCATCTACTGGTCTTTAGGGCATTTTCCTACCTTCATTAACTCCCTTAGCACCTGGCAGAGTGCTCCCCTCCATGCACTTCTTCCCTGCCATCATCCTCAAAGGTTCTACTAACCTTAGGGGCGCTTCCTCTTATAACCTTGTCCTCACAGAGCTCCTCAGCTCCCACTTAAGTGGGTCAGATTCCCCCCTTCTCTGGGACCCTCATCAATGATCATCTCCATGTTTTCTTTCAACCTCCAGCCTACGGAGGCAGGGGATAGAACCTGGAGTCAGGAAGACCTGAGTTCAAATTCAGCCTCAGAACAAGTGCTGTCTGCGTGATCTTAGGCAAGTCATTTCACCTGCTTGCCTCAGTTTTCTCATCTGTAAAACAGATAATAAAAGCACCTATCTCCCAGAGTTGTTGTGAGGATCAGATGAAGGAACACTTAGCTCAGCGCCTGTCGTTGTCAGCCGTGATTATTGCCTCTCTCTAGGCTCCTCCTGTTCCTTTGCCCATGCCTTCCCTCGACCCTGTCATGCCCTAAGTTGAAGTTTTTGCTTTCTCTTTCCCTGCCACACCAAACTTCTAGTTCTTTAGAGAGAACCCCCACTTTACTTTAAATTTCATTCACTTTTGAATATACCTTCTCCTCCCTATGCAAAAAGCTCTGGTGCCTCATTAGATTGTAAGCTCCCTGAGGACAAGGACTGTTTTTGCCTTTTTTATATCTCCAGCCCTTGGCACAATGCCTGGCACATAGTAGGCCCACTCAATAAATGCTTATGGATTTACCAAAAATTAAAAAGGAAAAAAATGCTTGGCAGAACCACCCAATCCGTGGACCATATCTGACCACAATGCAACATTCCATTCCTAGGACCCCCTTCTGCAAAGAAGAGGATTCCATGCCAGTCTCAGCCCCTGCTCCCGCCACTTTCTCACCACTGGCTTCCTCCTCAGTCCCCTGAAATCTGGCTTTAGTCCCACCCACGGAAAGAGCCACAGAAACGACCTACTAATTGCCAGCACCAAGGCCTTTTCTCATTCTTCATCCCCTGGCTTGTCTGGAGCTCTGGACACTAATGACCACCCAGTTCTCTCTTTTTCCTTGGCCTTTATTCAGGATGCAGCCCCCTCCCAGGTCCCATTCTCTTCCTTCTTCCCTGACTGCTTCTCCCCAGCTTCCTTTGTTGGCTCATGGTCTACCTCCTGCCCTTTAAATTCGGCTGTACTCCTTTAAGGCTTTCTCCTGGGACCCTTCTCCTCTCCTCCTAACCTTTCTTCCCACCAAACACCTTCCCCTGTCTTCACTTACTGCAAAAGATCCAGCCAGCATCCTTGCCTTTGAGGGCACCAGCCTTTGCACCTCCTACCACCTTCCCCTTTGCTCCCTCTTAGCCAGTTCAGGGATGGTTCCATCCTTGGTCTGGCCATTACGAAAGAACAACTCTGCCTCCAGGCTCCAGAACTCCTAAGTTCTTCTCTCTGACCACAGCCTCCTACCCTTCCACCCCTTTCCTGCCTCCCCTCTCCTAACCCTAGTTATCACCATGATTTCTAGTCCCCTGCCCCTCCCCCTTCTCCCAATCCATCAGCCTTCCTCTGGCCTCAGCTCCCTCCCTTTATATCTTACCCTCCCTCCAGACTGACCAGTCCAAACATATCCAACCAGCTTCCCTCAGGCTGCGCGCACACACACACACACACACACACACACACACACACACACACACACACACACACCAGCAATACCCCATCCCCTGGCCAAACCCCCACTTGGGCCATGCCCCCCATCTGCCTTCTCTGCTCTGTCCTGTGAGCGCCCCAGACATGCCTGAGTCTAACCTCAGCTGTGAGTCTTTTGTTCATCCCTGATTGACTCTGACTTTCTTCAGTGACTCTTCCAAAGCCTCCTCTTTCTTCAGACCACACCTCCTGGGCTGCCTTCCCCTTCCTCACTCCACTTCTATGTTAAAAAGGAAAAGGAGACCATGTGTGGGAGCTCCCTCTTCCTCCTTGCTCCTCTCTTTGTCCCCACCCCATCCTGTTCTGTCCCAGGCTTCTCTTCCCCAAGGACAGGACATCCTCATGCACCCTAGCTCATGGCCTCAGGAAGCAGAAGCTTGCCCTGGGGTCCTTCTCTCTCTCTCCTCTCAGTCTCCTGATTTCCTGGCTCCTTCCCTGCTCTCTGCAAATACGCCAAAGTCTCCCCCATCTTGTCGGTGACCAAAGGGTTGGGAACGTTGGGTGAGAGATGTAAAGAGGCAGATTCCAGGGGGATGTTGGGAGATCCTGGGAGTAGGAGGGGTGGGGGCTCTTTCCTCCTCTCAGAGAGTCTTCAAGCAGGGGCTGGACAGCCACTTGACAAGGATATTGAATGTTGTTCAGGTATGTCACCCCAGATGGCCAAGGGGCTCCATTCTAGCTTGGAGAGTCCGTGAGGCTGAGACCATAAACAGGGGCTATTTCTGACAAGGGCTGCATTAGTTACCATGGAAATGCCCATGAACCTTGAGAAGGATCTGTGTGGCTTGTGTGCCACCAGGACAGCTGTGGGCATTAGGGCAGGAGGGAGCTGCAGGCTCCTGTGCTCTTTCTGGCTGTTTGCACATGCAGACACAGTCAGCAGCTGACCCTCCCCCTCCCTTCCTGGGCAGTCATGGTGCCTCCTGTTTCTGGATTCCAGAAATGGTTTTCTCTCCACCCCATCGTTCTCCTTTAGGGACCCCCAGGAGTGATGCTGCTCACGCTAATCTAATTTAACAAGTGCTGGGGGGACAAACCAGTCCTTGCCTGAGTTCAAGAGGTCTTCCTTCCTCCCATACAGATAAGATGAGGGCATGGGCTGGAGCTGTGATTTAATGTCTAGTGGCAACTCCCAGGTGAGGGAATTCACTTTACTAATGCAGGTAAACACCCTTTCTGCAACATATGGGCTGAGGGAGGGGCTTGGGGAAGACTTGTCCAGGGTCACACAGCCGATATGTATCAGAAAGGAGACTTGAAACCAGGCCTTCCTGACTCTGAGGCCAGTTCTCCATCCACTACAATAAAGAAATATGCAAAGTGATTTCTGGGGCAGCCAGGAAGACTTTCTTCAAGATACGATGCCTCAGCTGAACCTTGCAGGGCAAGGCAGGGTGCAGATGGAGGGGCTTCTGGGCTTGGAGGACAACACATGGACAGCCCAAGATGGAAGATGAAACAGTATGGAGGAGGAAGAGTGAGGGAGCCATTTTGACCATCACTCTCTGCTTCTCTGGATGTCTCACCCAGTCCCTTTTTTCTCAGCTCCTTGTGAACCGGGACAATTTTCTGGCCTGTTCTCTCTCTCCTGGTCTGGGGTTTTCTAATTTCTCACATCATCAGGAAATGGAAGGACAAAGATGGGACAAAATACTCAACATGAGAAAGCCATGGATTTGCTGACCCTTCCCAGCAAAGCCCATACGTTGGGCTGGGGAGTGAATGATGTCCCTGATTAACCAGCATGAGCCCAGCTGAGTTCTTAGCCAGACTTCTACAGGGGAGGCCCAATGGGTTTTGTCTTTCATCTGAAGGTGCGAATCAGCTCTGTCAGAGGTAGACAAAGTCAAGCTTGGCTCCACCAAATGGAGGAGAGATTAGCCTTGCCCTGCCTGACTGAAGAGGGCAGAGCCTGGAGCAATGAGGCTAAGTTCCAAAGAGGCTGATCTAGGCTCCTACCCAGGGTGCAGTCTCAGAATGTGCAGGTGGGGAGCTCCCACGCTTGGAGGTCTCCAAATAGATAGTGGACAGCCACCTGTCACATGCAGCTGACATGACTCATATTCAGGTGGGGGTCGGATTGGATAACTGCTGAACTCGCTCCCAGTTCTGGGCCTCTGAGGTTCTGTAATGAATGACCCAATGGAAGGGTGCCAAAGGTTTGAAGCCAGGGTTGAAAAAGAGGAAGAGGACAGGTTGGATTCCTATCGGGAAACTGGGAAGTTGGCTCCTTTGGTGAGCAAGCAGTCTCATCTTTGGGATGCCTGCCTGCTTCCATAAGTATGACTGTGTGGCAGCAGGCATGGAATATGGCTGCTTCCAAAGCACTAAGGATGGCAGTACCCCGGGAGCCACAGAGGCGTGGGGATGACTGGGGCCGGCTCTAGTGGGCAGTCCATGAGGAGTTCTGTGGAGGAATGGGAAGGTGAGACATCATCAAGGAGTGATGCCACACGGAGGAGGGGTGGCCACAGGCAGGAGAAAGGGATCCTCCACTGAGGTACTCAGAAAAGAAATGGGATGTGAGCAGTGCCTCTGGCACATTGGGTAGAGCCCCTGGACTCCATGCAAGGACATGGACGAGGGTGTCACAGACTGGGCAGGTAGGATAGGCTTCACAGTCAGCATTCCTCAGGGGAACTTCCAGACAGATTCGCTCACACACAGACTTATTGGACTGTCAGAATATCACCCCCTGTAGAAAATCTTCAGGGCCCTGGTTGTACCTGACTGTGCCTATGTGAGGGGCACCTCAGTCAGGCAATGGGTCCTCTCCCAACATTCCACAGGAAATGCTTCCCCAGTCTGCTCCTTGGACCAGCGAGACTCAGAGGAGGAACCCCGAGTCCCTTGTCCTTCGATGTGGATTTGGCCAGCTTCCTCAGCCTCCCCAGGTCCCAAGTACATCACTGGTTCAGTGGGAAGGATGCTATGGTCCTCTCCCAGTCCCCATGGAGATACTGTGTGGATAAATGAGGTCCTCTCCAGGGAAACGGGCTGGGGGCAAGGAGGAAAGGCATGGCTGGAATCCAGTGCGGGTACCAGGGCTTCATTCCCCAGCCACTGTGTGAAGCAAACAGTGCAGGGGGAGGAGGGCCCCTGCTTTTCTCTTTTCTAGTCTGTAGGGTCTCCTTTTTAAAATGTTGCCCCTAGCAACCATCAAGGGCAGCCGAGGCTCTCATCACCATGACGCCGGGGGGAGGAGGGGAGTGGGGGGGGCGCAATCACAGGAAGACACCCAGGTCTGTGTCTTCACACATGAAGGGGCTTGGGAGCAGCCTCTGACTGCCAGGAGCTAGGGTACAGGCCCTCAGGAAAGTAGACACTCTGGAATCATCTCTGAAATCCTCCAGCCCTTCCCACTTGCTGGGAAACTTCGTCCACGTCTCACCATCTAGCCCATGGCAGAAGGAAGCTCCAATCAGTCTGGGTGGCTCTTCTCAGAGGCAAGCCAAAATGGTGACTGGGTGGTGGCACAGAAGGTCTGGGTACCAGGCCCTACTGGGTCGTTCATTAGCATTGGAACACTGCATGGGTCACTAAATATCAACTTCAGCCTCCTCACTTGAAAAAATTGGAGCAATGAACTTAGCCCAGCTACCTCCTAGACTCAAATACAAATGTCTACACATTTGTACACGCCTTTGGAATTACATTAGAAGGTGATTTCTGAAGATCCAATTCCCCCTAAGGCTCATGGGTGTGTGCATGCACACATGTGTATGTGTGCCTCCGTGTGTGCGTGTGTGTGTGTGTGTGTGTGTGTGTGTGTGTGAACGTGAGCCCCCTAAGGATGCCTGCATCTCAGAAGAGGAGGAAGAGGGGACTGGAAAAAAGTCAGTGATGATGATGGCCCAGACCCTGTAACAGAGATGGGGAGGGCCAGCTGGGGTCTGTGGGACCATCCCATCCCTGCATGCACGCACCTGCCAAAGGTCAGACCCAGACTCGACCCTTGAGTGCGTATTTCAGGAGCATGTCTCAGAGGCTGGCTCTCCCCCATCCCTTCAAGCCACACTGCAAATTCATCCCAGCTTCTGACACAAGAAGGGGGCCTCAGGGGTGGTTCCTCATCTCCAAACTAGGGACCATAATAAGACCTCTCCTCCCTAACTCAGACAGAAGGAAAACACTGGTCCTGCAGAGACATCAGGTAGAGGCAGAGAAAGTGCTAGAATGGGGACACGGAGAGCCAGAGGGGACCTCCACTGAGCCAGAGACCTCCACAGAGAGCTGGAGGAGACCTCCGCAGCAGCTGACCCAAGGCTTGTGTTCTACAAATGAGGAAACTTAGACTCAGGGAGGACTGACTCACCTAAGACCATACAGATCATAGGCACTGGGGACAGGCTTTGGACCCATGTCCTCTGATTTCAGAGCCAGAGAACTTTGCCTGATATGGTGAAGCCCCCTTGGGAAAGCTGAGTACGAATCCCAGCTCTTACACAGTCAGTCAGTCAATAAACATCTATTAATGTCCTATTCCTATTCTCTGCCAGACTCTGTGCTAAGTGCTCCAGATGTACAGGAAGGCAGAAGGCAGACCCGGCTCTCCAGGAGCTCAGAGTCTAGTGGGGCAGACAATACTCCAATAAGTACAGACAAACCACAGGCAGAATAAACTGAAAATGACGGCTGAGGAAAAGCCAGAATGAGGGCATCGGGAAGGGCTTCCTGGAGAAGGCAGGATTTTAGCTGGGACTTGGCAGAAGCCAGGGAAGCTCTCCCGGAGGCAGAGGCAGGAGGGGCAGCATTCTGGGTACAAGGGATGCCTATGAGAATGCCCAGAGTTAGGGCACAGTTAGGAGGCCAGTGGCCCTGAAGGAGAGAAGACTGGGAAATACCCTGAGTCACTCAGGAAGGGCTCTGAAGGTCAGACAGAGGAGTGGGTATTGGTCCTGGAGGTGATAGGGAGTCACTGTATTTATTGAGTAGGGGGTAACAGGGTTGGACCTGTCCCTTATAGGAAGAACACTTTGGTGGATGAAAGGAGGATGGACTGGAGTGGGGAGAGACCAGAGGTAGGCAGACCCCTGGCAGCTGTGGAAATAATCCAGTGTGAGATGATGAGACTCTGAACCAGGGTGGGGGTAGGACCAGAGGAGAGAAGGGGGCATATTGGAGAGATGCTATGAAGATCAAATCAACAGGTCTTACCAACAGATTGGATATGGTAGGAGAGAGACAATAAGTCATGGAGGATGTTACCTAGTTTGTAAGCTGGAGTGCTGGAGGATAGTGGTACCACTGGTACTAAAGTAGAAGAGGGAGAAGGATTAAGGGGAAGTGAATGATTTTGTTTAAGAGGTCTATGAAACATTCAATTTGAAGATGTCTAATCATATCCTGCATCCAACTGCAGGTGGCTGGAGATGCTAGACTGTGGGTTAGGAGAGAAGTCAGGGCTGAGACCACTCATCAGAGAGATGATCATGGAATCTATGAGAGCTGATGAGATCACAAAGTGAAATGGGAGAGAGGAAGAAGAGAGGACAAGCTAGAGCCTGGTGTGATGCCTAACACCCTAAGAGAAGATCTAGCAAAGAAGACAAAGAAGGAGTGGTCAGAGAGAGGAGGAGAACCAGGAGGAAGCATGCTCTGAAAACCTGGAGAGAGGAGGGGATCCAGGAGAAAAGAGTGACCCACAGCATCCAATGCTTCAGAGAGCCTGAGGAGAATGAGGATGGAGGAAAGGCCACTGGATCTGGCACCCGGGAGATCACAGGCAGTTTTGGAGAGGGCAGCTTTAGAGGAATGGTGAGGTCAGAAATGGGACTTCAGAGAATGCAGAGAGAGGAAAAGAAGCAGAGGCTTCTGTTGCAGACAAGTTGTGAAGCCTTAAACTGTTTCTTAACCTCTTGGAATCTCATTTTGCTCATCTGTAAAATGGTGCTTATATCACAGGGTTGTTGAGAGGGGAGGAGTTTTAAGGTTTCAAAGCATTTTATGTTTACTATCTCATTTGATCCTCACAGCCCTCCAAAGTGCATGCCAATTATTAATCCATTTTATAAAGAAGGAAACTGGGACTGAAAAAAAAGGGAGTAAAGGCAGACTCCCCTGAACTCTCTCCCAAGCTGTCCAAAGACCTCTAAACAAATTTGGGAGAATAGAGCCCGCGAAAAGACCAAGTGAAATAAATGTCCAGCCCAAAACAACTTAGAGGGTTGGTAGTGATAGTGCAGCAAAGTCCATTGCAGGCTATGCCAGTGAAGACCAAGCCCCAGAAAACCAGGAGCAGGATTCATCGAAACAGAATCAGTGGCAGCAGTAGAGATTTCCAGACCTCTCAGCCCACAGGTGGTAGGAGGATTGGACAATGCGGTAGAAGACTTACAGGGATCCCTTTGCTGGCACCAGGGGCAGGACTCTGTTGCATTGCCTACACTTGGATCTGGGTCACAGTCCTGGTTCTTAGTCCCAGTGTGAGGAGGAGCACTAGCACAACAGAGCTTGTGGCCACAGGGGAGCAAGATTGAAGAGTGCTTGTGGTCACTCACAAACCAGTGCACAGTGCAGGAGGGCGATAATACATCCCTCCCTAGATCATAGCACCTTGGAAGAGTCAAAACTTACAGATCACCAGAATTACCTCTGAAAACAGCTGCACAAAAATCCTAAAGCTTAGGAAAATGCCCCCTCCACTTGGGAAGCAGAGCCCCACTTTAGCATAGAGTTAAAAGTCAAGAACTAGCTAGAAAATGAGCAAACAATGGAAAATGAGCAAACAACACACAAATTCTGAAAATCGTAAGTTTTTGTGGTGACAAGAAAGATCAAGACACACACTAAGGAGAAGACAACAAAGTCAAAACTCTTACATCCAAAGCCTCCAAGAAATATATGAATTTAGGGGCGGCTAGGTGGCGCAGTGAATAGAGCGCCGGCCCTGGAATCAGAAGGACCTGAGTTCGGAGCCGGCCTCCGACACTTAATCCATACAAACAAAAAAAAAACCTAGCCGTGTAACCTTGGGCAAGTTACTTAACCCCAATTGCCCTCAAGGGGCGGCTAGGTGGCGCAGTGAGTAAGAGCGCGGGCCTCGGAGTTTGGATGACCCGAGATCAGATCCAGCCTCAGAAAATGAGCACCCACGCATAAATAATGACTAGCCATGTAACCTTGAGCAAGTTACTTAACCCCAATTGCTCAAAAAAAAAAAAAAAAGAAATATATGAATTGGTCTCAGACCATGGCAAATCTCAAAAAGGATTTAAAAAATCAAGTAAGAGAGGCAGAGGAAAAATTGGGAAAAGAAATGGGAGTGATGCAAGAAAAGCATGAAAAAAGAGTCAATAGGGCAGCTAGGTGGCACAGTGAATAAAGTAAGAAGACCTGAGTTCAGATATGCCCTAGCACACTTAACACTATCTGTGTGTGACTTGGGCAAGTCAACCCCAATTGTCCTGCCCTCCCTGCTCCAAAAATCAAAAACCAAAAATAATAAAGAAAAGAACACCTTAAAAAGCAGAATTGACCAAATGGAAAAAGATACACAAAAATTCACTGAAGAGAAGAACTCTTTAAAAAGTAGAATTGGTTGGGGCAGCTAGGGGCGCAGTGAATAGAGCACTGGCCCTGGAGTCAGGAGGACTTGAGTTCAAATCCAGCTTCAGACACTTAACATGAAAAAAAAAACCTAGCCATGTGACCTTGGGCAAGTCACTTAACCCCAATTACCCTCCAAAAAACAAGAAAAAAGGTAGAATTGGCCAAATGGGAAAGGAAGCATGAAAGCTCACTGAAGAAAATAATTCCTCAAAAGTTAGAATTGGGCAAGTGGAAGCTAATGACGATATGAGACATCAAGAAGCAATCAAACTAAATCAAAAGAATGAAAAAATAGAGGAAATATCACACTGGAAAAACAACCAACCTGGAAAGTAGATCCAGGAGACATAATTTAAGAATTATTGTACTATTTGAAAGTCACAGTAAAAAAAAAAACAGCCTAGACATCAACTTTCTAGAAATTATCAAGGAAAACTCCTCTGATATTCTAGAACCAGAGGGTAAAGTAGAAACTGAGAGAATCCACTGATCATCTCCTGAAAAGGATCCCCAAATGCAAACTCCCAGAAATATTCTAGCCAAATTCCAGCCCTCCCAGATCAAGGAGAAAATACTTCAAGCAGGGAAAAGAAACAATTCAAATATCATGTAGCTACAGTCAGTATAATACAAGATTTATCAGCTTCTACATTAAAGGAACAAAGGACTTGGAATATGATATTCTGGAGGGCAAAAGGGCCAGGATTACAAACAAGAATCACTTACCCAGCAAAACTGAGTATAATCCTTCACGGGAAAAATGAACATTAAGTGAGATGGAGGACTTCCAAGCATTCCTGATGAAAAGACCAGAGCTGAGCAGAAAATTTGGCTTTCAAATACAAGATTCAAGAGAGGCATGAAAAGGTAAACAAGAAAGAGAAATCATAAGGGATTCAATAAGGTTAAACTATTTATATTCCTATATGGAAAATGATATATTTATAACTCCTAAAAACTTTCTCATTTTTAGGGCAGTTAGAAGAAGTATACATAGAAAGAAAGCAGAGGTGTGAGTTGAATGTGATGGTATGATTATCTAAAAAAAGTAAAATTAAGGGGTGAGAAGAATGCACTGGGAGAAGGGGACAGAGAGAGGTAGAATGGGATAAACTATCTGACATAAAAGAGGTCTGAAAGAGATTTTACAGTGGAGGGGGAAATGGGGAACGTAGGGAGGGGAGCACATGAACCTTACTCTCATTGGAAATATATCTTACTGTACAGGAAAATAGGAAGGGAAAGGGATAAGTGGAAGAAGCTTATAGAAAGGAAGGCAGTTTGGGGAAGGTAAAAGTCAGAAGCAAAACACATTTGAGAATGGATGGGGTAAAGAGAGAGAGTAGGATGAAGAGGGGAAAATAAGATGGAGGGGAATACATAGTTGGTAATCGTTATTGTGAAAAAAAATTTTTTTACAATGAGCTTCTCTGATAAAGACAATTTCTCAGACATATAGAAAGCTGAGTCAAATTTATAGACATAAGAGTCATTCTCAATTGAAAAATGGTCAAAGTATATGAACAGGCAGTTTTCAGACATAGTAATAAAAGCTATCCATAGTCATATAAAAATGCTCTAAATCACTGTTGATAAGAGAAATGCAAATCAAAACTCTGAGCTACCTCACACACGTCAGATTGACTAATATGACAGAAAAGGAAAATGACAAATGTTGGAGGGGATGTGGGAAAATCAAAACACTAATTTACTATTAGTGAAATTATATACTGATCCAACCCTTCTGGAGAGCAATTTGGAACTATACCCAAAGGGCTACAAAAGGCATACTCTTTGACCAAGCAATGCCACTACTAAGTCTGTAGTCCTTAAAGAAATGATGAGCAGGATGTTTTCAGAAAAACCTGGAAAGATTTATGTGAACTGAGGCAAAAGTGAAATAAGCAAAACCAGGAGAACGTCGTACACAGTAACGGCAGCATTGTATGATGGTCTACTATGAATAACAGCTGTTCTCAGCAATACAATGATCCAAGACAGTTCTGTAGGACTTATGGTGAAAGATGCTGTCCATAGCTGGAGAAAGAACGGGTAGAGCCTGAATGCAAATCAAAGATACTTTTTCTTTCCCTTTTTAATTTTCCTTTTTTTTTTTTTGTCGGGGTTTTCTTCCACAGAATGACTCACATGGGCGTGTGTTTTGCATAACTACACTTGTATAACCTACGTCAAGGTTACAGCAGCATTTGAACTCATGCTTCCCAGCCCCTCCCTGTCTACTGCTTCTATTACCCGCGATCTACAGAGCTTCGTCTTCTTCGAGTCAGACGACAGAGCAGAGAAGTTATTACGCTCAGTGCGTAGAGGAGAGAGAGGAGCCCAACGAAGTCAGAGGACTCGGGTACAGTCTCTTGGTCAGAGCAGCTGGAGCTCCGAGGCAGGAGTGCTGGGGGTGGGGGTGGGGGGGACTCTCAGCTCTCAGGCTGTGCCTCGGAGGAAGGGCGGGATGTAATGAAAGGGAGGAGCTTCCTCCAGCTCCCCCCTTCGCTCCCCCCCACCGCCCGCTTTTCAGCTCCTGCTCTTTGTACCCCCAGATTAGCACGTGCTGAGAGCATAGGAAATGCGCTGTCTTTGTGCCTGTCTCTGTGTGTCTCTCTCCCCCCACCCTCTACCTCTGTCTCTCTCCACCTCCGTTAGATAATAAGTACCTGCTGCCTAACAGCTACGGACTGGGCTGTAGGGCAAGGAGGAGCCACTGGCCCCATGTGCGCTGAGCTTGTAGAGGTGGGTTGGGGCAGAGAAGTCTGTATAATATCCTCAAGGCAGGACCCTGGAGGCAGCCTCGACTTCCCAGAACGTCCTATCTCTCCCAGGGCCCCTCCCTCGGCACAGGAGGACTAGGTTCTGTACAACTCACTGTGTGACCCTGTAAAAGTCGTCTTCTCTGGGAGCCTCAGTTTATCCATTTGGATAGTCCTTTCCTGGTCAGCTTCACAGTGTGTCTTGAGAATGAAGCATCATCTTGCAAGTAGAAAGGGCACTTCTTTAGTGTCTGTCCCAGGAGCGCTGGGCTCAGAGGCGCCATCCACTTCCCCTGCCCTGTCCATCCGCTGGCTGGGGAAAGCTCGGGGTCCCTGTCTCCCAGTCCCAGCTGGTTCTTGGCCTCATTTCAGGACTGCCAATTGTCTCCTTACTGCCTGCTTTCTTGAGTGATCATCCGCCTCCAAAGCAGACCTCAGTTTCCTCATTTGCAATGGTCCATTCTGGCCTCACACCAAAAGCCTAGGCCTGAATCAGGCTCAGACACTGAACTGAAAGGAGAAATGGGTCTAGGGAGGGTCTGCTCTCAGATGGTCCAGTTTCACGGGCGTCTTTTTGCTGTCTCCTCTTGAACCCTAACTCTCCCAAATCCCGTTACCCCTTTGTCCTGGTGGACCCTCTGAAGGGAGGAGGTCTGGCTGAAGCCAGATGCCTTCTGAAGTCTCAGGAAAGAGTTGTTGATTGATCCCTGCCTTCGAGTACAGGGAGCAGGGCCTGGGGCCTATTAGCACAAGGGAATGCTGCTTGCCAAGGAAACAGAGCCACAGATGCTTGGAGGGAGAATCAATGTTGAGGCAAGGAGCTGTGGACTTGGTGTGCCCACAATGCCCCTTCTGTCCCTGACTCAAGAAAGCAGGCAATGGAAGTGGGTGCCCAGAAACCCAAAGCCCCTCCCTGGCCTAGATCCCAGGGCTGCCTCTTCTTGGGCTAGGCTGTCATTGCAGCAGTCCCCTTCTGTGGCTCACTAGTATGTCTGCCCAATTCCGCACTGTGCCTGCCCACCAGTGTCTGCTTCCTCCAGAAAGCCTTCCCTGACTATTGCAGAATTACAGAATCTCAGAGCTGAAAGGAACCTCAGAAGCTGACCAGTCTGACCAGCATCTGGAGCCCAAAGTGGGTACACAGAAACTGCTTGGATACCTCCAGTGGTGGGGAACTCACTATCTCCTGAAGCAGTCTGTTTACTATGGGGGCAACTCTAATCCTAAAGAAATATCTCCCTCTCTGGAGCCACTAGATGCTTCTTTCTGACCTTGGCTCATCATGACTAGTTTTGCTTCTGGACCCACCCAGAGTGTGACAGCCTGTTAAGTACTTGAAGCTGTCAGGGCCTTGTTGGGAACCTTCTCACCTTCAGTCAAGTCTAGTCTATGACATGACCCCAAGACCATCTTCCAGCACAGCTGCCCTCCTTTGGACACTCAGCTGGTTATCAGTGACCTTCCTTAAATGTAGGACATGGTTCACTTGATGAGTTCAACTGTAGCCCCCAGCCCTCTTTCCCAAAGTTGGACCTTGAGGTGGAGCCCCCAACTTGTGCCCTGGTCCCTGCCTTAGAACCCTGGGCTACTGCCCCTTGGTCAGAGAAGGCTGTCCTGTCCCTCACTCCTAGTGAGCTGCTCCCACTTAGAAAAGTGCCTGGGCCCTAGAGAAACTGGGCCTCAGAGCCCCTATTTATGGCACTTCCTCCAAGAGCTGCTGTTTTCCCAAGTCCACCCCCCTGCCCAGCCCTTGTTTTCTTCCCAACGCTTTTAAACCTGTGATTAACCAAGCAAACTAATGGCTGTCATTTAGGCCTCCTCAAGAATGAGGGGCCAGGACCAGCACAGCAGGCCAGGAAGTGGGCCCTGCAGACCTTGTTGCTGACGATGCCCGTCTTGGTAGTCAGGGAGGGCCCTGCCCAAATACCCAGGCCTGCCCCAGGGGTGGGCTCTCCTGGGTGAGCCTTAACACCTCATGCCAGGCACAGCCTCTACATTGAATGTTATTTTTAGACAGGCTGCCCATCACTTGCCACACCAGTCAGACTGATACAGAGCATGTGCCAACAGACTCTTATGGCCATTGTGACTGTCCCAGCACCAGGGTAACTGGGTCACTGTGTACCAGACTGTGATGAAGGTTTGCTGCAGTCCCATCTCACCCACAACACCCCTTTCCATAAAGATTATGGCTTCCACTCACTTCACTCTTGTCCCTATAGGAGACAAGAGGAGGCAGCCAGGAAGACCTTCCAGATACTTGCTCAAGAAAAGGCCATGCCCAACACTGCACTGTGGGAGGCTGTTGATCAGTGGTGACTTCAGGCCTGTAGCCCCTGCTGATCCCCCTTCTTGCTAATGGACGATAAGCCCACAAAGAGCTTCCCAGGAAGCAAGGTGATGGTTGGGCAGCCTTTTGCCTATAGCCACACCAAGTGTTCTTAGGTTTTTTCGTGTCGTGGAGCCCTTGTGACAGGCAGTCTGGTGAAGCCTGTAAAGGCTTTGTTCAGAGGGATGCTTTTAAATTAATAAAGTGAAGTACACAGCCTTTCAAATGAAACCAGTTTTATCAAAATACAAGTATCAATTTTTATTCAAGTGCACAGACTCTAGGTGAGGAACCCTCACCTTCAGCCCTGTTCCATCTGGCCCTGGACCACATGCTGTATCACCCTCACTGGGCATCTTGGGACATCTCCCCATCTGTGTGACTGCTGCTCCCTCCCCACCTGAAACAGCCCTTCCCTGCAAGGGCAGAGCCGCTCAGTGCTGAATCCTTCCCCTTCGTCTGATTGGCCCCATTCAGTGCTCCACCTCCACCCACCTTGGACCCCTCTGGGCATCCTGCCCTTTCTATCTCTTGTCCTTTTAGCAATTGAGTTGCTGGCACCATTTCTTCTGGAAAAGGCTGTCAGGAGGCTGTTGTATGGTTCCATTCAACATCCTGTGATTCCTTGCTATTACTACCCTATACCTGTGGTTTCTCCCATTAGAAAGGAAGCCTTTTGAAGACAGTGACGTCTACTTTTCTATTTGATTCCTAGTGCCTGGTACAGTGGCTGACACATAGTAGATACATGCTTTTTAAAAAATAATTCATTTGCTTTACCTAAAATTGTCCCATCATTAACCATATGTTTGTCTTTTTTAAAGTATTACTGTTAGGGACCCAGAGGTCATACTCTGTTCACTGGTCCCTGGCCTCCTTGCTCAAGGAGAGTGGCTGGGGAGGCCGGGAAGGGATTTTTCATCAGGATTTTCAAAGACTCTCATCAAGAACAGGGCTGACTTGAATACCCAGGGCAGTAGGAGGACCAGCTCAGAGGAGGGAACTTCACATTTTATCTGTAGAACCCAACCATGTCCAAAGCTCAGAGCCCAGGGAGACTCCCTGGAGCTGGGGGAAGAAGACCCCAAGCAAGGTTTATGGGTACCGGGCTCAAGAGACAGGCCAAAGTTGATCCTTGGGCACCATCAGTTATTTTGCTTGTTGAGGCTTCAGTTTCTCCTGTAAACTGGGTGGGTTGGGTTAGAGGATTCCTGGTTCCTTCCAGTTCTAAATCCCATGCACGCTGTGATCCGGCTTGGTCTTTGCTGCCAAGTCCCCGTTGTCTGGGTTCTGACCATGTACCAGTGGGGCCCTTTCTAACACAACATAAGACTTCTGGGCACAGTCTGGACAAGACATATCACAACAGAACCACCCCCTCCTCCTTTCTTCTAAGACTTCAGGTAATTCATCCTAAAACCACATTAGCATTTGGAAGCCCTGCCACACTCTGAATTCATTTGGATTTTATCTGTGACTTGGTGGAAACATGGGAATCCAGGAAGTAGAGATGGGGAGGGAGGGCTTTCTGGGCATGGGGGCTGGAACAACCAGAGAGAGTGTCCAGAACCAAGAGACAGAGGGTCTTGTTTGAGGAGCAGTGAGGGGACAGGGTGAGATAGAGGCAGACAGGGACAGAGTGTCAGAGATGAACTCTAGGACAATAATTTGGGGGCTGAATGGAGGACAGAAGAGAGCAGGGAGATACTTAAGGCAGACAGACTCACCAGCTGACCATTGTGTGAGAGGTGGTTCGGGTTGCACAAGGATGGGGGCAGTGTCAAAGGAGGGAAAGGGATATTTCAAGGTGAAATCGATAGACCTTGCCATTGAATATGAGGCCTGAGAAAAGGTAAAGAACCAAGGCTGATGTTTAGGTTGGGAGCCTGGGGACTGGGAGGATGGCATTTCTCATTACAGTAACTGGAAAGAGTTTAGGGGGAATGATAATGAATTCAGTTTTGGACATACTGCCTTTAAGGTGTTTACTGTGCATCCAGTTTGAGATCTCTGAAAGGCAGGTGGAGCATTGGGATGCGAGGTCAGTAGAGAGACTGGGGCAGGAAAGGTAGTTTTGAGAATCCTCAGCATAGAGATAGTAATTCAATCCATGGGAACCAATGAGATCACCAAGTAAAGCAATGTGGAGGTAGACGGGAAGATGACCCAGAGGGACACCTATGGTTAGAGATGTGGTCTGGAGGAGGATCCAGCAAAGGAGACAGAGGAGTGGTCAGAGAGGAAGGAGGAAAACCAGGAAAGAGAAAGAGGGGATGCCCTGAAAACCAAGAGAGAAGAGAGGATCAAGGAGGAGAGAGTGACCAATAGTGCCAGAGGCTGCAGAGAGGCCAAGGAGAATGAGGTCTGAGAAAAGGCCACTGGGTTTGGCAACTTAGAGATCACTGGTGACTTTGGAGAGTGGAATGCTGAGGCTAGAAGGCAGATTGGAAGGGGTAAAGAAGAGAGAGGAGGGGAAGTGGAGCCATATATTGATTTTTGAATACAAGTTCATACTGGATATTTTTGCCCTAATAAAATGCTTATTAGATTCAACACAGGCATGCCATCTATGGTGCAGCTAGGTGATGTCACAGTGTATAGACCACTGGGACAGAGTTAGGAAGACTCATCTTCCTGAGTTCAAATCTGGCCTCTGACATTTAATAGCTGTGTGACCTTGGGCAAGTCATTTAACCCTCGGTTTCCTCATCTATAAAATGAACTGGAGAAGGAAATGGCAAACTACTCTAGTATCTCTGCCAAGAAAACCTGAAATAGGGTCACAAAGAGTAGGACACAGTTGAAATGACAGAACAACAAAATTCCGTCTGTTCAAGTATATTTACATTCTCAATCTTTTATTCAACGTATTGGGGTGGGTTCCCTCCAAGATTTCTATCATCCATAAATTTGATAAATATACCACCAATGACTCCATTAAAGTCAGAGTCCTCCACTCTAGACAAGCTTGGGGATGGACATTGATCTATAGAGTAATCCCCTAGACCAGGTTCTAAATTCAGCAAACTCTCCTATCACTCACTTCTCATGTCTTCATCACTCTACAAACACACTTTGTTTAGTCAAACATCTTGACTTATGCTATAACTACAGCATTACCTTTATCTACCAGTCTAGTTATGCTGTCAGAAAAGGAAATGAGCTTAGTCTGGTATATAGCACGAGCTTCGCTTATAGTTAAACAGACATAATATGTGCTTGATGAAGCCATGTTGACTTTTACCATCACTGCTTCCCTTTCTAAGAACTCACAATCCATCCCTTCAATAGTGTGTTCTTGAATTTTCCTAGGAATCAAAACCAAGCTCGGTGGTCTGTAGTTTGCAGTTTGCAGTTTCTTCCCCTACACCCCAGGGCACTTGTTTTAGTCCTGAAGTACATCTCCTGTTCTCTAGGATGCTCAAAGATCTCTGACTCAGCAGTTCCACCTGCCAGTTCCCCCCATATCCAAGGATGTAATTCATCTGGGCTGTGGGACTGCAGCTCATAGAAGGCAACTAGGTGACCTTTGTTTCCTCATTGATCTTGGGCTTTACTTTCCTGTTAATAATTTAAAGACTTTCAGCTCTGAAAGTCATTCTCATTAATAGAGGGAAGAAAAGCAAACTAGGGTCACAGTAGCTGTCTGCCTGGCTTTCCTTCCTACATGTCACTGGTTCTGGGCAGGGCCCAATCCCCTTCTTTGTCTCCCTTCCCCCTCCCCTCCAACAATCTGACCCAAACAACAGGAGCAAGCCTTTTTTTCTGCCTCGACATTCACTGCCCACTGTGGCTACTTTGGGTCAAGCCTTCTCAATCTTTCTTGCCATCTCACTCCTTTGTGTTCCTTTTCAGTTATGTGCTGTCCCCCAGTCCCTTCTGCAGCAGGCATCCTGTCTCTCTCCCCCTTCCCTGGAGGCTCCCTCTCCAAGGACACTCACCCAACCCCTTTGTCCTAAAGACAAAGATCTCAGAGGCCCAGGGTGGAAGGGACTCCTAAGCCCTTTGGTGCCACCTCTACCCGAAGAAGACTCTCTCTTACAGCAAACTGGACAAGAAGCCAGACTGTGCTTGGAGATCTCCAGGGAGGGAGGATAGTCCCGAGGCAGCCAATTCATTCTTGGGATGGCTCTTATTGCTGTGAAGGTTTCCCCCTTTTCTAGCCCCAATCTGCCTCTCTGCAATCTTCTCTCTTCCCTTCTCCCCCACCCCCAACCATTCCTTGTCCTTTCCTCTGATCTGAGCAGAACAAGGTTAATCCCTGTCCCTTGGGCTGGCCCTTCAGATACTTGAGATGGCTCTCGTGCCTCTCCCTCCCTCCTCCAGTCTTCTTCAGTTCTCCAGTTCATGCAACAATGCTCATGCATTGACTTTGGTTGGAGTCCTTCACTAATACACCTTGTTCCTCTGGATCAGGGTCTGAGCAGAGAGGGTACAACACATAGGGACTGTGTGGATATCCCTGTCCTGGATATTCTGTTTCTATTAATATGCATCATGTTATCAACTCACATCAGGCCTATGCAGAAGTGCCATCATGCAGTAGAGTGAGGGCTGGGCTCAGAGCCAAGAACATCCTGGGCCAAATCCCACTTTTGACACTAATTGGGTGATCCTGGCTAAGTCACTTAACCTCTTTATGCCTCAGGAAACTCCCCAAGACTTGCCCAGGGCACAGAAAAGCTGCCAATTTACTGGTCACGGAAGGGGCTGTCCATATGGACAAATCCTCCTGGTGGATTGATCTTGTAGCCTGAAGTAACACCCCACCCAGGTTTTTTTCTCAGGAGCTCTTAACATCCTCATCTTAAGTCTTAGTGTGACATTAGAGTTGGAATGGTTATTAGCAGACTTTGTCAAAGTGAAATTGAACATGGATAAAGATGGAGCCCGCAGAGCTGGGACTCTAGAAGTCAATCAGTCCAACATTCCCATTTTACATGGGTGGGTCTAGAGAGTTTAAGCGATTTGCCTGAGGTCAGAGTAAATAACTAAACTAAGAATCCAGCCTAGATCTTCTGAATACAAACTCTGTTGGACTAATTGACTTCTACAGTCCCTCCCAGCTCTGGGGGGCTCCATCTTTATCCACTTTATTCACTTTATTAGATCAGGTCGATTGTTTGATCACATGACTATCTTTTGGGATATTGATTTTGACATAGTCTATTAATAACCATTCCAACTCTGTTGTGAAAATCCATAAGCACAGTGAGTCTCCCTTCTTTCAAGTTGTTAATAAAAGGTTGCTGAGAACAAAGTTATGAGAGCCCTGTGGCTCCCCACCCCAAACCTCCCTATTGTTTAACACCAAGTCATTAATTGTTGTTGTGTGTGTTGTTCAGTTGTTCAGTGAGTTGCCCCCTGGGCTTCAGCATCTCTGGTAAACAGGAGTTGGGCTCTTTGCAATTCCACTTGCTGGCAATGTCGCCTTCCACTCATTTCTGCTGGGCTGATGCCTCTGACTTCCTTCAGGAAGCTCTTTGTGATAAGTCAAGTTGGACTCAGGAGATACATGGGCACCAAGTGCATCTCCTCCACATGCTCAATGTGTGCCCATGACCAAGCCCTTTCCCTGGTCTATCATTCCCTCCTCCTTGTAAAGGGTAAGTAAGAATAGTATTTCCCTCCAAGAACGGTTGGGAGAATCCCAGGAAATGCTGTGGGCAAAGCCCTTCATGGATGTCTGTTCTGATTATCCTTGCCCTCATTCTAGCAGGTGGCTACGGCTTCACTCTATGAATGTCCAGTGCACCTGTGAATGAGCCTAACTAAACATCAATAATAGAATAATAGGATTGATCTACCATCAAACTGTCGAATCTCCAAAGAAAGACACAAGATCACAGAGCTTAGCACTTTAGAAGGGCCCTTGGACATCACTAACTTTAAAAGGAGCAACCTGGGAGGGTCCCAGGGGATGGAGTTGACTTGCCTGGGTCCTAGAGGCAGGACTCCAGGCATTTTCCCAGTCAGACAAGGGGAGCCCTTCCAGAGCAGTAATCAAGTCAACAGACATGGGAGCTTCCTCAGGGTAGGGACATCACCTCCCTCATTAGACCAGGCCCTTCTTGGGTGGAAGACATGATTCTCTTGTTTGCCTAGAGCCTGACAACTGACCCCATCCAGGGCACCCAGTGGGTGCCTAATAAAAGTTCATTGGATTGGGTTGGACTGAATTAAATTAAATTTCACAAGCATATACCAGGGTCACAAGAGAAGTCAGGCAAGAGGGTGAAGGTGACTCAGTGCCTCCCCATTCTCACTTCTGGAGGCAGCTCCCTAAGGCTGGGAGTCACTGAGCATGTGCTGTCCTGCTCTGGGAGAGGGAGCCTATTCATCTGGGAGCTAGCTCCTTGTGGTGAAATCTCCTCAGTTCCAGTCCCTGTCTCTGTGTGCCCAGCTAGCCACAGTGCCCAGAACACTGGGCCTGGAGTCAGGCAAACCTGAATTCAAATTCAGCCTTCTGGCTGTGTGAACCTGGGGAAGTCACTGCCACTGTCTGCCTCAGTTTCCTCCACAAGAAAATGCATATAATAATAGCACTTACCTCTAAGGGTTGTTGTGAAGATCAAGTGAGATAATCATTGTAAAGATAATCATACTATGTGCCTGGCACATAGTAAGTGCTATATAAATGTTACTAATTATTATTATTAATGAACTTCTCCAGAATGGATCAGATCATGGGAGGTGTCCTTGAGAAAAGGTAAGAATGACTCAGTGTCTCTCCTAGGAGGAAATACCATTGGTTCCTGGTGGGGTTGAGTGTGGGATGGGCTTCAGAGACTCACAAAGCAGGGAAAGGGCATTGTCACTCACTGAAAATACTACTAAATACAAGCAGGAGCTGCCTGACTCAGATGCCCTAGGTGGCCTGTGGGCTCTTTTTTCTATTGATGGGAAGTTGCAGCAGCTCTGGGCCTGAGGTAAGAGGCACTAAGAATGCCCTGACTTCTGATAGAGGAGGGAGCTCTTATGTAAACACTGGTCCAGGAATTGAAGTTCCCCCTTCAAAAAGGAGAGAGGAGGAGAAGGGGGAAAATGGGAGAGGAGTGCTGGGTTTGGAGTTCAGTTCTAGTCCTAGCCACAGGATGCAACAGTGGAAAAATCCTTTGGGTCTAGAGTCAGAAGACCCAGGTTTGAATTCTGGCTCTGTCACTTAGTAGCTGTGGGACCCTGGGCAGGGCTCTTGGTAACCTCTCTGAGCCTGGGTCCCCCTCCATAACATGTTGGGGCACTGGTATCTCATGTCTCCCAGGGTTAAAGGATATCCAGGACCTTAATAGTTGTATAATTCAAATCCCTGGGTCTTGGGGGAGTTGGAGACACTTATCACACTCCCCTAAGTCTTCTCTTCTCTAGTCCAAACATAGCCAAGTCCCTCAATACCAGCTTAGGGGGACACTTTGGGTGGTGGAAATTGGCCCAGTGCCTTTGGGTCAGGTGAAGAGCTCTGTTATCTGTCTGCAAAGAAACCAGGAGGTCAGCTAAGCCTTGGGGGAGGAGAGATGGAAAAGACAAATCATGGTGACAATTGAAAAGAACTAGACTTGAAGTCTATGGACCTGGATTTTACACACACACACACACACACACACACACACACACACACACACACACACACACACAGAGAAATGCACCAGCTGTGTAGTCTTAAGCAAGTTACTTAATTGCTTTGGACTTGCCTATAGAGACATCTCTTCACTTTCAGACTTGCTCCAGGCAGTTCTTGACTATTACAGACAAACTGCTGGTCTGCATGGATGAAGGGAGTTTCCATACCAGGAATTCCCTAAATGGATAAAAATACAGATCCCAGACCAAACAAACCACCCCCTGCACAGGGAGCTCTTAATCATTTTTGTATGTCTTTGACCCCTTGGGTAGATGGTGTAGTGAAGCATATGGACTCTCTCAGAATTATATTTTTAAAGCTCTAAATCAAAATACAAACAAACAAAATATGAAGGAAACCAATTATAAGACAGTTATCAAAATATTAAATAGAAAACAAATTCACTGCCACAGGTTAGGAGCCTGTGCTTCAGCATGAGTAGCAGAGACGTCTTTCTAAAGAGGAGCCTGAGCAGGGGCAGACTTTTCTTCTCATTGTCACAGGTGCAATCACCATCACCATCACGATCACCATCATCACCATCACCACCATCGTCATCATCATCACCATCATCACTATTGCCATCACCACCATCACCATCACCACCATCATCCCTGTATGATTGTCAGCATCCTCACAATAGGATCCCCTCCCCTCCCACCGGAGAGCCAGACCTTCCCACCTCTCTCAGCCTTTCTAGGTTGTTGAATGAAATGAACACCACCAGCTTCATTCTTTCCAATGAGATGGGGGGCCCCACCCTCTCCATCCTGCATCCTCTAGCACTGACAGCTGAACAAGAACCTCTGGCCCTTCCATCTGCTCTGCACCAGAACTTTCTTTTAGATGTCCTCTCTGCCCAATTAGATTGTGAGCTCCTTGAAAGCAGACTATCTTTTTCTATTTGTATCCTTACTTTGTATCCTACATCGTATCCTATGCTTGGCACATAGAAAACTCTAAACAAATGCTTTTCAGCCCCTTTGTCATCCCCAGCATCACCATCCTCTCTCTGATCTCTGGGTCACTTCTATGATTCACAAAGGACCCTGTGAAGCTGAAACTACACGTTTCCATTCTCCTTCTATAGATATGCAAACTGAGGCTCAGAACAATGGGGCGAATTTCCCACAAACATGTTCTCATCTGTGATGCAATATCAACATCCAGCTTCCCAGGTTGGAAGGGGCCCCAGGGCTCCTGTAGCCTAGTCTCCTGCCTGGCACTGAGCTGCTTCCAGGTGATTCTGTCTTTATGGGAACACTTTCAGTGACAACGAGTTTCTTACCTTGCTTGGTCAGGCAATGCCTTTTTTGAGTGAATTTCTCTCATCCTGTTAATAGCCGTCATGATCACTTACTTTTTTCTTCCCTGGCCCAGCATGACCAGGTCCTTTAGCTCCTCCTCCACATGTGGCCAGTCCTTTGGCCCCTCACTGATAACCTGCCTTTGAGCATTCCCCACCTGGTCAATACCCTTCTTCCAACATGGCACCCACTCCAAACCCCACCCTCCAGCATGGAGGGCAGAGATACTGTCACCCTGTCTTGGACTTAACACTGGCTTCCTCCTACTCCTCTAAGGCCCCAAAGGCCTTAGAGTTTTTCACTTCATAGCTTTGGGTGACCCAGGCTCCCAGAGAGAAACAAGTATAGATGTCCCAAAGGCCAAGGCACAGACACAACACAGAGGGTGCCTCTGGCACCTCTAGCCATAGGAACAGTTTCCATCTCACCCATTTTTCCCTTTGTCAGGCATTTGGAAATAGAAACTCATTTTATTCAATGGAATAACATGGTTGTTATTCCTCAGCTGGAATAAGCCCCATGCAGGCAGTTCCTCTTTTGCAAACAGGCACCCTGAGTCACTGGCACATCCAAACCCACGGTTCTAGGAGGGCTGACATAGGGACAGGGATCAGACTTAGTTTTTGACCTGTTCATCTGTCTCTTTGAAGGCAGGGGATGGTGCTGATGCATAGAGGCTGGCCTAGTCCTCTGAATCACCAGTATGGACATGCCTTTCCCTGGACCCTGCCTCTCCTTCCAGTGCAGGGGCCTGGAGGGAATCTTTGCAAGGAGGGGTCCCTTATCCTGCACTTCTCCCTCACAGCCAAAGGTTTGGGCAATGGGGCCTGGAGAAGACAACCAAAGGATGTGCTTTGAAGGGCAAGGGGGTGTCCAGAGCAGAAAAGTTGGCCAGCATTTGAACTCTGATCTATCTCTTAGCTGTGTGATCCTTGGCAAGTCTCTGATGCTGTTTCCTCTTCTATAAATGAGGGCTTTGAACAAAAGAATCTTTGAGGTCCAGTGTTAACTCATACTATCTCCTCACAAACCTGAAACTCTTATTTTCAAGACCCACAAGTCCCAGCACTTGGTTCCTCAGGCCCTGAATCTGTCCTCATCTAATTGCTCTAAAAATTCCTGGTAGAATGTTAATTCCTTGAAGACAAGGAGAAACTTTCTTTTTGCCTTTGGATCCCAGCACCGAGGACACTTCCTGGAAACTAGGAGGCACATTGTTAATGTTTTTTGATTGACTGCTTGAGAGAATCATGCTGTTGGGGGGCATCTTATCACATATGAGACCTTAGAAACCATGGAATCCAATGGGTGTCCCCTTCCAGCATGGGAAGCCCTCCTTTCACAGCCTCAGGTTATCCAGCCAGGGCTTAGACGCTCTGGGAAATCTCTGGGGCTCCCAAGGCAGACCAGTCCTTGGGGGAAATTCTCATTGCTCAGGAGGCTCTAGGAGCCAGAGTTAGGGGGGAGCTTAGAAGTCACAGAGTTCGATGCAGCTGCCTCTTTGGAAATATGAGGAAACAGAGTAAGAATCATTCTTTTACAAAGAAAGATCCCCCCGGACGTCATAGACACGCCGGCTTCATGCCGACTGTCCTTTTTCTATTCTGAGACATCTCTGGAAACGCTCATTTTATCAGGTGTTTTTTCCAGATGAGAATAAAAACACATTTTTAAAAATGAGAAAATGGAGGCCCCCACCAGGAAAGTGATGTGTCCGGGCCCCAGAACTCTTATGCAGCAAGACCACATCTCCTGCCTTGAAATCCAGGGCTCTTTGGGCTCCAGCTCAGACAGCTTTCTGGAGAGTTCAGATCTGCCTCCTTACAACTACCTTCTACCTATTATTTCCTACTATCCCCTGCTGTGCTGCTGAGGACCAATCCAATCCCACTCACTCACATCAGCCCTTCCAAGATCTGAATAATGGCCAAAACTATGAGCAGTGAGAGGGAGGGCTGTCTGAGGGCTGGCAGCACACACAGCTGTGTCCCTCCCTCTGGCAGCCTTGCTGCCCCAACGTGTGGAGAAGCAGCTCAGGCCATGTCACCACCTCCCCAGAACTCAGAAAGGCAGGAGGCAATGATGAGGAAGATAGCAGGGATCAGGGAATCAGGGATGATGGGTCAGCTACATGCTGAGGTCCATGGAAGGTCTCTGCACATGGGCTGATTGGATTCCCTATCAGATTTCTGGATCCTGGGGCTGTCAGGACTCCCTGTGCTAGCTTTCTGCTAGGAAGATATTGGAGTCTAGGACCCCCTGACTCAGAGGAACACAGCCTCCAGTCCCTGACTCAGAGGGAGAGAGATAGCCCCTCTCACCTGATTCAGAGCCCCTAAGATGGAGGGAGATAGCCCCCAGTGCCTGCCTCAGAAGGAAAGAGATAGCCCTGAACCCTGATTTGGAGCGAGAGAAATAGCCCTGACCCTTCATTAACAAGTGCCTCAGAGGGGGAGTTAGCACAGACTCTGGACTGGTGGCACCATGCTCTCAGTTGGCAATTCTCTGCTCTACAATCCAGGCCCCCATCTCTCCCTGCTGTATCCAAAGTATATGTGGCCTTAGAGGGAATGGGTCTTAAGAGTTCTCAGAATCCAACCCACTGAAATGACTGAGGAGAAAACTGAGGCTCCCTGGCTGGGGTGTGTGAGGCAAGGAGGGATGGGAGAGAGACTGGGATTCCTGAGCCCTGTCCTATTTCCCTCAGCTTGTGGTCTCCCCTTCTTCCCTTCCAGGCAGCCTGGGAGCCCTGGCCTTTCAGTCTTTCCATTCCCTAGGACAAACATCTCTTTCCTGATCTTGGCATTGGATACTGAATGTATGATGGTGGTAGTGGGTTTAGGGGAGTCAGGAGAAGGTAAAGCTTGCCTCAGAGGAATGGAAATGCTTTAGTAGTGGGAAGGAGCTGAGTAGCTGAGGGAGAGGAGCCTTCCCTACCCTCACTCCATTTACTCACTCATTCATTCCCAGCCAGTCAGCCATTGTGTGAGGTGGGATACTGGGTAAAGTGACCTCCCTCTCTAAGGCTTGCCAGGATACTGTGGCTCTCCAGCTTCTGATTATAAGGGGCACCTGGACCCCATGCTCATCTTTAATGGAACTTTTACACCAGCCCATGGTTAGACACTCCTTACTCCTTCCCTCCCTTATATAAAGAGATCCCTCTTATGGGCACAGGGAGTCAATATCCAGCTCTTTCTCCCGTTTGCACACTAATTCCCCGGTCCCCCAACCCCCACTCCCTTCCCAGCTCTGGGTGCCTGAATCCAGTGGGAAGAGTCTCCCTTGGGATAACAGGTTGGGGGGGGCAGTGTGGATCACAGGATGTCAAGATTTAGAGCTAAGCAATGTTGGAAGCCCCCCAGCTCCATCCCCATCACTGTACTGATGAGGAAACTGAGGTTCATAGGCAGAAAGTGATTGACCCAGGGTAACAGAGCTAGTAAGTTGGAGGTCCTCTGACACCCAATCCATCAGCCCCTCCCCCCAGGCTGCTGGGGTCCTGGCCCCCAGACCCGGAGACACCGTGAGGGAAGGGAAGAAGAGGCAAGAGAGGAAGAAGGATACTCACTCGTGGTGTTGTACTTGATGCCGTTGAAGAACTCGGGGCAGGGTCTCTCCACGTAGGCCCCGGCGGCGCTGCGGGGCCAGCACGTCCCAATCTGGTCAGTGGTGGCATTGCAGTAGGGACCTAGTGCGGGACAGAGGAGGGCTGGATGAGGAGCGCTGGGGCCGCCGAGCCGACAGTAAATGCGGGGCTCAGTGCCCCAGGGCTGCCTCATCTAGGGGCCCCTGCCTCCCGGCCGGCCCATGGCAGCAGCGGGCACATACCCTGCGGGTCCGAGAGCGGGAGTCCCCAGCTGTCCGGCAGCAGCCCACTGCAGTTGGGATCCAGCTCGTCCAGCCACCGGGGAAAAAGCGGGAAGTCCATAGTTGGGGACTGGGGGGCTGGCTCGTGTGTGTGACACGGGGGTGTGAGGGGAGGGAAAGATAGGGAGGAGGAGAGAGGGGGGAAAGAGAGAAGGAGGGGGAAAGACAGAGAGACCCAGAAAGTGTGTGTGTGTGTGTGTGTGTGTGTGTGTGTGTGTGTGTGTGTGTGTGAGGGGGAAGAGAGAGAGAGAGAGAGAGAGAGAGAGAGAGAGAGAGAGAGAGAGAGAGAGGAGAAGGAAAGGGAAAGACAGAGATAGAGAGAACCAGGAAGGGGGGTGTGGGGGCCGGTGCGGGGTAGTGTGTGCGCAGGTGACTTCTTGAGTGTGGGTGTGCGCCTCTCTGCCTCGGTGCACCCGCCCCGCTGTGGCTCTGCCTGCCCCGCTGGCCTCCTGCTTTCCTTCCCGGACTTCTCCTGCCTGCGCCTGCAGTTCTGAGGGCACAGCCCGAAAGGAAGTCAGTGCGCACCCAGAGCCGGGCTGGGAGGGAGTCCCGACTCGGGCTGCTGGCTGGGCTGGGAGTCTGTGAGTCCACTGCACTCCTGGCTGGAAGCGGTGGTACCCCAGCTACCAATCACAGGCAGGTCTGGGCTGCTCTGGGCTGGGAGTTGAGGGAGGAGAGAGGGCGGGGCCTCGAAGAGAGAAGGGGGGAAGCCTTGAGAGGAGGAGGGCAGGGCTGGGGCTTCTCTAGGAACCCAGTGTCTGGTTCCCAGTCTCCAGTGCCCAGGGTCGCAACCTGCACTTCCCCCGCCTCTGCAGCCTCTCACTCCGCCCCTCTCCCTCCCCCTTTCTTCTCCCCCTCCTTCCCGATGAGCCTCAATGCTCAGTGTGTGTGTGTGTGTGTGTGTGTGTGTGTGTGTGTGTGTGTGTACCAGGGATCCAGGGGGAAGAGGGAGAAACGCTAAGGAGAAAGGGGCAATCACCCTGACAGGAGGGCATGGTATGAGAACCAGGCCAAGGCTAGTGTCATGGGCAGGGCCAGGTATCTGGATTTCCAACGTGCTGGTATCTCTCCTGACTGCTCCCTTCTCTTCCATGCTGCCCCCAGCTTCTGGAGATGCAGCAGTCTTGCCCTCCTTTGCAGACTCCCCCTGAGATTTTCTCTCCTAAACTGAGATGTAGGAGAGGGGAAAATAAGAAGGCCTGGATGAAGAGGCCTTTGGGAGGCAGGGTAAGGTCAGCCAGCCTTGACTCCCAGGTCTGAGTGTTAAGAGCAGAAGGGAATTGGCCACAACCAAAGTTGCCCTTGGTGGGGTCGGAGGGAGGGAATGACCTTTGACTTTGACCCTGGAAGAAAGAATCATAAAAATCTTGGCATTCCATTGTCAAACTGGAGCATGGCAAGAGAAAGGGATGCAGGGTGGGAGTGGGTTTCAAAGCCAAGCCATATGAAAACTGGTGGATGGCAGTGGGAGCACACATTGGGGCTAGGTAGGAGTCACTCACAGGGAGGAGAATAGAAGAGAGAGGAGCGAAGGGGAGGAGAGGGGAGGGGATGAGGGAAGGGGAGGGGAGGGGAGGGGAGGAAAGGAGGGGAAGGGACGGGAGGGGGCTAAGACTTAAAGGAATCTGATAATTGCCCTTCCCTGAAGACTTGGAAGGCAGTCATTTGGAAGATGGATCAGACTCAGCTGCCTGGTGCTGGCCCAGAGGGCAGAATCAGGACCAGAAGGTGTAAAAGACAAAGGCAGGTTTGGATTCCATGTAAGGAAAAACTTCTGACAACTAAAGCTGCCTAAAAATGGAATGGGCTGCCTGGGGAGGGAGTATTTTCCACAGTACTAGAAACATTGTAGCAAAGGTTAAATGATGGAGCCATGAGGATCTTGGTAAGGTGATCCAGACTTCAAGCTGCATGCCTTCTAAGGTCCAATCTGGTCTGACATCACACCAATACAGGAATCTCCTAGATGTCAGCCCAAGCATGGGGCCCTGACATTTGCTAGGAGAACAAGCTTTGAAGAGCACAGGCTAACACTTGAAGCAATGTTGGACCTGGAGAGTCTTGGTAATGTGGTGAAGTGACCAGAGAAGACCACTCAAATTTCTATGAGCTCCTGTTTCTTCATCTATAAAATGGGGATAATTATAACCTATAGTAACTACCTTTCTCTAGTGTGGCAGCATGCCAGGGAGGTGGTCTTGGCTGCTCAAAGGCCAAGTGAGTGGAATTAAGTTCTGACAGATCTTGTCCAGTGGGCAAGGCTGGAATTCAGGTCCAGGGATGGACAGTGTGTCTGTTGGCCAAGGACCAGCCTGGCTCACTTTGGGCAGGGGTTGAATGAATATTTGGGCCCCAGCCACCTCTGAATGTGGGCTCTTCCAGACTGATAAAGGGAACCCCCCATAAATCAGTGGGACCCCAGAGCTTTGAAATGTAGAGGCATACATGTCTCCTTTACAACATTGAGGGGATGGTCGAATGAAGTTGTGCTAGAGAAAACACTGTGATTATGATTGGCTACTTCTGAGTGGCTGAGAGTTCACTAAAACGTGAAGCAGCCTCTTCCATTGCTCATTGTCCCTAACTTACCTTTCTTCCTGAGTCAAAATCTGTCACATCAGGGATACTGTCCTTAGGCTCGCTCTCGCTCTCTCTCTCTCTCTCTCTCTCTCTCTCTCTCTCTCTCTCTCTCTCTCCCCGTGTGTCTGTTTCTCTCTCTCTCTCTCTCTCTGTCTCTGTCTTTCTGTCTCTGTCTGTCTGTCTCTTTTTGTCACTGACAAGGTGGGTCATGGAAAGAGTGCTGAGGCTTAGTCAGGAGAAGCCTGGGTTTGAGTCTCACCTCCAACAGTTGCTAGGTGTATGACCACAGAGACAAATCATACAATTTAACCTTACTAAGTCTCAGTTTCCTCATCTTCAGAATTCGAATAATAAGACTTAATTATCTCATTCTCCACTAAAAGCTAACTGATGCTTCATGATCTCAGAGTGTAAGCTCTGAAAGGTTCTATAGGGCTGGAAAGGTTTGGAAACAGGCGTAGGACAGACACACAATTACCTGAGGACTCAATAAAGGAGGCTGGGAAGGCTCATCCTAGAGGCTTGTTCTCTTTCCCATCATGAGATTTGAGGCATTTTGGCTTTGTTTTGTTCCATTTGGTTTTGCCACCACTATTCATGCTGACTCTCTCCCTAGGGGCAGCAAATTTCACCTGGTACCATATGTAAAACACTCCAGATCGCTGATGCATCTGCCCTGTGGAGCTCTTCCATGGGTTTGGCAAGGAAAAGTTTGTGCATAAAAAGCTCTTTAGTAGGGATCCACATAACAGAATGCCCCAGATGGGGAAACGAAAGCTCAGGGACATAAAAGACCAGAAAGTTGAAACTGGAATGGGCTTTTAGGACCATCTAAGCCAGGAGTTCTCATGCTGTAGACCTCATTTATAGACTGTTGAAGCCTATAGTCCTCTTCTTAGAAAAATGTTGCTGAGATTTATAATGGAAGGAAAGGCTACATTTCACTAAGAGATCATTAGTGAAAATAAAGATAATTTTTCCCCATCCAAGTTCATTGAATCCCTGAAATCTATCCATGGGCCCACTGAGAATCCAGAGAACTCAGGTTAAGACCCCTGATGTAGGCCAACCTCATTATCTCAGAGAAGAAGAAACTGAGACCTAAAGAGGTCAAGGACTATGGATTTAGAGTTGAAAGGGGCTTCAGGGAACTTCTGACTAACCACCTTGTTTTGCAGATGAGGAGACTGAGGCCTAGGGAGGTTAAGGATCATAGATTTTGAACTTCAAGTGGTCCCATTGGCCATATAACTCCATCTATCCTTAACACAGATTCTATACATAATATCCCCTACTAGTGGTTCCTAGCTTCCCCTTGAAGATCTCCAGTGACAGGAAGCTCATTAACCTTGAAGAAGCCCACCCTATCATTGGAGAGCTGCTATGGTTGGAATTCTTTGGCATGCAGAGCTAGAAGATGCCTCCCTATGACTTCTAGTGATGGTCTCAGTCCCTCATGTTATGGCAAAACAATACTAATCTATCCCTTTCAAATGGCATCCCTCCAAACATTTGAAGGCACTTGCCAGGTCCCTCCTGAGCCTTTTCTTCTCCAGACCAAACAGTCTCAGTCCTCATGTGACAGGACTTCAAGTTCCCTACATATCATCTTCCTTTTTCTGAAGATATTCCTCAGGTCCCTTTTGAAGAGAAACATGAAAAGTGCTAGAGAGTGTGCCATACACGAGCTGACCAGCAGGAGAATTAGTGCTTTGCTATACCTGCTCTCAGTGCAGGCTCCTATGGAGATGGTCTCAGAACAAGAGCCACTTAGGATATGTACACAAAGCTATCCTTGAAAGAAGGGACCACCAGAGAAGAGCCAGTCAGGGAAGGAGCAGCCAAGGAGAGCGAACCTTGACATATTCACTTTGATCACAGGTGTAACCTCGCCCATTAGCACATTGAAAATAGCACATAGAACATTTGGCCATCAGGAAAACTTTTCCGTGGGAAACCCAGCAAGCAGGGATGCCCTTCCCAAGAGCCTCAGCTAATAATACCTACTCTTCTTCTGGTAGAAAGTCAAACCACCTAAAGGCACCAAAATCAGCCAGCCTGATCAAGTCTATCAAGATGTCTTCAGGTCACCCTTTCCATACAGTAGTGTAGACTCAGCTCGGGGTCCTCAGATGGTTCTTACTGCTAGCCATGGTGCTGACCACTTCTATAATTAAACTAACATTGTCCTTTCCTGCCTTACCTGGCTGGAAGTTGTTCAGCAGAGAGCTCTTTTCCACCAAAAGAACTATTCATTACAGACCATTACTCCCCCATCTTCTCAGCATAAATGCCTTCTGAAGCTGATGTTTTGCCAAGGTTGGACTTTGTGTTGTAAAAGCTATGTCACTCTGACACAGAAAGTCATTGTCTGATCCTGCTGCCTTCCCTTTAAAGATGCTATCATAGCAGCTAGAGGGATAGCCTTGATTCAAAAAACAACCATTGCTAATGAGCAACAGTGCCAAATGCCCAGAAGCAGCATGGTATAGTGGACAAGACATTGGACTTGGGTCAGGAAGAGCTGAGTTTGAATCCTCTCTCATATTTTTAGCTGGCACCTATCCTAAGACTTGTTGTGAGAATCAAATGAGATAATATATGTAAAATGATTCACCAATCTTAAGGCATTATATAAATGCTAGCTACTATTATTGTTATTAAGCAACACCCACAAGACATCGGAGTCCTAGAAAGGAACACCTAGACACACACACACACACACACACACACACACACAGAGTTCCCTGACTGCTTCCCTGCATACCAGGTAAGAATCTTAGAAACACATTAACTCCAAAGACGTTTCTCCTTGGGATATTCAGACCAAGAATCAGGGCCCTTTCCTAACTCTAATGTTCATTTGGATCCAACTCTTAACTCTGAATAATACAAACCATTTTGAGCACCAAAGCCGGTCAGCCCAGTTAGATTTGCCAGTGTTGAGTACACCCCTCTCCTATCTACCCCACACCCAGAATGGCAGTGCAATGCACTTTCTCTGTGTATCTACAGAGCTGACTCAGTGCGCTCCTGCCCCTGGCCATGGTGCTAACTCAGCTGTGGGTCCCAGCCTCTCCCTATCTACCGCTGGCCATGGTGCTGACTGCTTCTCCTAACAGAATCTTTTCTGGGTGCCATATCGTCATTTATGTGTTCTAAGATGCTGTTAGCTTGGGGAGGGGACAATGCCACTTACATATCCAAATTGTTGATTCCTGTTGAGCTCAAGGTCACTTAATTACACCCCCTTCAGGTCTTTTTCACATAACTGTTGTCTTATCATGCCCACCATCCATTCTCCCCCTCCCCTAATCTTCTCAATTTGTGCAGTTGATTAAGAAAAAAAGAAAAAACACAACAAGTTCAGGACTTCAAATTTAACCCTATTAAATTCCAAATTCCATGCTGTTATATCTGGACCATTGTTGTAGCTTATTGAGATTGGGTGGGGGGGGTTCTATATTCTTTATCCAACATATTAATTATTCCTCCAAGCTTTATGACCTTCACAAGTCAATCCATTAACAAGCATTCATCGAACATTTACTCTGTTCCAGGCACTGTGCTGAACACTGGGATTATAAATACAGAAGTCTTTGCCTTCAGGTAGCTCACATTCACTAGTGGGATGAATGCTGTCAGATAAGTATATTTAGGAGATCTACAAAGCATAAACACAGTGACTGAGAGAACACTGCCAACTGGGAGGGTCAGTAACTGCATGGGGTAGTAATTGAGCTGATTCTTAAAGGGTTGAAGGTTTTAAGAGGTAGAGGAGGGAGGGAGAGTTTCCCAAGCATAGGGAAAAACCTGTTTGAAGGCCTGTAGATGGGAGATGGAGTGCCAATGGTGAGGAATGGCAAGAAGGCTAGTTTGCCCAGACCATAGAGCTCATGAAAGGGAATGCAATTAATAAGCCTAGAAAGATATATTGGGGCCAAGTGCTGAAGAGATTTAAATGCCAAGTACAGGAATTTATATTTGAACCTAGAGGTGACAGAGAGACAGAATGGGGGATTCTAATTCCAGCCAAACCACTAAGAGGGATCTACTCTTGTGCAGTTTCTTCTCTCTCCTCTCCCCTACTTTCATTGACCATGCCACTGGAGTGAGGGGACCAAGAGGAGACAATGTATCTCACATAGAGGAGGAGACACCCAAAGGACATGTACAAACACAGATACAGATAGATACAAGAGGGGAGCCACCCAAGGGATGGGAAAGTAGATTCCCAGAGCATACCACTGCTACTTCCACCCTGCCCCCCAGGGGGAGAGAATGGTGACTGTGGATACATCTTAAGAGTCCCCCAGAGACCTGTGCCTATGGGAGCCTTGAAGAAGTCTCCACAAAGAGAGATGAGCACTCAGTGCCAGGACTGCTGAAGCGCCCCGTTGCCACACACAGGCCCTGTGTACCTCATGACCTTTGTATGTTAAGGCTGACCTTACTATACCATTCATAGGAACTTTGTATGTGCAGGGGGAGAGCACATCCCTGTTTGGTGGGGTGTTTAGTACCAAGTGTCTTTATAACCCCCCACTAAATACCATTTTCTGAAAGCTAATCGAAACTACTGGCTAATAATCAAGGAGAAGCACATTGGTGGGGGCTCACTCGTGGCAGTACTATGAGTCCTAGCCCCTCAGGCTCACTCTCTGGAGCACTGAATAGAATACTAGACTGGGGACCCAGTCCATGAATGCAAGTGGGGAATGAGGCAGAAGCCCTGGAGGGGGCACTCCCCATACGATACAACTTAGAGAAGCACAGAATGTCAATTCTGGAAGGGACCTTTGAGATTATCAGAATAGTAAAGTGGGGAAAACATTGGATCTGGAGTCAAGGGATCTGGGTTCCAATCCTGGTTTTGTGATTAACTATCTGTGTGACCTTGAATGAATCCCATAACCTTTCTGTGAAATGAGAGGATTGACTTGGTGGCCTCTGGGGTCTCTTTCAGCTGTAAAATCTATGATCTTAGGACTCAATGATCTTGCTGGACCCCTCATTTTACAGAGGAAGCTACTCAGTGACCTTGAGACAGAGATAAGACAAGACCTTGGAGACTCACGGCTTCCTGTGCAGTGAAGGCAATCCTTTTGACAATCCCACAATAACTCTTCAGCACTAAGCAGCATTTCCCTTTCCCTCTCCTCTGGCTCTAGGCTGGACCCTGAAGCTCTGTATAGTAACAGCAAGGCTGCTTTGACACTCTACTACTGTCTGAGGATTCTGGATAGCTGAGGGGGAGGCCAGGGAAGCTGCGGTAGAGGGTTTGGAATGGCAGTAGGTAGCCCTGTCTTCTGTCCTTTGGGGGCGGCAGTGAGGGGGCCAGGGAAACATCAGTTGGGGTCATCTAAGTCTTCCCTTCATCAGAAGGACGTGAGTGGGGGTGGCTAGGTGTCGAAGTGAGGCCCTGGAGTCAGAAGGACCTGAGTTTGGATCCGCCCTCAGACACTTAATGCACACACAAACAAGAAAAACCTAGCTGTGTGACCTTGGGCAAGTTACTTAACCCCAATTGCCCTCCAAAAAAGCAAAAAAAAAAAAAAAGGACATAAGTAGACCTATCTCAGTAAGTGTTTACTGGGCCCCAGTTACATCCCCAGCCCTGAGCCAGCCTATGTTGGGGGCTGGGAATGGGGGGGGGGGGAGGGGAAGAGATGAAAAAGAGAGAATTAAGGACACTCAAATATCATGTTTAGAAAACCCCTTTTTACAGTGTTTCTATCACCTGCCCTCAGGAAGCTCCCACTCTGGCAAAGGAGATGAGAAAAAAGCAAACTGCAATGGGACAGTGTGTAACCCAAGAATGAGAGTGTGGCTGAGACAGCAGGAAGGCCAATGAGTGTGAGCCCAAGCATGCTTCCTAGAGGAAATAGGATGGAGCTGGGCCTCCAAGGAGGGAGAGGAGCAGAGAGGCAAAAAAGAGCTCAGAGGTTTGGGGAAGAGGGCAGCATGCCCACAGCTCCAGAGGCAGCAAGGAGGAGGCTGGAGGCTGGAAGGGCACCAGATTGGCTGGGCCAGATCATACTTAGTGGAAAGGAAAAAGAGATAAGGATGAAAAGATGGTTCACATTAAGCCAGGAAGGAATTGAAGTTCAGTCTCAAGAGTCTATACTCCTTTCAGAAGCCCATTGGGGCTTCGTGAGGGGTATGTGAGAAAGAACCTCAGAAAAACTCTGTTTTAGGGATTAGCCCAGCAAATGTTTGGAGCAGGCAGCCTGCTGCACAGAGACCAG